>BPLQ01006959.1:979072-1382381 GCA_021605075.1 Caerostris darwini
CATATTGCTATCCCATGACTTTTGTCACTTCAGTGTATATTTTTGTTTCTGTTATATGTTCAGAAATGCAAACGATGAATAGCAAAAAATGTCAAATAGCTGTAAACTACCATTTCTTAATTTATACACAATCAAGAAATTGCAATGTTATTTTCGAATATGAGATGCTCTGAGCTGAGTTTTTAACCAGTTGAATGAAAAATGTATTGCAGAGTCAGCAGTACTATAGATATACCTCTACAGCTTCTGCTTTGCACTAACTGTTCAACACTTCAATTTCAAACGAGTCCTTCTTTCATGTATGGGGCCTTTTACACACCTGAGAAAGAACATTCTAAGCATAGAGATTTATTACTTCATAGATAAGAAATTTTTGGCTTAGCTTTGATGTCGAGGATCTAACTGTGTTTCCCTTATACAATACTTTAATTTTACTACACCGTTTTCAGGCTATAAGTTAAGAAGAGAGTCATCTGTACCAGCAATTCCAAACTGTGTATCAGCAGTACCAGCGTTTCCGAAGTGTTCCCTATTACATACTAAAAGTTATATTTAACTAGCACTCAGCGAAGTGATGCACAGAAAACTATTTAAGAGTTACATATTGTTATAATTAGTCACGTAATGAGCTAAAATATTAAACAAGAAAAATTATTCGTAGTTAAGAAATCTCTAACTTTAGAAAGTCTTTCTATTAAACTCATATTTACTATTTTCAAGTTCTCCTTAAAATAACACAAATGTCTGAATAAATTATTAATGCATGTATAGAAGAAAGAACTAGTTAGATTTTAGAACTTTAGAAGTTTTGCAGAAGATAATTTTGCCTTAGATCATCACCCTTATGTTTTCTTCGAAGAATTACAAAATATCCAAAGTCTTTGAGGCACCCACACTTTGAAAAATCAAAACTAGTTAGAATAAATCAAAAGGCATTTACGTGGGCGAAGTAAACAAATAAACAACATATCAAAATATATTTTTCTCGTATGACTTGGAATTCTGAAATCAAGTATCATGGATCAGATAAAAATACCTATTTTAAGAATTCAAATATTTTATACAACTGGTATTTTTTGGAAAAATATTTTACGTATTTCCTTTGTGGGAAGGCTGACCTTAATTTTGTCAATAAAGTAATATTTCCTAATCATTTTACTTTATCGATAAAACTGCAACAAAAAACAATTGGAAAGATTAGAATTTTGCAAAATTTAGTTAAAACTGGATAAAACCCCTTTATGTCTCTAATAAGGTGATTCTCAAGAGCCTTAAGATTGGTTTATTCCAAAAGATGCCCTTGAAATCTCACAATGAAATTTTTCATTACACAAATTAATAATTTAGTAAAAATTAAAATTTTATTACGCAAATAAAATATAAATTCCTAGAAAATTAAATTTTTCGTAATAGGTAAAATTTATTTTCTTTCATGCAGTAAATGAATTTATCACCTCCATTTCATATTTATACCTCCTCATTCTAAACATTTGTATGTGTAAAATTCGTTTTCAAATTTTTTTTATATCAAATGCTAAACTAATTAACATTTTTTTTACAGAATGAGTAATTTTCCGTTATTTATCTCACCATTATCTTATTACCCCTTATTTCATCAACAAACAAAATAAAATTATGCTCTCAAACCAATGAAACTTAATACAATGTGATCTCTATCAGCTTAAAATGATCAACCAAAAAAGACCAAGCTTTCGCGATTCGTTGGCATTTTTATAGTATATTTATATATAATATATATAGGTCACTATAAATCAAAATCTCTAAGAAATTAATTGATATCCCTAACTATCTAATATCATTTTTAAAAATTGTTTCTATTAATTTTAATCCATAGCATTTTCTTAATAAATTTTAACTTTTAATTGCACTAATTTGCATTTTTGTTGGTTATTGAAAAATCTGGCTTTTCATTAACTTTCTTAATACTCATTACGAAAAGTATAAAATTGCCAATTAAAAGTAATAATCTGATTTAGATCATGATGGTAGAAATCACTTTTATATTGAATAGGCACTCCTGAACAAAAGGTATTAAGAAAATCATCTTATCAAGCAGAGTAAATCATTATCGAACAGAGTTATCCAATTAATCGAGAACGAAATAAATCCTAAGACAAATCTTGTCTACGTCAAGATTATAACTCAACCAATGTTAACAGGCTGATATCGTTAAAGACAAACCTTTCTAGCCTGGAAATGAACAGGCTGGATCAATGGAGATTTTAATTCTTTTAATGTTTTAGGTAATTTAAAAGATAAATTGCATCCCGTAAGTAGTTAAATTGCTACTAATGCTATTTCTTAAAAGTTTAATAAATGTAAACTTTACTGGATTGACTTGAAATATGTGCAGTTGTAAAAAAGAAAGGGCTGTTTGTTCCATGCTTTGAAGTAAATTGCAGACCTGAAATGTTAAATATGGTTATAAGAAACAGTGCTTAGATTGATCACTTGATAGACAACATTCTTGGTTATCGAGCTGGGAAAGCCCAAACCTAAACTCAGCAAGTAAACTCTAGATCAGATAAACCCAGATAATTTCCGTGTCAATGCAGGAAATGGAGACCACATTCCATAGACTGGAAAGTCCATCCGTTGTGCTGGAGGGAAGGAAGGAATAAAGTAAACACCCAGAAGCTACTCCCAGAAATTCTATTCTAGAACGAGATTCTATCCACATTTTCATGGTATCAAGAATTCCAACCTCAGTTGACATGACGTATGACAAACCTTTTTGAGCGTTGAATCTACTGCATGCGTAATCATCGTAATCATCATCATAAACAATAAAAAGGGTTGTTAACGTTACATATTTTGCTGTTATACAGTTTATTAATTAAAATAAATGAGTGGTGAATTAAAAATATAAACATCGGCACGTGCTTTTTTAATATGAACTTATATTCAAATTATTATTTTTTCTTTTTCTTTATAAATGCCATATATTTTCACATATCCTAAATGATCTTCCATGTAATTTCTTCTTTCTCTAAGCACTTTAATTTCTGATTCTAGCTTGATGTACAAACAAATACTCGTTTGTTTTACTTTTGTAGCTGAATTGTAGCAGTTAAATACAAAAGTTATACTGCATTGCAATCATATTTTACTGTCCCTATTTCGGACGAATATTTTCAGGATTAAATGTAGAGGATTCTAGGCCCTGATGGTTGAATGGCTAGCGCTCTGGAGTTCGGTACCACAGATATCGGGTTCCTATCCCGGCTTTGCCCATGGGTGTTTGTAGTGGTTCGGAATCCACTTTAAGCCGTAGGTCCCGGTCCTAATAGGATAGTAGAGCGCTGCGGGGGCATTGTTACTCCGCGACCGTGGCTTACCATCAAGTTACACGCGCCCCCTGGGTATTGCAAAGTGAGTAATATCGGTGCAGCCCTTATGGCGGAAGATCACGGTCTGTTTGCCAGCTTCATTAGAAGAAAAAATGTAGAGGATTCTTAATTATTCTTTATCGTTTATTGGAAAAATTTGAAATCAACGTATTTATCATGCTCCTTTAAGACACAGAAATGTGACCTTTTGGTTTTATTTAATGTGTCAATTTAATTTTATTCAATTGTCCTTTTGTTCATTTTAAATCGACATCTTCTTTTCGGAATGCAAACACTATCCACAAAATTAAAGGCAAATTATGCAAATGTAATATTTTAATTCCCTTTTTATATTAAATTAACTTTAAGAATAAGTATCGAAATAAACTATTAAACTCAAAATCATGAAATTGCATTGTTATAAATATTAAAATACCATAATTTCAATACACATTGCAATTATATTTTTTAAAAAATGATTGAAAATTATGAATTTAAATTGTTTTATAAGGCATTAACTTATTTATTTTAAAAAGTATATTTATATATACGGAAAACACTTGTTCTTTTTTTTTTGTCTAAATAATTATTCCTCGTATTTTTAAACATTCGTTGAATTGAAACTTATTTTTCTGTACATACATACTGTAAAAACTGTAATACTGTACAGACTGTACATACTCTACAAAATATTAAAAAAACGACACAAAGATATTTAATTAATATATTTCTCTACTATGTACATACGTTCTAAGTTATATTGATCTTTCATATGTATCGTTTGAATCTTAGTTGCCCTAGAATACTTTCCAAATGACTTCTTCTTTTGTAACAAACAAGCATTAAAAGTGTTATTTATGTCGCATCTTATTTATAATCTCTCTTATTTATTAGAGCAAGACTGTGAAGTGACTGGACAAGCTTATTGGTGAAATAGGTCACACATTTGATGATGTTTTTTTATGTTCTTTAATAATACCATTTTTTCTTATTATTATGAAAGAATTTATCACAAAAATAAAGAAATCCACAACAGTTTACAACCCCAACAATCCAGAACAAAATTATTTATCAACATTTAACAAAACTTCAATATATTACCGTAAGAAAATATTTATTCCTTATTATTTAGATTGGCAAATATTATTTTATACTGAACAAAAATTAAAATCAATTATCAATAAAAGTACAATACACACTCAAGAGATAAAACATTATGACCACTTCTACATTTTGCAATGAACTCGCCTGGATGACGTGGAAGGCACGTGATCAGGTGGAAGTGGTATTTAACTGCTGCTGGAGAGTCTGAAGAATCGTTCTTTCCCTTACTTCTGTGTGTGATAGGAAAGGCTGCGGATCTAAGCGACTTTGATAGAGGGCAGATTGTAATGGCTCGGAACAAGTATTTCCGAAACTGCACGACACGTGGGTTGTTCGAGATCTACAGTTGTTAGTACTTATGCAAAGTGGATGAATGACGGGGAAACCAGCAGTAGACGACATGGTGTTGGACGTCCACACGCTATCAAAGAAAAATGTCGTCGGAAACTGTCTCGCATGGTGAAGCAAAACCGGAGCCAGACAGTGGCGCAGCTGACAGCCCAATACAATGCAGGGCCAAGTAGAATAGTATCGGAGCATACTGTTCTGCGGACACTGTTGGATTATGGGGCTACGCTGCAAACGTCCCACTCGTGTGCCTTTGCTGACAAAGCGTCATCGCCAACTGCGCCTGCGCTGGGCCCGGGAACATCGTGACTGGTCCATGGATCAGTGGGAGAGAGTTGCCTTCAGAGTTGACATTCTGGTCAGATGAATCACGGTTTGTGAATCACCGTCTTCCAGGCGAACAGTTGCTCCCTCAATGTACAGTAGGTCATACACAGGTCGGTGGTGGCGGTATTATTCTTTGGGGGACGTTCTCTTGAGCGTCTCTGGGACCCATGGTTGTGGCAGAGCAGACCATGAATGCTACAGGATATCTGAACATCATTGCGGACCAGTTACACCCTTACATGGCCTCTGTTTTTCCAGCTGGAAATGGAATGTTCCAACAGGACAACGCCCCTTGTCACAAGGCTAAAATTGTGTTGGAGTGGTTCCAGGAACATGATGCTGAATTCCAGTTAATGTCCTGGCCGCCTAACTCACCGGATTTCAATCCGATAGAACACATTTGGGATGTCCTGGGATGGCAGCTCAGAGTTCAGAGACCACTAATTCACATTATCTCGGAATTGCGTGACCATTGTTTAGACATCTGGTACAATCTGTCTCCGGCCATCTACCAAGGACTTGTGGCATCCATGCCAAGGCGGGTTGAAGCTGTGTTGCGCGCCAAAGGTGGGCGAACTCGTTATTGACAGGTGGTCATAATGTTTTGGCTCTTGAGTGTATGTTAATACAAATTCATATTAAAAGTTGTTTTTTTTCCTATAAATTAACATCTTGCATGAAACAAAGTGCTGGAAAAATTCCACTAGACAGTCTGACTGTAGGTGCCAGATGCTAACATACAGTACTACATGCACGAATTATATCTATTATAATAGTTACAATATAGCATGTCACTAGCAAATTGAATGCATTAGCTCTGGAGGATACCCCCTAACTGAGCACTGTACCCCTGGAAAATACTATTCAAGATTCATTTATATTTATCACGTCAATGTTTAATTCAAAGGATCATATTTGAACGGAATTCATGAAATTACTCTTCCTAGATTAATTCAGGTTTTGTTTTTTACTAAAAAATTAAATTTAATAACACATTCATCAAAAATCACATTAAATAATTTCGACCAAACAAACCTCCCGAAAGACATTTAATCTTAAAACATTTCCTCGTATTCAAGTTATGAGGACATTCTTAGTTATAATAATTCAATGCCCCATCCACAATCCAGGCCGCGTACTTTCGATTAGGTAGAGCCGGGAGAGTAGTTTTTGAATTTGAGAGGGCTCTCCAAAATTGTGACGGGGCGCATCCGTCGTCCAAGTGGGGCCAATTTATCACCACTGTCATGCCAGGGCTCAATTGAATTTCGGGAAGGCAACTCGCGTCAAACGGGAAATCTTGTCGTTCCATCGGGGAGTAATCACCGATCGTTTCCTTTCGCTGATATTTTGCCATAGGGGCGATCACGCCAAAAGTGGCTGGTTTTGCTTTTCCCGATCTTTGAAGTTTACAATAATTTTATCTTATTGAATTAAATTAATTGTTTTAATTTTATATATTTTTTTTGTTTTAAAATTTATTTTTTTCGTTTTAGTTATTTTCTAGTTTTATAATTAGTTTTATTTTATTGAATTGCATTTTTTGATTGAATTTGATTTTATTGAATTTTTTGAATTGCATTTTTTTTTTTATTTCTCTATGGACATCGGGAATTTTTGTAAAATTTAAAGACGAATTGTACAAAGTTGAGTATCTATGTTTATTTATGCAAAATAGATGCTGAGTCAATATTTATTCTTCTTCTTCAATAACTAAACTTCATGTTGGGATTTAGTGATAGGATATGTTAAATAATATTTATAGTAAATTAAATATTATAATAAAGAGAGATCAATTTTGGTTCTGTAATTAATTATTTTCATAACAAAAACGCTGTTTTCCAAGAACTAAGCAAAATGCAGAAAATGTATTATTGTACGGCTAAAAATAAATAATATTCCGTAGTTTTGTCATAATATGTGAACAGTAACGTTGCTTCAGAATATAACGCTATACGGATATGCTATTGTATTAACAGTAAACATTTGGCTTAAAACAGGTTTTAAAATTGTCTGTAATTACTACAAGTAGATAGTGCGTATTGAAACGTAGAGATGTTAATAGTTTTAAAGGAATTTGTTTTTTTGTAACGGTAATAGTTATTCCATCAATTTAATTATTTAAAGATACGAAAATTGACATAATTTAATGCTTTGCTATTTTTTAAATCTGGGTATTCAAGAATTTAAATTTTTCCTTAAATAACTTATGAGAAAAAGATACAGCTATGAAAATAAAATAACAATCATATTAAGCAGATAAACTCAATTTAATGCATTCGATAGCAACGCTTCTATTCGACAAATTCGGAGAGAAAATCTGCATAAGTACAAAATTCCGAATTACAAAGTTGAGGAGCATTACAGTGATTAATATCAAACTACATTTGGTTTAAACGAATAAGGAAATTATAAACCCGAAAATATTGGATACAGATATGCTCTATTTTATGTAGAAAACAAATACAGATTTAATTGGATAAATAATACTTATTTTAATAAGCATCGATAAAGTCAGACAATCAAATAATAAAAAAAATGTAACAACCTGATAACAATAATGCTCCACTATAAAATATTCAAATAGTTTTTATTTAGGTCAAAATAAATATTTATATTTGGTAAAGAATCCTAGCATGTAAATTCACCAGCATAAAAGAGGCCACATTATTGCAAGCATTTGCAACATGTTGACTTATTGCATTATGGCGACGTAGCAGCTGTTGCTTTGGCGTACACCTTATTTTTTATGTAATCCCAGAGAAATTAATCGAAAAGATATATAAGTTTGTCAGTCATCCAATAGACTTCATATTTATGTACTATCTATACATTTTCCCTTCTCATACTGATACAAAATGGCGAATGTGATATTTAGAGTACATAAATAACAATTTATCACATCTTAATGTATCCAATGCCATTTCGGTTGTTACTTGTTACCTTAGATCTGAAGACAGCCACTTAACTATTAATCATTTGGCCATGAGTTTGTAAGAGAAAATAAATTTTCTGTAAACTATTTATATTTTATTGTATATAAACGTATAAATTTTTTTTTATTCATGAATGGAAAGTTATGATTAATTTTTTATTATTTTGTGTATAAAATCTAGTACAGGGACTGTATAATTCCTATATTTTGAAATTAAAATTGTGTTGTCTAAATTTCTATTTGAACTTTACTATTCATTACGTTGCGGATTTACAGTTCACAGTACCTATCTGAATTTAGCATTCATTGGTTATCTTTTAAACATTCTAATTCACATTCATTTTTTCTATTTATTTTATCTGTCTGTTCAATTTCTGTTCATATCTTCTTTACAGGCTACAGAGTTATGCCAATTACTGCCAAGGGCCATATGACATCCAGAAATATATGACATCATATATATATATCTATACACTCAAGAGCCAAAACATTATGAAGCCCCTACATTTTGCAATGAACTCGCCTGGATGACGTGGAAGGCACATGATCAGGTGGAAGTTGTATTTAATTGTTGCTGGAGAGTCTGAAGAATCATTCTTTTACTTACTTCTGTGTGTAACGGGAAAGACTGCGGATCTAAGCGACTTTGATAGAGGGCAGATTGTAATGGCCGGTTTCTCATACACAAATTGCATTTGAACGTTGTTGTCTGGTGAAAAGTTGTTGTGTTACCTCGTGTAAGAAGCAGAAATGCGTACCAGCACGCTTTTGACTTTGATAAAGATCAAATTGTAGCGTGTCGGGATTGCAGTTTATCGTGTCGCGGTATTGCTGCACGCGTCGGTCGTGATACCATGACTGTTAGCAGGATATGTAATCGATGGATTCAGGTCGGTAATGCCATGCTTTATCTCAACGGCCTCCTATCACTAGCAGCCGAGAAGACAGGTATGTTACCCCTGGGCTTTAATGGATCGCGCAGCCACGACACGGGCCTTGAGTCAAGAATTGTTTGTCATTTGCAAGACAACAAGTGTCTGCACGAACAGTTCGACGACGTTTGCAGTAGCATGGACTTTCAGCTCGGAGACCATGGCCTGTCCTTGACGCTGCATCACAGACTGGAACGTCTTGAATGGTGTGATCAACGACGAACCTGGGCGCACGAATGGCGAGACGTCATTTTTTTAGATGAATCCAGGTTCTGTTTACAGCATAAAGGTGGTCGCATCCGTGTTTGGCGGCATCATGGTGAAAGCACATTGACAGTTTGCATTCGTCATTGTCATATTGGCCCATCACTGTGCGTGATGATATGGGGGGCTATCTGAACGCGTCTCGGTTAGCTCTTGTTCTCATTGACTTATTTGAACAGTGCACGTTACATTTCTGGTGTGTTACAACGCGAGGTTCTACCCTTTATACCAGCGCTGAGAAACTCTAGGTTTCAGCAGGATAATGCACCACCGCCTGCTGCCGGCATTGTACAGGTCTTCCTTGATATGAAAAATGTTCGGCTATTACCATAGCCTACACGTTCACCAGATCTCTCACCAATAGAAAACATCTAGTTCATGATTGCCGAGCGACTGGCTCGTCACCATACGCCAATCACTACGGTTGATCAGCCGTGGCATCTGTACCCGTACATGCCATCCAATCTCTATTTCACTCACTGTCCAGGCATATAAGTGCTGTTATTACTGCCAGAGGGGACTGTTCTGGATCCTGGATTTCTCAGGATCTATGCACCCAAATTTCTTGAAAATTTAATCACTTGTTATTTCCAGTATAGTACATTTGTCCAATAAATATCATTTTGTTATTTGCATTTCTTCCTGGTGTAGCAATTTTAATGGTCAGTAGTGTAGATATACTGGATGTTCCTAAAATGAGTTAGTCTAAGGATGTTATATATATATTATATATATATATATACATACAACATCCTTACATACATGATTACAGACATCCTGTATAATACATACAGGACTTACATACTTGATTACATACGTCCTGTATGTAAGGATGTTACATACATCCTTACAAGTCATACAGGATTGCATGGAACTGCTGTGTATCATACTTTCTAGATGCTGTCAGTGGTGGTTTCATGTAAAAATTATTTGTTTCACATTGTATGAAAGACAATGGATATGTGACTACATAAACGAGGAGTTAGCTAACATGCATTGTTCATACATGGTTGCGGAATGTAATGAAGGAGACGCATATTCCTTATATAAGGAACATATATGATAATGCACTTTCAATAAACTCTTAATTTACTGTATCCAATTTTAGTCATGTCATTTATAACCACTTAAACATACCATTTGTACCGAAAATGAATAGGGGTGTAGTCGTCTAACGCATGGGCCAGGTTTAACGTCGAATCTATCATGCCTTTATAACTTCTCTCTCCTTTTAAAGAGATTGGCAGGGAAAACACACAAACACGATAAATCCGAAGCACACATACTTTTAAAATATGTGAAATGTTATGCTCTGTTAATGTGAGCTAATAAGCATTGGTCATACAGGGATACTGAGTGTAATGAACGAAAACATGTGTCTTATATGTGAAACCTGCGTGATAATGTTCTTTCTAGCAATACATTCTTTACTTACTCTAGCCAATTTTAGTCATTCAGCAACTTGCAGCAGCCACTATACCACAATATATATATATATATATATATATATATATATATATGTATACATATATCTATTAATATATGTGTGTGTATGTATACATATCTAGTGGCACATGTTATACAGTGGTATGTATATATAATTTTAAAGCATTTTCAGAACGCTTTTACATGCCGTTTTGAAAATCACCACTCAGAACAGAATGTCATTCTGCTTGATAATGTAACAGAGAGTCAACGAATCAATACCAAGATTTCCATAACGAATTTTTTCATCATCTTTGAATATTTGAAAATTTCTGAGAATCATAAATATGTATGTAGAAATTTCACTTTTTTTAATGTCTGTATTCATGTTTTACTGTTCTTTATATAGCAGGAAAAAAAAT
The DNA here is from genome assembly GCA_021605075.1 of Caerostris darwini. NCBI lineage: Eukaryota > Metazoa > Arthropoda > Arachnida > Araneae > Araneidae > Caerostris > Caerostris darwini. The sequence continues at coordinate 990,180 of BPLQ01006959.1, forward strand.
AAAAATTCTTTGGTTTATTTTGAACACAGTTGATTAAATTTCTGATTATTTATTCTAATGTGATGTCTACAGCACATAAATAATTTATGTTGAAATATATATCAACTATAAACTACATAAACTATATAATATACTACTAAAAACTTACTAATACTACTATAACTTATATAATATTTTATTTATTACATTTCGATAAATAATTTAGAATTGATTTTTCATGTTAAAATTATATTCCCTTTTGATTGCATTTATATTTTTGTTATTTTAATTTAAAGAAACATGTGATATCCAATGCAATAATAATAATAACAATAATAAATTTTAAATTTTTTACAGAAATATTGTATTTAATAAAAAATGGGGACTGATGTCACTAATCATAAAAAAACCCAGAACGTTTATACCCTCAAACTTAATAAAGATAGAAATTAAAAGATATGAAATTTATAAAGAATTTTTAAAATACAAGAGGAATTACACAAATATATACATAGAAATACACGCACAAACAATTAAGAAAGAATTATCACGCTGACTTTATAACAGAATTTTGAATTATTTCTTTTTTAAGTAAAAGGTTTTATTTAGAGGTTTCTGATGAGAAAACATTGGAAAAAAAACTTTTATAAAATTTTATATAGAATTATTGTGTGTATTTTCTCATTATGATGTTAATAGACCCAACGTTAGACATTTTTTTTTCAAAGGAAAATTCATTCCCAGATTTTAACAATTTTGATCAATATAAAATTAAGTTCAAAAAATGTATTGGATTTCTTATATAGGCATTTTTTAAGAAACGTCATATTTGTAGTAAACCTCCTTCTGCATGTTAATAAATTGCTGGCAAACGCATTTCCAGCTACTGAAACAGATGCACTGAGTTTATACTGTAATAGTCTGCTCTGAACTTTTTGAAAAATATAAAATATTAGAATTCCATATTAAAATTTACAGTATTTCAATTCTATTGCAATTATTACTAATACTAAATATTAGAAAATGAAAATTGCCATTGGATTTAGCAATATTGTATAAAATCTTTATTTTTGGAAATTTTGTTGCAAAAAAATAACCATTCTAAAACTTCCATGATGTTCATTTTACTGTACAATCTCCATATTTATAAAACTAAATAGTTAAATCATTAAAAATTCACTTTTTTATAAATAAATGTTATGTTTTAAAAAAGCATTTTAATGAAAATTATTTAAAAAAAACTATAAACAGCTTTAATTTTGCTTATAAAAAAAGGTAAATATGTAACAAAGAGATTAAAGTTAAAAAAACAATAATAAAAAAGAGATCAATAAAAGAAAAGAGAAAAATATAACTAATTCAGCAAAAAAAAAAAATTAAACTTTTAATTTTATTTATTAATTGTGATTAATTCATGCATAACTTTTATATTAATGAGGATTTAATTTATATTGTTATTAGTAAAAACTTCAAACCTACTGAATATTTAATGTTTGTATTATTATTACATTTGCATGAAAAGTAATTAAATTTTTCTTAAGCAAATAGATTTTATATAATTATAAATTTATACATTCTTCTGAATATATTTTCTGTTATTATTATATATTTATTTCTGTTATATATTCTATTATTATTCATCTAATTTCTTCATCCTGTAAACTTAAGAAACTACTTTTAACTTACTTTTAAGAAACTAACTAAACTTTTTTAAGTTAAATTTAAGAAATGACATTTTAGACAATTACTAACAAAATTTTGTACAATTATTATTTGATCTTTTAACAATTTTTCATACAAAATTCATTACCATGCATAATGGAGGAGATATATCTGTGAGAAATTGGGAAAATTAAATATAAATCACCCAGTTACTTTGAGAAAAATTTAGCGTGGCCTGCTTTCAAATTTCATTTAAATTCCCTAAGTCAGAACTCAGCTTACCTTGTTCGAATAATTAATTATGCATTCTTGAATCGAAATTCATAAATTATACATTTTGGCTGAAACGCAGAAAATATATGATTGCAGCGTTCTAAAAACCATAAAATTCTAACAGCACTATCTCGTAAAAATGTTTATGTCAATATAAGAATTCAAGCCACAAATATCCGATATTTCTCCTCCAATCAATTTGGAGTGCGGACATAAGAAAAGTATAAAAAAAAATCAGAAATATTCTCCTCATGAATAATTCATAATTCACTTAATCATAGCTTAAAATATGCGCCGATTCTTATATATTCCCAAACCTCATCATGGCAAAACATGTATATATATTTCGAAAACTTTTCCTTTGTTGAGGAAGACTCTTCAATGTGAAAGCCTTTGGGTAGATTACTCTTTGTTATATTTCGCAATTTTCTTTCTTCGGCGTGTGTGTGGGTGGTGGTGATGAAAGGCTTGAAGAAAAGTGAGTGGTGAGGGTTTATGCAATAGTGTCCTTACGTGTTGTTGCATACAGGGAATCATCGGTATGAAACAAGTTTATTGGAGATAGAAGGAACTAAAAAACTGAATAAATGCTCTCTAGTGCATTTCGTTTTAGTGTTATTTTCCGTGCTGTCATTTTACAAAGCCTTATTTTTTGGAAAAGATTCATGAAATAAATATTTCGAAAAGGCCATAACAAAAGGTGATGCTGAAAGTCAGCAAATTTATAGAGTTAAAAAGTTTTATGAAGGTATTTATATTAAACTGTTTTCAATTAACACTGAATAAATTTTCTAAAATATGTGTTCTTATGCAAGGTTGACTTTCTGGTTTAAGCATTTATCAACTAAATCTACTAAATTTAACTTTACAAATACAATTTTACAGTATTTCAATTTTATTGCAACTATTACTGATACTGAACATTAGAAAATGAAAATTGCCGTTGGATTTAGTAATGTTGTAAGAAATTCTTATTTATGGAAATTTCGTTGTAAAAAATAGTCGTTCAAAAACTTTCAGGATTTTCAATTTATTGTGCAATTTGAATATCCATAATAATTAATAATTAAATTGTAATAAATGCTCATTGTTATAAAACAATGATATGTTATTTAAAATATTTTAATGAAAAATTATTGTTTTTTAAATATACACAGTTTTTATTTTTCTATCTCTATTATAAGAGATAAAAATATAACTTATTCAGTAAAAAATGTTAATTTTTAATTTTATTTTTAAGTGTCAATAACTCAGGATACCCTTTATATTTATAAAAATGAGCATATAAATCTATGTTATTACTAGCGAAATCTTCCCCCCTTTTGAATATTTTGTATTTCTATTGTTATTACATTTCCATGAAGAGAAATTAAATTTTTCTTAAACGTATTGATTTTTTATAGCTGGAAATTAGTGAATAAAGTGCATGATTCTGAATATAATTTTTTTCATACTTTAATATTCATCTCCATCTTCTAAACACTGGATTTTAGGAAACGCCATTTTAGACAATTGCTAACCAAATTTTGAATAATTATTATTTGATCTTTTAACCATTTTTCTTACAAAAATAATTACCATGCATAATGGAGAAGATATATATTTGAGAAATTGGGAAAATAAAATATAAATCACCCACTTACCTTGAGAAAAATTTGGTGTGGTCCACTTTCAAATTTCATTTAAATTCCCTAAGTCAGAATTCAGCTTACCTTGTTCGAATAATTAATTATGCATTCTTGAATCGAAATTCATAAATTATACATTTTGGCTGAAACACAGAAAAGTTATGATTGCAGTGTTCTAAAAACCATAAAAATTCTAACAGCACTATCTCGTAAAAATTGTTATGTCAATATAAGAATTCAAGCCACAAATATCCGATATTTCTCCTCCAATCAATTTGGAGTGCGGACATAGGAAAAGTATAAGAAAAAACCAGAAATATTCCCCTCATGAATAATTCATTATTCATTTAATCATAGCTTAAAATATGCGCCGATTTTTATATATTCCCAAACCTCATCATGGCGAAACATGTATGTATATTTTGAAAACTTTTCCTCTGTTCTCTGAAGACTCTTCAGTGTGAAAGCCTTTGAGTAGATTACTCTTTGTTATAGTTTGCAATTTTCTTTCTTTGGCGTGTTTGTAGTGGTAGTGATGAAAGGCTTGAAGAAAAGTGAGTGGTGAGAGTTTATGCAACAGTGTCATTACGTGTTGCTGCATACAGGGAGTCATCGGTGTAAAACAAGTTTATTGGAGATAGAAGGCACTAAAAAACTGAATAAATGCTAACTAGTGCATTTCATTTTAGTGCTATTTTTCATTTTGGCATTTTGCAAAGCATTATTTTTTGGAAAAGATTCATGAAAGAATCATTTCGAAAAGGCCATAGCAAAAGGCGATGATGAAAGTCAATAATTTTATTGAGTTAATAAGTTTTTTGTTGAATTTTTATTAAACTATATTCAATTAACACAGAATAACAATAAAAGATTTTGCAAGTTAGTAATTTTTTTGAGTTAAAATTTTTTCTTAAGTATTTATAGTAAAATATGTTCAAATAACGTTGAATAAATTTCTTAAAATACATATTTTTTTGGAAGGCGGACTTCCTGCATTAAGCAGAATTAAGAATGAATTAAGCATTTATCGAATAAATCTACAAAGCTTTATACGAATATTTATGAAAATGATTTAATAGCCTGAATTTATTCTGAAATTATTTTGTAACATACAAACAGAGCATTATGATTTGACAATTAGAAATGATTATATGATAATGAAAATTATTAATGATTTTAAATAGAACGTTAGTTGTATGATCAATTATAAAGCATTAATAAGAATTAGGTAAGTGGAAATTGTTATAAAATAGTGATGTGTTGTCAAAAGCAATAATTTTATTAAACCATTTTTTTAAATCTGTGAACAGTTGTTATTCTGCTTACCAGAAATAAAAACATAACTAATTCAGTAAAATATTATAAATTTCAATTTTATTTTTTAATTGTCAATAAATCATGCATAAATTTTATATCTATATTAATGAGGATTTAACTTTATATGGATGTAAGTGAAGACTTCAAACATTAGGTATTTTTTATGTTTCTACCATTATTACTACCATTGTTTCTACCATTTTAGTCATATTAAATTAATGAATAAAAGGCATGCTTCAGAATATAATTTTTGTGTTGCATTAATATTCCTCTAATTACTTCATTTTCTAAACTTAATATTTTAAGAAATACCGTTTCAGAAAATTATTAAAATTTCGTATAATTATAATGTGACCATCTAACCATTTTTCATACAAAATTCATTACCATTCATAATGGAAAAGATATATCTTGGAGAACTTGGGAAAATGAAATATAAATCACTCAGTTACCATGAGAAAAATTTGGCGTGGCCTGCTTTCAAATTTCATTTAAAATCCCTAAGTCAGAACTCAGCTTACCTTGTTCGAATAATTAATTATGCATTCTTGAATCGAAATTCATAAATTATACATTTTGCCTGAAACACAGAAAAGATATGATTGTAGCGTTCTAAAAACTATAAAAATTCTAACAGCACTATCTCGTAAAAATGTTTATGTCAATATAAGAATTCAAGCCACAAATATCCGATATTTCTCCTCCAATCAATTTGGAGTGCGGACATGGGAAAAGTATAACAAAAAGCAGAAATATCCCCACACATGAATAATTCATTATTCATTTAATCATAGCTTAAAATATGCGCCGATTCTTATATATTCCCAAACCTCATCATGGCGAAACACGTATATATATTTTGAAAATTTTTCCTTTGTTGAGGAAGGCTCTTCAATGCGAAAGCCTTTGGGTAGATTACTCTTTGTTATACTTTGAAATTTTCTTTCTTCTCCGTGTGCGTTGGTGGTGGTGATGAAAGGCTTGAAGAAAAGTGAGTGGTGAGGGTTTATGCAACAGTGTCATTACGTGTTGCTGCATACAGGGAGTCATCGGTATAAAACAAGTTTATTAGAGATAGAAGATACTAAAAAAACTGAATAAATGCTCTCTAGTGCATTTCGTTTTAGTGCTATTTTTCGTGTTCTCATGTTGTAAAGCATCATTTTTTGGAAAAGATTCCGGAAAGAATAATTTCGAAAAGGCCATAACAAAAGGCGATGCTGAAAGTCAGCAATTTTATTGAGTTCAAAAAATTTCGGAGGTATTTATATTAAACTATGTTCAATTAACACTGAATAAAATTCACTTTTTTTGGGTGGATGGCTTTCTGGTTTAAACAGGTTCAGTGGGTTCCAGTGTGTTGTTTTGCAAGACATTTTTAACTTCTTGTTTCCTAGTATGTCGATCAATAGTTCTTGTGAATGAAAATAAATCAAAAGTATAATTGAAAATGTTGATATTAAAAACATCTTCAAATAGTTTATTAAAATGTGCTAACATTAAATAAGTAACAATATGTGTATGTTAATTATAAGTAAGTAACAATATGTGTGTGTTAATTATAAGTAAGTAACAATATGTGTGTGTTAATTAGAAGTAAGTAACACTATGTGTAACTTCGTGTGTTAACAATAAGTAACATTATGTATAACTCCATGTGTTAACAATAAGTAAGTAATATTGTGAGTAAATCTTTGTGTTAACAATAAGTAATTCATCGTGTTCATTTTTTATTAGTAAATGTTAAGAAATGGAAAAATTTAACTCATACACATGCTCATACTTTGTACATTAAATGCTTCATAATAAACATGGTAAACATAGATTATGGTGTTTTGGAATTTTAATCGAGATACTCAATATATTATTAGAATCGTTCCCAAAACTGAATTTTTGACTTTTTTTATTGTGTCATGATATCATATAATTTAATAAATAATCGAAATTAATTTATAATATGTTGCATTATGCTTTTTTTAGTGAAATTTAAAAATTGTAAAAATAGGATGATGTCTTATAAGAAAGAAAAACTCTTTGTGTTGATATAGAGTACAACTATTAGAGTTAATAAATTGTAAGAATTATAAGGCTGTATTTTCACTCTTATTAATTAATATTCTTTAAAGAATATGTCATGAAAATTACAAAAACCTATATATCAAAATAAACGTATTGAATGAAGTTTTAATTCTTTAAAATTAGACCTGAAACAATTTAAATTCATTATATTTTTCAAAAGCAAAATTTAAAATGTATCTTCTTACATTTCTAAATGTGTTTGGTGTATATGATTATGTAATTTAAATACTTCTCTAGTTACAATAAAATTGAGAACAAATTCTTTAATTTCATTTATTAGCCATGGAACTTCAAATTATTTTTAATTTAAACTCGAAGCCTCAGTGTAGTAGAGAGAGACATGATTGAAGCGATTTGTGTTTCGAAAAATACATTTCTGTAATCAGTGAAATATTAATACCATTGTTTATCACTATGATTTCAGAATCTATCATTAAAAAAAGCAATACATTTCTGTAATCAGTGAAATATTAATACCATTGTTTATCACTATGATTTCAGAATCTATCATTAAAAAAGCAATACATTTCTGTAATCAGTGAAATATTAATACCATTGTTTATCACTATGATTTCAGAATCTATCATTAAAAAAGCAATACATTTCTGTAATCAGTGAAATATTAATACCATTGTTTATCACTATGATTTCAGAATCTATCATTAAAAAAAAGCAATACATTTCTGTAATCAGTGAAATATTAATACCATTGTTTATCACTATGATTTCAGAATCTATCATTAAAAAAAGCAATACATTTCTGTAATCAGTGAAATATTAATACCATTGTTTATCACTATGATTTCAGAATCTATCATTAAAAAAGCAATACATTTCTGTAATCAGTGAAATATTAATACCATTGCTTATCACTATGATTTCAGGATGTGTCATTAAAAGCAATACATTTCTGTAATCAATGCAATATTAACACCATTACATATTACTATGATTTCCGATCTGTCATTACAAGAAAGCAATACATTTCTGTAATCAATGCAATATTAATACCATTGTTTATCATTATAGTTTCAGGATCCGTCATTAAAGGAATCAATTAAAATCATATAGCAGTGATGTTTTAGTATTGTATAAGTGAAATGAAGCAATAATGGTACAGAAAAATGTAACAACAGAGGAATAGAATATAACGATGATGACAGTAGCAGAAACGAATGAATAAATCACGTGCCAAAACCGGAATGTATAATGGCAAGTGAAAGACTTGGTGCTTACCACCACGGTAAATTACTTAATTATAAATTTTTCACTTATTACCAAATTAATGCTCTCTAGGAAACAGTAGACATAACCAAAAGTCAACAATTAATCAAAAATAAACAATCAATTTAATATCAATAACAAGACATTAAAAGCTATTTTGAAATGATGAGACAGTTTTATAAAACATATTTTCTATATGCAATTCTATTAGTATTGTATAGTATTTTTAATTTTCTTTTTTTTTTTACTTTTATATGATGAAACGCTAAATTTTCCCTTTTAAATAATACTTACATCATCATTCGTTGCTCTCAAAATACGTTTAAATAACATTAATATTCATAATAAAACAGCCCATTAATATAATTCTTATTGCAAATAACTAAACAATAGAAATAGATGAAAATAGATCATTTCCATTTTCAAATTAATATCGTTTTTTATATAAATATGATTATGAAGCAAATTTTAGTCATGTTTATTTATTAACGTAAGTCAATTATCCATCCAAATGAAATATTTTTAAAATAGTTTTACTACAAAATATATTAATAAAAATAAAAATGCTTCTAATAACGATTTATTTTGAGGATAAAAAGAGATATGCTGCCTAAAATTTGATTAATATGCAAATACATTTAGGGTGGAAAGAAGTGTTCCACTGAATTGGTAGAACATTTAATACGTTTAATTGTATGTAGTTTCAGAAATCGTTCCACTTTGCTACAGGCTATGTCATGAGATGTAAGTAAACAAACATCCAATTAAGTGGACAGGAACCTTTGTCAATTAATTTCCTTTCCTTATCAAGTGAATCGATAACTGGAAAGTTATTTTTTGTTACTGCAGAAAGTATTTTTTGTAGTTCCTATGCCATGAAAAATGAATTAGCAGTGTTCAAGGAGTATGGAACTAAATTACAATAACGAAATTATATTATATCACTGTGTTGACTGAGCTTTTGGATTGATGCGCACATAAATTTTACATTTATTCTTAATATCTGTTTTTGTTGTCATTTTTTATACACTGAAGTGACAAAATTCATGGGATAGCAATATGCAAATTTTCAGATGGCAGTAGCATCGCGTAGAACAGGTATAAATGCGCAGTGCTTTCGCAGAGCTTTCATTTCTGTTCAAGTTATTCATGTGAAGAGGTTTTGACGTGATGATGACCGCACGACGGGAATTAACAGACGTTGAACGCGGAATGTTAGTTGGAGCTAGACGCATGGGTCATGCCATTTCGGAAATCGTTAGGGAATTCAACATTCCCAGATCCACTGTGTCAAGAGTGTGCCGAGAGTATGAAATTTCAGGCATAACACCCCACCATGGACAGTGCAGTGGTCGACCGCCTGCACTTAACGACCGAGACCGGCGACGTCTGCAAAGAGTCGTAAATTCTAACAGACAAGCAACACTGCGTCAAATAAACGCAGAAATCAATGTGGGACGTACAAGGCACTTGTCTGTTAGAACTGTGCGGATAAATTTGGCTTTCGTGGGCTATTCCAGCAGAAGATCGGCTCGAGTGCCTTTAATGACAGAACGACATCGCTTGCAGCGACTCTCGTGGGCACGTGAGCATATCGGTTGGTCCCTAGATGAATGGAAAACCGTGGCCTGGTCCGATGAGTCACGATTTCAGTTGGTAAGAGGTGGTGGTAGGGTTCGAGTGTGGCGCAGACCCCACGAAGCCATGGACCCAAACTGTCAGCAAAGCACTGTTCAAGCTGGTGGTGGCTCCGTAATGGTGTGGGCTGTTTTTTCATGGCATGGACTTTGTCCTCTGGTGCGACTGGACCGAACATTGACTGGAAATGCTTATGTTCAGCTACTTGGAGATCACTTGCAGCCATTCATGGACTTCATGTACCAAAACAACGATGGGATTTTTATGGATGACAATGCGCCATGTCACCGGGCCACAACTGTTCGCGATTGGTTTGAAGAACATTCTGGACAATTCCAACGAATGATCTGGCCACCTAGATCGCCCGACCTGAATCCCATCGAACATTTATGGGACATCATCGAGAGGTCTGCTCGTGCCCAAAATCCTGCACCATCAACGCTTTCACAATTATGGACGTCTATCGAGACAGCATGGCTCAATATTCCTGCAGAAGACTTCCAACGACTTGTTGAGTCCATGCCACGTCGAGTTGCTGCACTTCGCCGGGAGAAAGGAGGGCCGACACGATATTAAGAGGTATCCCATGACTTTTGTCACTTCAGTGTATACTGAAAACTTTTATTCATTGGTAATTGATCAATAAAATGAAAGAGTAGCACATTCCGCGTTATTCAAATACCTCCACTATGTTACATCTACATGGTGCCTCTCTGATTTGGAGCAAACACTATACAGCAATTCTAGGATCTCAAATCTTCGTCTCTTGCCTTCATTAATCCTAACAGAGGACTATTCCAACCTATATGTTTATTCAACATTCGTCTTTTCTCCTGGTTTCATTCTAAAAATAAGCATTTAAATAAGCCACTTTTAAATAATAAGGCAGTTTTATGAAAATTATTATTTTTTTTTCTGGAGTTAAAAGCGGCAAACTCATTTTTCAGTTCAGTGGGACTAAGCTAGTCAACTGTAACTATAAAGCAGAACTAAAACGAGGGAGAAGACATTCATGGATTTTATTTAAAAAAACATGGAGACTAGATGGAAACTGCAAAATCATGCATAGAAGTCTCGCATGTTTCCAACATGACAATAAAATTTTGGCAATACTTCTGAAAATATATCAAAAAAGAAATGCCCTTTACTTGCTTCCTTTTACGCATTATTCATGAAGTCTGTGACATGAAAAACACCAAGAATTTATCACAGATATATAAGACTTGCAGAAAAATATAGCATGGTGAAATATGAAAATATAATATGTTAAAATATAAAAATCTAGCATTATGAAATATAAAAATATACCATATTGGAATATAAAAATATATAGTGATAAAATATGAATATATCCACGTATTGAAAATGTAGGAATAGTAAATTCATAAGCCGTGCATAAGTATTTTCAAACTTGCTTTTGTGGCATCTTTATAAGAGCGATTTTTTATGTTACACAGGAAAGAAATCATAAATATAAAATATAAAATTAGTAAGAAAGAGATTAAAGTAGTGTACCTTTTTATGATGTTTTCTATCCGCCTCATAGATGTAGAATTGAATGAACTGTCATAAATAGTCCAATTAATACAATTAATAGGAAAAAAAGTAACGTGTATTTTAATGCGTGAATTATCATTTTATTATTTTGCAGTAAAATAAAATAAGATTATATTTTTAATTAAACAATTACAAATAACAATATAATTTCACTATTACAATCAAACTAATACAATAAACTATTACAAATAACAATATTTTCCTGTGTGAATTACAAATGAGATGCTATCTAACCCCAAATTATAATTAAAAATAACATTTCTGATACTATTAAAATGCACTGCTATAAATAGTACTGAGTAGTTCAGTACTTGATAATTACATTAAAAAGAGGGAAAACTGTAAGTAAAATAATTTTTGATAAAAATATAATAACTATAATGTAATAAAAAAATATAACATATATATATATATATATATATATATATATATATATAATAAATAATAATATATTTTTATGGAAACTATTACAAACAGCAATGTCTATCTTCCTGTGTGAAGTGTAAATGAGATTTAATCGCAATCTAATTGAATCCAATCCCAATCTAATTTAATCCAATCTCAATCTAATTTAATCCATTCACAATCCTAACAATTCAATCTCAATCCTAATAATCCAATCCCAATCCAAGATTTATTCCAATCCCCATCTAACCCCAACTTATAATTCAGAATAATTATTAACATTATTTACTATGTGTTAGCATATACTTAATTTGTTAGAAAGGCTAATCACTATAACTGCTGATGAATCCAAAAATATCCTACTGTTGATAAGAGAAATATATATTTGTCAAAGATTTGTGGGCTTAATTTGATATATATATACACTTGAATTCACAGAAATCCTAATGGCATACAGTCAGGATTTAATTTTTAACAAACTGCCAGCGAATACTGGAACTGGAAAATTCCCTCTTTCTCTGACAAATTCAAGCCCGACTCAATAGCTCCCTCATTCCAATGCTAACACAGGAGCTCCATTTGTTTTCGTAATGATTGGCTTAAGCCGTCACGTAGAGTTGGAAAGAGGTTATTTGCATATGGCCGGGGGCATTGTTGCTCACGGTTTGTTTCAGCGAGGATTATTCTTGATTATAGGTGTTTTAGAATCTGCAGAGATCCATATATTTAAACCTCAATGCATTTTAATGATTAATTTTCACATTCAGGAATTCTACGTCATATTTATTATAATTCTCCCTTAAACTAGAAGGGAAGCTGAATACTTTTTAATTAATAAGGTGACATGTTCTGGAGATCACATCAGTTTCTTCAAATATTATTTGTATAAATTACCTGTAATAAATGTAAACAAGGACATGAAATATTAGAATACTATTCCCATTTATGATAGATTACTTTCGAGAATTTATTAAAATGTTTTAAAAGATATAAACATAAAAGATTTCTCGGAAACATTATGGCCAGAATAAATTTCTGTATTAATATACTAGTAACAAAAATTAAAGAAAGAACTACAACGTCAAATCATTTTCTACAAAATTATTAAATCCAGTAGGTGTTAGTAATATTAAAAATTGAATATATGTCAAGGCATAAATGTATTATGTGTACATAGGCAATATGTGCTCAAAACGGAATGTTTAATGATTTTTTTTAATTAGCGTCGAATTTAAATAGAATAAAATAAGAATATATTTTTATGGAAAGTATTACATACCGCAACGTCTATCTTCCAGGTGAGTTGTGAATGAAATTTAATCCCAACCTACTTTAATCCAATCCCTAATCCTAATAATACATTCCCAATCCAAGATTTAACCCAATCCCTAATCCTAATAATTCATTCCCAATCCATGATTTAATCCAATCCCCATCTAACCCCAACTTATAATTCAGAATAGCTATTCAAATAAAATTTACTATTTGTTAGCAAATGCTTAATTTGTTAGAAATACTAATTACTATAATTGTTGATGAATCCAAAAATGTCCTACTGTTGATAAGAGAAAGATATCTTTTCAAAGATTTGTGGGCTTAATTTGATACATATACATTCCTGTGTTCACAGAAATCCTAATGGCATAGAGTCAGGATTTAATTTCTAACAAACTGCCAGCGAATATTGGAAATGGAAAATTCCCTCTTTCGCTGACAAATTCAAGCCCGACTCAATAGCTTCCTCATTCCAATGCTAACACAGGAGCTCCATTTGTTTTCGTAATGATTGGCTTAAGCCGTCACGTAGAGTTGGCAAGAGGTTATTTGCATATGGCCGGGGGCATTCTTGCTCACGGTTTGTTTCAGCGAGGATTATTCTTGATTATAGGTGTTTTAGAATCTGCAGAGATCCATATATTCAAGACTCAATGCATTTTAATGATTAAATTCCACATTCAGGAATTCTACATCATATTTATTATAATTCTCCTTTAAACTAGAATGAAATCTGAATACTTTTAAACTAATAACGCGACATGTTCTAGAGATCACAACATTTTCTTCAAAGATTATTTGTAAAAAATTACTTATACTAAATGTAAACATGTGCATGAAATGCTAGAAATATATTCACATTTCAGATAGATTATTTCCAAGAATTTTTTAGAAAGTTTTAAAGGATATAACAAATGTCGTAAGGCTTTTTGGAAACACCATGACTAGAATAAATTTCTTTATTAATATAACAAAAATTAAAGAAAGTACTACAATTTTAAATGATTTTCTATTAATTTATTAAATTCAGTAGATGTTTGTTATAGTTAACATTAGATATATGTCGATGCAAAAAATGTCGTGTTTGGGAAAGAAATCCTTTATAAAACTTTATATAGGACTGCTGTTTGTATTTTTTTTATAATGATGGTAATAGACCCAATATTAAACGTTTCTATATTTTATAATAGGAAAATTCATTCCCAGCTAATGTTAATAATTTGGATCAATATAAAATTAAGGGCAAAGCATTTATTAGAAATGTTATACAGGAATTTTTATGAAATGCCATATTTATATAAAAACTTCTTCTGCTTGTTGATATATTGCTGACAAAACAGAATTCAGTTTTTTGAAACAAATGCTCTGTAATTGTGTCTAAAAATAGTTACTTTCAGACAAAAGATTAACATTAACATTTTTATTTTGTCTGTATTCGTGGGTATTTCTATTTTCCTCAGAAATAGCACTAATATGCCCAATCATTCTAACAAATATTGACTTTTAAAAATTTACAGCTTCGTCAAATTTAATTAATCCTTTAGGAAATTTATTAAATAAGACATATTGACAGTTAATCAGGATGTTGATATCAAATTCTCTCCTTAGTTGGAAGAAAAAGTTTTTATTAAAATACAGCACACATATATTTTCTCTAAATAATGTATGTAAATCATGAACAGTTTACTCTTTTAATTAGTTCATAAATTGTTTTGAACTTTCTGAAAAATATAAAATATAAAAATTTTAAATTAGAATTTACAGTATTTCAATTCTATTGTAATTATTACTGATACAAAATATTACAAAATTAAAATTGCTGTTGCATATAGTAATATGGTAAAAATCTTATTTTGGGCTATTTTGTTTAAAAAATAATCCTTCAAAAACTTTTATGATGTTCAATTTGTTGCGCAATATCACTATTCACAAAATTAAACAGTTTAAATTGTTATAAACGAACACTGTTATAAAAAAATGATAGTCGTAAAAAATATGCAGATGAAACACTATTTTTTAAAAAAAAACTATATATAGTTTTTAGTTTACTTACTAGAGATAAAAATATAACTATTTTAGCAAAAAAGCTTATACTTATTAAAAAATAAAATTAATTTTTAATTGTTAATAACTCATGCATAAACTTTATATTAATGGGGATTTAACATTATATTGATAAAAGTGAAAACTTCAAACCTTCTGTATTTTTAATGTTTCTATTATTGTTACATTTCCCTAAATAGAAATTAAATATTTCTGAAGTACATTGATTATTTATAATATTAAATTAATGAATAAAATGCATGCTATTGCATATAATTTTTGTTTTGCATTAATATTCATCTTTTAAACTTAAGATTTTAAGAAATACCGTTTTAGACAATTACTAACAAAATATTGTATAATTATTATTTGACCATCAACCATTTTTCGTACAAAATTCATTACCATGCTTGATGGAGAGGATATATCTGTGAGAAATTGGGAAAATGAAATATAAATCACCCAGTTACTTTGAGAAAAATTTAGCGTGGCCTGCTTTCAAATTTCATTTAAATTTCCTAAGTCAGAACTCAGCTTACCTTGTTCGAATAATTAATTATGCATTCTTGAATCGAAATTCATAAATTATACATTTTGGCTGAAACACAGAAAAGATATGATTGCAGCGTTCTAAAAACCCTAAAAATTCTAACAACACTATCTCGTAAAAATGTATTTGCCAATATAAGAATTCAAGCAACAAATATCCGATATTTCTCCTCCAATCAATTTGGAGTGTGGACATCGGGAAAGTATGAGAAAAAAACCCATAAATATTCCCCTCATGAATAATTCATAATTCATTTAATCATAGCTTAAAATATGCGCCGATTCTTATATATTCCCAAACCTCATCATGGCGAAACATGTATATATATTTCGAAAACTTTTCCTTTGTTGGGGAAGACTCTTCGATGTGAAATCCTTTGGGTAGATTACTCTTTGTTATACTCTGAAATTTTCTTTCTTCTTGGCGTGTGTGTGTTGTTGGTCATGATGAAAGGCTTGAAGAAAAGAGAGTGGTGAGGGCTTATGCAACAGTGTCATTACGTGTTGCTGCATGCAGGGAATCATCGGTATAAAACAAGTTTATTGTAGATAGAAGGCACTAAAAAACTGAATAAATGCTCTCTAGTGCATTTCATTTTAGTGCTATTTTTTATGCTGTCATTTGGCAAAGCATTTTTTTTTGGAAAAGATTCATGAAAGAATCATTTCGAAAAGGCCATAACAAAAGACGGTGCTGAAAATCAGTAATTTTATTGAGCTAAATATTTTTTTCATAATATTTATATTAAATTATGTTCAATTAACGCTGAATAATTTTTATTATATTAAGCACATTTTAGATGGATGGCTTTCTGGTTTAAGCATTTATCGACTACATCTACAAAACTTAATAAATACTCTTTGTGCATTTTTTTTTAGTGTCATTTTTTGTCTTACCATTTTACAAAGTTTTAGTTTTGGGAAGAGATTTATAAAAGAATCATTTCAAAAAGGTCATAACAAAAGGCAATACTAAAATTCAGTAATTTTATTAAGCTAAAAAGTTTTTCGAGGTAATTTTATTGAACTGTGTTCAATGAACACTGAGTAATATACACTTTCTTTGGAAGGATGGCTTTCTGGTTAAAGCATTTATCGACTATATCAACAAAATGTAATAAATACACTCTAGTGCATTTAATTGTAGTGCTATTTTTTTCTGATGTCATTTTACAGAGAATAGGGTAAGTTCATGGAAGAATCATTTCGAAAAGGCCATAACAAAAGTCGATGCTGAAAGTCTGAAATTTTGTTGAGTTAAAATTTTTAGAAGGTATTTATATTAAACTACGTTCAATTGATACTGAATAAAATATACATTTTTTAGAAAGATGGATTTCTGGTTTAAGCATTTATCAACTAAATCTACAAAATTCAATACATATTCTTTATTTAGTTTGTGTTATTTTTCGTGCTATCATTTTACAAGTATTATTTTTTGAAAACATATTCATGAAAGGATAATTTTGATAAGGCCACAACAAAAGTTGAAACTGAAATTCAGAAATTTTATTGAGTTAAAAATTTTTCTGAGGTACTTATATAAAACTATGTTATATTAGCCACGAATAAATTTTAAAATACACATTTTTAAGGAAGAATGAACTTCTGGTATGAGCATTTATCGACTAAATGTATATATTTTAATAAATACTCTCTAGCGCCTTTCGTTTCAATGCCATTTTTTGTGTAGTCATTTTGCAAAGTATTATTACATTTCCATGAATAGAAATTAAAGTTTTTTTTAAGAATATTTTTTTTTTATAATTGGAAATTGTTGAGTAAAAGGCATGCATCTAAATATAATTTTTGCTATGCATTAATATTCATTTTTTTTTCCATCTTCTATACTTAAAATTTTAAGAAATGCCAGTTTCGACAATTACTAACAAAATATTGTATAATTATTATCTGAGCTTTTAACCATTTTTCATACAAAATTCATTACCATGAATAGTGGAGAAAATATATCTTTGAGCAATTGGGAAAATAAAATATAAATCACCCACTTAACTTGAGAAAATTTTGGCGTGGCCCACTTTCAAATTTCATTTAAATTCCCTAAGTCAGAATTCAGCTTACCTTGTTCTAATAATTAATTATGCATTCTTGAATCGAAATTCATAAATTATACATTTTGGCTGAAACAAAGAAAAGATATGATTGCAGCGTTCTAAAAACCATAAAAATTCTAACAGCACTATCTCGTAAAAATGTTTATGTCAATATATGAATTCAAACCACAAATATTCGATGTTTCTCCTCTAATCAATTTGGAGTGCGGACATGAGAAAAGTATAAGGAAAAACCAGAAATATTCTCCTGATGAATAATTCATAATTCATTTAATCATAGCTTAAAATATGCGCCGATTCTTATATATTCAGAAACCTCATCATGGCGAAACATGTATATATATTTTGAAAACTTTTCCTTTGTTGGGGAAGACTCTTCAATGCGAAAGCCTTTGGGTAGATTACTGATTGTTATACTTTGCAATTTTCTTTCTTCTTGGCTTGTTTGTTGTGGTGATGATGAAAGGCTTGAAGAAAAGTGAGTGGTGAGGGTTTGTGCAACAGTGTCATTACGTGTTGCTGCATGCAGGGAGTCATCGGTATAAAACAAGTTTATTGGAGATAGAGGGCACTAAAAAACTGAATAAATGCTCTCTAGTGCATTTCGTTTTAGTGCTATTTTTCGTGCTGTCATTTTGAAAAGCATTAATTTTTGGAAAAGATTCATGAAAGAATCATTTCGAAAAGGCCATAACAAAAGGCGATGCTGAAAGTCAGAAATTTTATTGGGTTAAAATTTTTTCGAGGTATTTATATTAAACTTTGTTCTACTAATGCAAAATAAATTTTTTTAAATACACATTTTTTGGAAGTATTTCTTTCTGGTTTAAGCTTTTAACGAATAAATCTACAAAATTTTAAACAAATATCTTAATAACATCTTTAATAAAAGCATGTTAAAATTGTCTGCAGATATATGATATAACAGGAAATTATACTGAAATTATTATATGACATGCGAAGAGAACATTATAACTTTACAACTAGAAAAGAATATATTATAATGAAAAATACTAATTATTTTAAAAGGAAGTTTAATTTTATCAAGTACTATAAAGTATTAATATGTGTGAGTTTTCATTCTATATTTATTAGGAGACCACTGAAATTCCAGTAAAAATAATTAATGCCAGTTTCCTTTAATATCTTCTTTTTTTATTATTCATTAATATATTTATGGCGGATGAATAAGCAAGTTTTATTAAATATGAAAAAGTAAATAATAATAGTTTTTTTATTATAAGTTACAACATGAAATAAAATATAGTATACATGAGTATCACTGGACACATTACAAAATTATGCAAACAAAATAAATGAGATCGTAATTAAATATCTTTCCTAATTTACGACTGTAAAATATTATAAATTCAGATTAGAGAATCCTAGTTCATCACAGTTTGTCCAAGTAATAATCGATTTTATGATACGTATTGGGACAATATAGGAAGTTTTAGAATTAATAGTACATGCTCCAGTTACTATATATGGCATAAAATTCAGTAAAACTCTTAAAAACTGATCAAACCAAATGATTTCACATAAATATAATTTATGACTAAATTCACTATATTTTGATCTTACATTTTAAGAGTAAAGAAATGCTATTTCAATGTCATCTACTTTTTTAACTAATTTTGTATTGTGTCTAATATTGTTTTGGGCTACCAGTACAGTATGTTGTGTTGCAAGACATTTTCAACTGTTTATTTCCTGTTATTTCTATCAATAGTTCTTGTAATTATGGAAATTCTTCGAGAATGAAAAGAAGTTAAAAGCATAATCGAAAATGTTGATATTAAAAACCTCTTCTATTAAGTAACAATATGTGTGTGTTAACTATGAATAAGTAGCATTGTGAATAACTCGGTATGTTAACAATAAGTAAATAATTCATCGTGTTTTTCTTTTATTAGTAAATTTAAACAAAACGGCAAAATGAGATGCTCATTCTGTGTACAATAAATGTTTCATAATAAACATGGTAAACATAGAACAAAATGTGATTTTTAGAAAGTTTAATCGAGATAGTCAATATTTTATTAGAATCGCTCCATTGCTTATTACTAAGGTTTCACCATCCGCCATTTAAAGAAAGCAATACATTTTGGCAATCAATGCAATATTAATACCATTATTTATCACTATGATTTCAGGATCCATCATTAAAAGAAATAAATACATTTCTGAAATAAATGCGATATTAGCACCATTGTTTATCATTATGGTTTCAGGATCTGTCATTACAAGATATCAATTAAAATCATATAGCGGGTATCTTTGAATATTGTATAAAGGAAATGAAGCAATAGTGGTACAAAAAAATGTAACAGCAGGGAAATAGAATATAGAAATGATAACAGTGGCACAAAAGAAAAAAATCACGTGACAGTGTTGTGGATTGTTTAATAACAAGTTAAAGATTCAGTACTGACCACCATGGTGAATTGTTTTTTCAACTATAAGTTTTTCACTTATTACCAAATAAATGCTCCCTGGGAAATAGTAAACAAAATCAAAAGTCAACAATTAATCAAAAATAAACAATCAATAATTAGAGATTAAAGCTATTTTGAAATGATGAGGCAGTTTTAAGAAACATATATTCTATATGCAATTCTATTAGTATTGTATAGTATTTATATTTTTTGTATTATTTTTTTTTTTTTAAATAATGAAACACTAGTTCCTTTTACATAATAGTTACATCATCTTCTGTTATTCCCAAAATATGTTTAAATAACATTAATAGATATAATAAAATGGCCCATTAATATATTTATTATTGCAAATAACTAAATTATAAAAAAAAAAATAAAAATAGATCATTTCCATTTTCAAATTTAATATCATTTTTTTATATAAAAATTATGATTAAGCAATGGATGCTTATGTTAATTTTTTAACATAAATCAGTTCACCATCAAAATGGAATGTTTTTAAAATGATTTTACTACATAAAATATTAATAAAAATAAAAATAACATGAATGATGCTTTGTTTTAAGGATAAAAAGAGATACGCTGCCTAAAATTTGATTAATATGCAAATACATTTTGGGTGGAAAAGTAGTGTTCCACTGAATTGATAGAACATTTAATACGTTTAATTGTACGTAGTTTGAGAAATCGTTCCACTTTGCTACAGGCTATGTCATGAGATGTAAGTAAACAAACATCCAATTAAGTGGGCAGGAACCTCTGTCAATTAATTTCCCTAGATTATCAAGTGAATCGATAAATGAAAAGTTATTTTTTGTAACGCAGCAACACAGAATTTTTTTTTAGTTCCAATACCATGAAAAAGGAATTAGCAGTGTTCAAAGAGTATGAAACTGAATTACAATAACGAAATTATAATACATCACTGTGTTCACTGCCTTTTGGGTTAATACACAAATAAATTTTGCATTTATTTTTAATAGCTGCTTTTGTTGTTATTTTTATATACTGATAGGTCATTCATCAATAAAATGGAAGATTAGCACATTAAACGTTACACAAATAATGCCACTAGGGTATACCTACATGGCGTCTCTCTGATTTGGAAAAAACACTATACCACAGTTTTGGAAGTTTAGGCATTCAAATCTTCATCTCATGTCTTCATTAATACTAACAGAACCATATTCCAATCTATAGATTAATTCAACATTCATTTTTTCTTATTCTTACATTTCATTTTATTCATTATAAAAATAAACAATTAAATAAACTATTTTTTGTGCAATTTTATGAAACTTATTTATTATTTTTTTTTACTGGAGTTGAAAGCGGCAAACTCATTTTGCAGTTCAGTGGGACTAAGCTAGTCAATTGTAACTGTAAAGCAGAAACAAAACAAGGGAGAAAAAATTCATTGATTTCATTTTTAAGAACATGGAGACTAGATAGAAACTGCTAAATCATGTATTGAAGTATCGCATGTTTCCAACATGATAAGAAAATTTTTTCAATTTCTTCTGAAAATATACCAAAAAATGCCCTTTATTTGCTTCCCTTCAAGCATTATTCATGAAGTCTGTGACATGAAAAACACCATTCACAAAATATAAAAATTGCAGAAAAATATAACATAAAAATATGAAAATATAATACCTCGAAATAAAAAATTCTAGCATGATGAAATATGAAAATATACTATATTGGAATATGAAAATATATAGTAAGAAAATATGAATATACCATCGTTTTGAAAAGGTAGAAATACCTTCATAAATCGTGCATAAGTATTTTCCATCTTGCTTTTGTGCCATCTTTTTAATGGCGATTTTTCTCTTACACATGAAAGAAATTATAAATAGAAAATAGAAAATTAGTAAAAAAGTGATTAAACTGATATCTTTTTTTTATGCTGTTTTCTATCCGCCGCACAGTTGTAGAATTGAATGAACTGCTATAGTAAACAGACCAAATAATACATTTAAAAGAAAAAATCAACGTGTATTTTTCTGTGTGAATTATTTTTTTTTATTATTTTGTAGTAAAATAAAATAAGAATATATTTTTAAGGAAACTAATACAAACAGCAACGTCTATTTTCCTTTATGAATTGTAAATTATATTTATCTAATTCCAAGTTATAATTTAAAATAACCATTCTGATACTATTAGAATGCACTGCTACAAATAGTAGTGAATAATACAATACTTACATTAAAACGGGTGAAAAATGTTTTGTAGCCAAATAAAATAAGAATATAATTTGATGGAAACTATTACAAACAGCAATGTCTGTAGTCATGTGTGAATTGTAAATGAGATTTCATCTACACCTAATTTAATCCAAACCCTAATCCAAATAATCCATTTCCAATCCAAGATTTAATCGATCTCCATCTAAGCACAACTTATAAATCAGAATAAATATTCTAACATTATTTACTATTTGTTAGCATATACTTAATTTGTTAGAAATACTAACCACTATAATTGTTGATGAATCCAAAAATATCCTACTGTTGATAAGACAAAGATATATTTTTCAAAGATTTATGTGCTTAATTTGATATATATATTCTTGTGTTCTCTGAAATCCTAATGGCATAGAGTCAGGATTTAATTTCTAACAAACTGCCAGCGAATACTGGAAGTGTAAAATTCCCTCTTTCTCTGACAAATTCAAGCCCGACTCAACAGCTTCCCCATTCCAATGCTAACACAGGAGCTCCATTTGTTTTCGTAATGATTGGCTTAAGCCGTCACGTAGAGTTGGCAAGAGGTTATTTACATATGGCCGGGGGCATTCTTGCTTACGGTTTGTTTCAGCGAGGATTATTCTTGATTATAGGTGTTTTAGAATCTGCAGAGATCCATATATTTAAACACCCCAATGCATTTTAATGATTAATTTTCACATTCAGGAATTCTACGTCATATTTATTATAATTCTCCTTTAAATTAGAAGAGAAACCGAATACTTTTAAACTAAATATCATGGCATGTTCTAGAGACCACATCATTTTCTTCAAAGATTATTTGTATAAATTACCTATACTAAATGTAAACATGTGCATGAAGTGTTGAATAATATTCAGATTATTTCCGAGAATTTATTAGAAATCTTTTAAAAGTTACAAAAACGTATTAGCAACTAAATATAAAAGATTTCTTGAAAACACTATGACGAGAATAAATTTCTATATTAATATAAAAAAAATTAAAGAAAGAACTACAATGTTAAGTCATTTTCTAAAAAGTTATTAAATCTAGTATTTGTAGATCTTAGTTATATTTAACAATGACTATATCAATGCAAATGAATGAAGTGCTTACATAGGCAATATGTGCACAAAACGGAAGGTTTAATGAATTATTTTAATTCGTGTCGAATTTAAGTAGAATATAATAAGAATATATTTTTATGGAAACGTCTATCTTCCAGGTGAATTTTAAATGAGATTTCATCCCAACCTAATTTAATCCAATCCCTAATCCTAATAATCCAATCCCTAATAATAATAATCTAATCCCTAATCCAAATAGTCCATTCCGAATCCAATCTCTATATAAACACAACTTATAGATCAGAATAACTATTCTAACATTATTTACTATTTGTTAGCATATACTTAATTTGATAGAGATACTAATCACTATAATTGTTGATTAATCCAAAAGTATCCTACTGTTGATAAGAGGAAGATACATTTGTCACAGATTTGTGGGCTTAATTTAATATATATATATATTCTTGTGTTCTCAGAAATCCTAATGGCATACAATCAGGATTTAATTTCCAACAAACTGCCAGCGAATACTGGGACTGGAAAATTCCCTCTTTCTCTGACAAATTCAAGCCCGACTCAATAGCTTCCTCATTCCAATGCTAACACAGGAGCTCCATTTCTTTTATTAATGATTGGCTTAAGCCGTCACGTAGAGTTGGCAAGAGGATATTTGCATATGGCCGGGGTTATTCTTACTTACGGTTTGTTTCAGCGAGGATTATTCTTGATTATAGGTGTTTTAGAATCTGCAGAGATCCATATATTTTAATGATTAATTTTCACATTCAGGAATTGTACATCATATTTATTATAATTCTCTTTTAAACTAGAAGAGAAGCCGAATACTTTTAAACTAATAATGCGACATGTTCTAGAAACACATAATTTTCTTCAAAAATTATTATTTGCTTAAATTACCTATAGTAAATGTAAACATGTGCATGAAATGTTAGAATAATATTCACATTTCTGATTTATTAGAAAGTTTTAAGATATAAAAACGTGGTAGCGACTAAACACAAAATATTTCTTGGAAACACTATGATCAGAATAAATTTCTATATTAATATGACAAAAAATAAAAGAAGTATTACAACGTTAAAAGATTTTATACTAAGTTATTAAATGTGAGTGTTAGTTATATTTAATATTGAAAATATGTGTATATAAAAAGTTTTCACTTAGAGCTTTCTGGTGGTGAAAACTTAGAAAAAGAAAACTTTTAATAAAATTTTATGGTGGATTATTGTTGAAATTTTCTTGTAATAATGTTAATAGACCCAATGTCAAACATTTTTTTATTTCAAAAAAAGCAAAATGCATTTCCACATAATATTAGCAATTTTGATCAATATAAAAGTAAGTGCAAAACATTTATTGGAAACCTTACACAGTCATTTTTTAAGAAATCCTTTAATTATACTACTCCTCCTTGTGTTTGTTGATAAATAGCTGGCAAAAATATTTCTAGCTATTGAACCAGAAGCACTCAATTTATATTGTAATATTCTCTAAAAATAGTTAGTTACAGAGAAAATATAAACAATATCTTTTTAAATATTTGTCTGTTTACATGAGTTTTTTCATTTTCCTTATTCGTTGCACAAGTAGGACCAAACATTCTTCCATGTAAAAATTTAACACGTTGGCAGACCTAATTGATCCTTTAGGGTAAAACACATACTGACAGTCCATCAGGTAAAAAAGGTCTTATAAAATTACACCCCATAAATATTTTGCCTAAATGATGTATGTAAATCATGAACAACATAATCCTTTAAGTAGTTCATAACTTATTTTGCACTTCTTGAGAAATAAAATATATGAATTTTAAATTAAAATTTATAGTATATCACTTTTATAGCAAGAAACACTAAATACTAGATAGTGGAAATGGCCGTCGGATTTAGTAATATGGTAAAAAACCTTAGTTTTGAAAAATTTGTTGTAAAAATAATAATTCAAAAATATTCATGATGTTCAACTACTTGCACAATCTCATTATTTTTAAAACTAAATAGTTAAACTATTGAACATTTACAATATTATAAAACGATGTTATATTTTAAAAACCATTTTAGTGAAACATTAATTAAAACAAACTATACATCGTTTTTATTTTGTTTATAAAAAAAGATAAAAATATAACAAAGAGATAAAAATAAAAAAAGAGGTAATATTAAAAAAAAAGGATTTTTTTTAATTGTCATTAACTCATTTACAACGATTATATTAATATGGCCTTAACTTATATTGTAGTTAGCGAAAACTTCAAAGCTACTGAATATTTAATGTTTGCATATTACTACATTTTCATGAATAGTCATTAAATTTTTCTAAAGCATATTGATATTATATAATTGGAAATTCGATGCATTCTTCAGAATATAATTTCTGTTATGCATTAATATTCTTCTAATTTCTTCATCTCCTAAACATAAAAGAAATGCAATTTTAGACAAATACTAACAAAATTTTGTTTAATTATTATCTGAACTTTTAACCATTTTAACCAAATTTCGCAGGGCCTGCCTTCAAATTTCATTTTAATTCCCTAAGTCAGAACTAGGCTTACCTTGTTCGAATAATTAATTATGCATTCTTGAATCGAAATTCATAAATTATACATTGTGGCTGAAACACAGAAAAGATATGATTGCAGCGTTCTAAAAACCCTAAAAATTCTAACAGCACTATCTCGTAAAAATGTTTACGCCAATATAAGAATTCAAGTTACAAATATCCGATATTTCTCCTCCAATCAATTTGGAGTGCGGACATGAGAAAAGTATAAGAAAAAAACCCAGAAATATTCTCACTCATGAATAATTCATAATTCATTTAATCATAGCTTAAAATATGCACCGATTCTTATATATTCCCAAACCTCATCATGGCGAAACATGTATATATATTTCGAAAACTTTTCCTTTGTTGGGGAACAGTCTTCAATGTGAAAGCCTTTGGGTAGATTACTCGTTGTTATAGTTTGCAATTTTCTTTCTTTGGCGTGTTTGTAGTGGTAGGGATGAAAGGCTTGAAGAAAAGTGAGTGGTGAGGGTTTATGCAACAGCGTTATTACGTGTTGCTGCATACAGGGAGTCATCGGTATAAAACAAGTTTATTGGAGATAGAAGGCACTAAAAAACTGAATAAATGCTCTCTAGTGCATTTCGTTTTAGTGCTATTTTTCGTGCTGTCATTTTGCAAAGCATTATGTTTTGGAAAAGATTCATGAAAGAATCATCTCGAAAAGGCCATAACTAAAGGCGATGCTGAAATTCAGAAAATGTATTGAGTTAAAAAAATTTTCGAAGGTATTTATATTAAACTATGTTCAATTAAAACTGAATATTTTTTCTTAAAATACACTTTTTTGGAAGTATGGCTTTCTGGTTTAGTCACTTATGGAATAAATCTACACAATCTAATGAATAATTTCTAGTGCATTATTTGTTAGTGCTACTTCTTTTCGTACTGTCCTTTTACAACGTATTACTTTGTTTGAAAAAGATTCATCAAAGAATAATTTTGAAAAGGCAATAGCAAAAAGCGATGCTGAAAGTCAGTAACTTTATTGAATTAAAAAATTTTTCGAAGGTATTTATACTAAGCTTTGTTGAATTAAAACTGAATGCATTTTTAAAATACACATTTTTGTGAAAGAATGACATTCTGGTATAAGCATTTATCGACTAAATTTATCAAATTTAATAAATACTCTCTAGTGTCTGTCGTTTTAATGATATTTTTTGTGTAGTCATTTAACAAAGTATTTTTACATTTATATGAATAGAAATTAAACTTTTCTTAAGAATATTATTTTTTTATAATTAAAAATTAATAAATAAAATGCAGGCTACTGAATATAATTTTTGCTACGCAATAATATGCATCTTATTTCTTCATCTTCTAAAGTAAAAATTTTAAGAATTGCCATTTTAGACAATTACTAACTAAATTTTGTATAATTATTATTTGGCCATTTTTTTATGCAAAATTCATTACCATGTATAATGGAGAAGATATATCTTTGAGAAATTGAGAAAATGAAATATAAATCACCCGCTTACCTTGAGAAAAATTTGGCATAGCCTGCTTTTAAATTTCATTTAAATTCCTGAAGACAGAATTCAGCTTACCTTGTTCGAATAATTAATTATGCATTCTTGAATCGAAATTCATAAATTATACATTTTGGCTGAAACACAGAAAAGATATGATTGCAGTGTTCTAAAAACCATAAAATTCTAACAGCACTATTTCGTAAAAATGTTTATGTCAATATAAGAATTCAAGCCACAAATATCCGATATTTCTCCTCCAATCAATTTGGAGTGTGGACATGAGAAAAGTATAAGAAAAAAACCAGAAATATTCTCCTCATAAATAATTCATAATTCATTTAATCATAGCTTAAAATATGCGCCGTTTCTAATATATTCCCAAACCTCATCATGGCGAAACATGTATATATACACTGAAGTGACAAAAGTCATGGGATAGCAATATGCAAATTTTCAGATGGCAGTAGCATCGCGTAGAACAGGTATAAATGCGCAGTGCTTTCGCAGAGCTTTCATTTTTGTTCAAGTTATTCATGTGAAGAGGTTTTGACGTGATGATGACCGCACGACGGGAATTAACAGACTTTGAACGCGGAATGTTAGTTGGAGCTAGACGCATGGGTCATGCCATTTCGGAAATCGTTAGGGAATTCAACATTCCCAGATCAACTGTGTCAAGGGTGTGCCCAGAGTATGAAATTTCAGGCATAACATCCCACCATGGACAGCGCAGTGGTCGACCGCCTGCACTTAACGACCGAGACCGGCGACGTCTGCAAAGAGTCGTAAATTCTAACAGACAAGCAACACTGCGTCAAATAACCGCAGAAATCAATGTGGGACGTACAAGGAACTTGTCTGTTAGAAATGTGCGGAGAAATTTGGCTTTATTGGGCTATTCCAGCAGAAGATCAACTCGAGTGCCTTTACTGACAGAACGACATCGCTTGCAGCGACTCTCGTGGGCACGTGAGCATATCGGTTGGTCCGTAGATGAATGGAAGACCGTGGCCTGGTCCGATGAGTCACGATTTCAGTTGGTAAGAGCTGATGGTAGTGTTCGAGTGTGGCACAGACCCCATGAAGCCATGGACCCAAACTGTCAGCAAGGCACTGTTCAAGCTGGTGGTAGCTACGTAATGGTGTGGGCTGCTTTTTCATGGCATGGACTTGGTCCTCTGGTGCGACTGGACCGAACATTGACTGGAAATGCTTATTTTCAGCTACTTGGAGATCACTTGCAGCCATTCATGGACTTCATGTACCCAAACAACGATGGGATTTTTATGGATGACAATGCGCCATGTCATCGGGCCACAAATGTTCACGATTGGTTTGAAGAACATTCTGGAGAATTCCTACGAATGATCTGGCCACCTAGATCGCCCGATATGAATCCCATCGAGCATTTATGGGACATCATCGAGAGGTCTGTTCATGCCCAAAATCCTGCACCATCAATTATGAACGTCTATCGAGACAGCATGGCTCAATATTCCTGCAGAAGACTTCCAACGACTTGTTGAGTCTATGCCACGTCGAGTTGCTGCCCTTCGCCGGGCGAAAGGAGGGCCGACAGGATATTAAGAGGTATCCCATGACTTTTGTCACTTCAGTGTATTTTGAAAACTTTTCCTTTGTTGGGGAAGACTCTTCAATGCGAAAGCCTTTGGGTAGATTACCCTTTGTTATACTTTGAAATTTTCTTTCTTTGGCGTGTGTGTTGTGGTGATGGTGATGAAAGGCTTGAAGAAAAGTGAGTGGTGAGGGTTTATGCAACAGTGTCATTACGTGTTGCTGTATACAGGGAGTCATCGATATAAAACAAGTTTATTGGAGATAGAAGGACCTAAAAAACTGAATAAATGCTCTCTAGTGCATTTCGTTTTAGTGCTATTTTTCGTGCTGTCATTTCACAAAGCATTATTTTTGGAAAAGATTCATGAAAGAATCATTTCGAAAAGGCCATAACAAAAGGCGATGCTGAAAGTCAGTAAATGTATTGAATTAAAAATTTTTTGAAGCTATTCGTATTAAACAATGTTCAATTAACGCAGGATAAATTATTTAACATCATGTTTTTTAGAAAGCTTTCTGGTTTAAGTATTTATCGAATAAATCTACAAAATTTTAAATAAATATCAGCACATGAAAGCATGTTCTATTTCTTTGCAGATCAATGATGTGATTACGGCAAACAATTCTGAAATTATTTTGTAACATACAAATATAGCATTATTACTTGACAACTAGAAATAATTATGTTATTGGGAAAATCACAATTTTAAAAAGAACACTTTTGATATAAATGAGTTTAAAGCATTAATAAGAATTCGCTATCATTCTGCATTTGGTAAAAAGCATTTCCGTATTCTATATTTGTTAAATTACAATAATAACTTATTTGATGTAAATTTCCTTCCTTATCTTTCCTTTTTTTATTAAAAAATAAAATATCATGGACAATAATTAAAAAATATTTATGGATACAAAATATGCAAGTTTTATTACACACGGTGAATTTATTACCAAAAGTTTTTTAATTATTATAACTTATGAGTACAATCTGTAATAAAATATATTAAGTAGAGAATCATTGGATGTATTACAAAATTATACAAGCGAAATAAGTGATATCGAAATCAAATATCTTTCATAGTTTGCAATATAACTTTAAAATATTATAAAAAACAATAATAAAATATTATAAATATAACAAAATATTAGTGAATCCTTATTTTATCATAGTTTGCCCAAGTGATACTCGATTTTATGCCATGTATTGTGAAAAATCTGAAAAGTTTTAGAATTAATAGTAAATTCTCTAGATACTTTACATGACATGAAATCGAGCATTGCTTAGGTGTACAACAAGAAACAAATGATTTCATATGAATATATTTTATGATTGAATTAAATATATTTTGATCTTGCGTTTTAACAGTAGAGAAATATTATTATGTCATTTATTTTTTATCTAATTTTGTAATGTGTCCAATAACTTTTTAGGCTGTCAGTACAGTATGTTGTTTTGCAAACATTTTCAACTGTTTATTTTCTGTTATTTACATCAATAGTTCTTGTAATTATGAAAATGGGGAATGAAAAAAATCGGGAATGAAAAAAATCCAAAGCATAATTAAAAATATTGGCATTAAAAATATCTCCAATAATCATTCATTACAAGCCCCTGAGTGTTAACAATAAGTAAGTAATTCATCGTATTTTTCTTTTATTAGTGCATTTTTAAAACAAATGGCCAAATTATTGAATGTTGATATTTTTTACATAAAATGTTTCATAATAAATACAGTAAATATATAACATAATATGATTTTTAGAAAGTCTAATCGAGATACTCAAAATTTTATTGGAACCGTTCCAAACAAATCACTTTTTGATTTTTTTTTTATTATCTCATGATATCATATAATTTAATAAATAATATAAATTACTTTAATATGTTGCATTAAGTTTTTTTAATTTAAAATTGTAAAAAAAAAATATGATCTCTTTTAAGAAAAAGAAATTCTTTGCATTGATTTGGAGTACAACTATTAGAGTTAATAAATTTTAAGTTTTATAAATCGGCATTTTCAATCTTAACAATTAATATGAAAATTACAAAATTCTATATATCGAAATAAATGCATTGAATGAAATTTTACTTATTAAAAATTAGATATAAAAAATATCAATTCATTATATTTCTTAAAGCAAAATTTCACTTACTTCAAAATTTAATTTCTTTCATTGTTCAGAAATTGGTTCTTGTATATGATTAGGTAATTTATATAATGCTTCACATACTATAAAAATGAGAACAAATTCTTAAATCTCATTTATTAGTTAGTCATGAGATCTTCAAATTATTTTAATTTATCCTTGAAGCTTCCAAGTAGCAGAGATACACATAATAGAAGAGATTTATGTTTCTAAAAACACATTTCTGTAATCAAAGCAATATTAATAAGATTTTTTATCACTTTGTTTTCACAATCCGTCATTAAAAGAAAACAATACATTTATTTAATCAACACAATTTTAATACTATTGTTTATCACTATTATTTCACGATTCGTTATTAAAAGAAATCAATTAAAATCATATATCGGTGTTGTTTGAATATTGTATAAGTGAAATGAAGCAATAGATGTACAGAAAAATGTAACAGCGGAATATAATATAGAAATGATGACAGTGGCGCAAATGAAAAGTAAATCGCGTAACAGAACCGGATTGTGTAATGACAAGCGAAATATTCCGTGCTAACCACCACGGTAAATTGTTTGTTTCAACTATAAATTTTTCACTTATTACCAAATTAATGCTCCCTAGGAAACAGTAAACTAAATCAAAAGTCAACAATTAATCAAAAATAAACTATCAATTTAATATCAATAATTAGCCATTAAAAGCTATTTTAAAATGGTGAGGCAGTTTTATGAAATATATTTTCTATTGCAATTCTATTAGTATTGTATGGTATTTAATTTTTTTTTTACTTTTAAATGATGAAACACTAGATATTCCTTTTAAATAATAGTTACATCATCTTTCTTTACTCCTAAAATATGTTTAAATAACATTAATAGAAATAATAAAACAGCCCATTAATGTAATTCTTATTGCAAATAACTAAATAATAATAAAAAAAAATAGGTTATTTTCATTTGCAAATTAATATCATTTTTTATATAAAAATGATTATTAGGCAATTTTTACTTATGTTTATTTATTAAAATAAGTCAGTTATCCATTGAAATGGGATATTTTTAAAATAGTTTTATTACGTAATATATTAATAAAAATAAAAATATCATGAATAATGATTTATTTTAAGGATAAAAAGACATATTCTTCCTAAAATTTGATTAATATGCAAATACATTTGGGGTAGAAAAGGAGTGTTTCACTGGAACATTTAATACGTTTAATTGTATGTAGTTTGGGAAATCGCTCCACTTTGCTACAGGCTATGTCATGAGATGCAAGTAAACAAACATTCAATTAAGTGGACAGGAGCCTTTGTCAATTAATTTTCCTTCATTATCAGGTGAATCGATCAATGACAAGTTATTTTTTGTAGACGCAGAACGCAGAAAGTTTTTTTTTAGTTCCGATTGAAAATGAATGAAATGAATTAGCAGTGTTCAGAGAGTATGAAACTGAATTACAATATCGAAATTATAATACATCACAGTATTAACTGCGCTTTTAGGTTAACGCACAAACAAATTTTACATTTATTGTTAATAGTTGTTTTGTTGTTATTTTTAAATATTGGACACTTTTGTTCATAAGTTATTCATCAATAAAATGGACGATTAGCAAATTGAGCGTTATTCAAATAATGTCACTAGGCTACACCTACATGGTGTCTCTCTGATTTGGAACAAACGCTATACTACAATGTTGAAGTCTAGGAACTAAAATCTTCGGCTCTTGTCTTCCTTAATCCTAACAGAACAATATTCTAATCCATAGATTAATTCAAAATACATTTTTTCTTATTCATAAATTTAATTTTTTTCATTCTAAAAATCAACTATTAAATAAACTATTTTTTAGCCAGTTTTATGAAACTTATTATTTTTATTTACTGGAGTTGAAAGTTTAAAACTCATTTTGCAGTTCAGTGGGACTAGGCTATTCAACTGTAACTGTAATGTAAAAATGAAATGAGGGAGAAGACATTCATTGAATTTTAAAAAATTTAAGTACATACACAAATTTAAGTACTTTATTTTTAATAACATGGAGACTAGAGGGAAACTGCAAAATCATGTATATAAGTCTCGCATATTTCCAACATGACAACACAAATTTTGGCAATTTCTTCTGAAAATATCTCAAACAAGAAATGCCTTTTACTTGCTTCCTTTTAAGCATTATTCATGAAGTCTCTAACATGAAAAACACCATTCACAGAAATATAAAAATTGCAGAAAAATACAACAATTTAAAATATTAAAATATAATATGTGGAAATATCAAATTCTGGCATGATAAAATATGAAAATATACCATATTGGAATATGAAAATATATAGTGATAAAATATGAATATACCATCGAATTGAAAAGGTAGAAATACCTTCATAAATCGTGCATAAGTATTTTCAAACTTACTGTTGTTGCCCTCTTTTTAAGGGCGATTTTTCTCTTACACATGAAAGAAATTATAAATAGAAAATAGAAAATTAGTAAAAAAGCGATTAAACTGATATATTTTTTTATGCTGTTTTCTATTCCCCGCACAGTTGTAGAATTGAATGAACTGCTATAGTAAACAGACCAAATAATACATTTAAAAGAAAAAATCAATGTGTATTTTCCTGTGTGAATTATTTTTTTTTATTATTTTGTAGTAAAATAAAATAAGAATATATTTTTAAGGAAACTAATACAAACAGCAACGTCTATTTTCCTTTATGAATTGTAAATTATATTTATCTAATTCCAAGTTATAATTTAAAATAACTATTCTGATACTATTAGAATGCACTGCTACAAATAGTAGTGAATAATACAATACTTAGATTAAAACGGGTGAAAAATGTTTTGTAGACAAATAAAATAAAAATATATTTTGATGGAAACTATTACAAACAGCAATGTCTGTAGTCATGTGTGAATTGTAAAAGAGATTTCATCTCAACCTAATTTAATGCAAACCCTAATCCAAATAATCCATTCCCAATCCAAGATTTAATCGATCTCCATCTAAACCCAACTTATAAATCAGAATAACTATTCTAACATTATTTACTATTTGTTAGCATATACTTAATTTGTTAGAAATACTAATCACTATAATTGTTGATTAATCCAAAAGCATCCTACTGTTGATAAGAGGAAGATATATTTTTCAAAGATTTGTGTGCTTAATTTGATACATATATTCTTGTGTTCTCTGAAATCCTAATGGCATAGAGTCAGGATTTAATTTCTAACAAACTGCCAGCGAATACTGGAACTGGAAAATTCCCTCTTTCTCTGACAAATTCAAGCCCGACTCAATGGCTTCCTCATTCAAATGCTAACAGAGGAGCTCCATTTGTTTTCGTAATGATTGGCTTAAGCCGTCACGTAGAGTTGGCAAGAGGTTATTTGCATATGGTCGGGGGCATTCTTGCTTACGGTTTGTTTCAGCTAGGATTATTCTTGATTATAGGTGTTTTAGAATCTGCAGAGATCCATAGATTTAAACCCCCAATGCATTTTAATGATTAATTTTCACATTCTGGAATTCTACGTCATATTTATTATAATTCTCCTTTAAATTTGAAGAGAAACCGAATACTTTTAAACTAAATAACGTGACATGTTCTAGAGACCACATCATTTTCTTCAAAGATTATTTGTATAAATTACCTATACTAAATGTAAACATGTGCAGGAAATGTTGAATAATATTCAGATTATTTCCGAGAATTTATTAGAAATCTTTTAAAAGTTATAAAAACGTTGTAGCAGCTAAATGTAAAAGATTTCTTGGAAACACTATGGCGAGAATAATTTTCTATATTAAATAATAAAAATCAAAGAAAGAACTACAATGTTAAATCATTTTCTAGAAAGTTATTAAACCAAGTACTCGTAGATGTTAGTTATATTTAACAATGAATTTACATCAATGCAAATGAATTAAATGCTTACATAGGCAATATGTGCACAAAACGGAAGGTTTAATGAATTTTTTTAATTTGTGTCGAATTTAAGTAGAATAAAATAAGAATATATTTTTATGGAAACGTCTATCTTCCAGGTGAATTGTAAATGAGATATCATCCCAACCTAATTTCATCTAATCCCTAATCCTAATATTCTAATCCCTAATCAAAATAGTCCATTCCCAATCCAATATTTAATCCAATCTCCATCTAAACCCAACTTATAGATCAGAATAACTATTCTAACACTATTTACTATTTGTTAACTACTAACTATTTGTTTACTATTCTAACATTATATACTTAATTTGATAGAGATACTAATCACTACAATTGTTGATTAATCCAAAAGCATCCTACTGTTGATAAGAGGAAGATATATTTGTCAAAGATTTGTGGGCTTAATTCAATATATATATATTCTTGTGTTCTCAGAAATCCTAATGGCATACAGTCAGGATTTAATTTCTAACAAACTGCCAGCGAATACTGGAACTGGAAAATCCCTCTTTCTCTGACAAATTCAAACCCGACTCAATAGCTTCCTCATTCCAATGCAAACACAGGAGCTTCATTTGTTTTCGTAATGATTGGCTTAAGCCGTCACGTAGAGTTGGCAAGAGGTTATTTGCATATGGCCGGGGGCATTCTTGCTTACGGTTTGTTTCAGCTAGGATTATTCTTGATTATAGGTGTTTTAGAATCTGCAGAGATCCATAGATTTAAGCCTCAATGCATTTTAATGATTAATTTTCACATTCAGGAATTCTACGTCATATTTATTATAATTCTCTTTTAAACTAGAAGCGAAGCCGAATACTTTTAAACTAATATCGTGACATGTTCTAGAGACCACATCATTTTCTTCAAAGATTATTTGTATAAATTACCTATACTAAATGTAAAGATGTGCATGAAATGTTAAAATAATATTCGTATTTCGGATAGATTATTTCCAAGAATTTATTAGAAATCTTTTAAAATATATAAAAACGTAGCAGCGATTAAACTCAAAAGATTTCTTGGAAACAGTATGACCAGAAAAAATTTCTTTAATAATATACTAGTAACAAAAAATTAAAGAAAGTACTGCAACGTTAAATGATTTTCTACTAAGTTATTAAATCCAGTGGGTGTTAGTTATATTTATCAATGAATATTTGTCAATGTATAAATGTGTACATGGGCAATGTGTGCACAAAACGGAATGTTTAATGAAGTTATTTAATTAGTGTAGACTTTAATACATGTTGAAAAATTATTTAATGTTTGTAAAAGTTTGCAAAAACTTCAATTACAAAATATTTGAAAGCCTCATATTAAATAAAATACTTCTTAAAAACTTTTGTTTTCTTAATAAATATTTTAACTTAAAATTTTTCTTAGAAAATTTTCCCAATATCTTATTTATCTAAACATGATAATTGAATTTATTTAAGAAAATATCACTTTCAATTAATTTAAAAAAAGATAATTTAAAATTTTTTTTAAGAAAACCTACTACATTTTTTTACACATTTCTCACATATAAAAATTTTAATTGGTTAGATTAATTTTCTACATCAGTACTTTTGCTTGGTGAATCTATCTATTTATTTATATCTATATCTATATATATATATATATATATATATATATATATAATATTTAATAACCATGTATTTATAATGTATAAATATATATATATATATGTGAATGCGTGTGTGTGTGTGTATGTTTTGGACGCACTTTATATAAATATAGTCGAATTGTACACAGCACATAGTGTGAAAATGCATAAATAAATCTTATGTGTTAATTACGTCTGCGGATTATAATTATCTACTTAAAAATGTACTTTTTTAAAATACATTAAGGATATAATGTTTTAATAAGACAATGTAAATAAGGTGACTGTGACATAATTAAAATATATATTATATTTCAAATAGTATCCCGATATTAGATATTTGAATGTCACTTTTAAAAATTCAATTGCCATTAATTTTAAAATATATTGACAAACAGTGATTCCAAGACTCATTATGATCTTAAATGTGTTTTTTTCCCAACTGTTGTGTACTATTGTTCTAAAAATATCTCAAAATTGAATTTATATAATTTTACATTTATATATATATACATATATATATATTGCATTGTATTCCGTCAGACTATTTTATTCCTATGATTCTCATTAAATCATTGAAATAGCAATTATTATATTTTTAAGCCGATATCTTTAATAGTCTTCATTTATATTTAAAACATATATATCCGATTTTAAATAATATTAGTCTCAATATTTATACTTGTTTGAATAGTCAATTAAATGAATAGCTAAAAATAATAGTTTTTAAAATGAAGTATAACATCAGTTACAGGATATTTCTTATAGTAGAAAATAAATGCTTATGACTAATTTTTCCTATTCTTCTATGCATTCTTTACAAACCAAAACCAAAAAAACTTTCTTTTCAAATTATCAAGAAAAGCACTAAGTTATACTAAAGCATTCGTAACATAAATTTATTATAAAGCAGTATATGATTTATGTACATTCGTGTACTATGTTTCTTGTATTGTAATTCAATAGAGCGGGGATTATTCCTTCATTTATGTCCATATGCTTCACACAGCGTGGCGCTTTCCATAACCCCACCGCTTAAATGTCCGCGACCAGACGATTAGTTTAATAGGCCACCCTATTCCTTAACGCAGGCTATCAGGCTCTATAGCCATTACACTGGCCATCTCTCAGGACAAGTGATTGCCTTTTCTCCTAAACAATGCTAGATATCCTTTCTCCCCTTGATGAATGGTGTCCTCTATCTGTTTAGCCGGAGAACCGTACCATCCTTGACAGGATGCAAGATAGACGATCTTCTTTAAGCAGGAGAGCATATCTAACGGCCCCTTTGCATTAAGGAGGCATGGTTGGTGTATTGTAATTGCTTGTTGGTAACTTTCAGATATACGAGCAAGAAAGATGATGACAAGGGTTCAGAAAAAAATGATGGTAATAAAACATGGCGTTATGTTACGGAAAGTCGTGTACACAAAAATTTGGTTTTTAATGAGGTAGGAAAAAACTGTTTTTTTTTAAGAGGTTGCGATTTATGGTTAAAATAATTGCGCCTGTGAATGATGATAGGCTATTAAAGATTCATAATTATGCTTTGGGGTCATTATATGAAAGAAATATGTTTTAAAATTATGCATAATGAATAAGAGTACGATAGCGGTAAATGTCTTCAGCAAACAATTGAGTGAGATATGAAAGCGCTTGCATATTCATATTGTTGAAAAATTGTCTTGTAAATACGGATTATTAAATGTTTTTAAATTTTGACTAAGTAAGTGTCTTCATTTTAGTTTTTATTCATCTTTTCTTTCTTGGAGCAAAAGTTTTAAAGGTAGGTTTTAATCAGAAATTTAAGCAGACGTTGTAATGTAATGTCCTTTAAAGGATGAAATTATACAAGAATCATTCACACACACACATATATATATATATATATATATATATATATACATTTCACTATTTGTTCAAATTACAAAATTACAATTTTCAACAATTTCACGGAAGTAAAACAAAAAATAATTTTTTTTATTATTATTTCATTTTAAATAACAAACCTTTAGCTTTCGATAACGGTTTTGAATGTGTTTCTAGAGTCAATAGAAATCGACGTACAGTTGTTTAATAACGAGTTATAATATAGTTTTATACAGAATCCACTCATTAAAAATTTTAAACTGAATTCCTGATAAACTTTATATTTTTGCTACATCCCCAAACATTAAAAATCATAACTCTTAAGAAAATTTAATGAACATTTAAACGCATGTTTTAATGATGTTACCTGTGCATTTAATCAAAACGTTTAAATGTGTGTAGAGATTATTATATTATTTGAATTATTATTATTAAAAACTTTACTTTTGTTATATTTTTTTCTCTAAACTACTCGATTTTCTAAAACTCTGCTTTAATTTAGACATTTGTCCTTATTTTGGCTCATTGAATATTTATTTATATATGTCTGCATTTATGTAAGTAAATATGATGTGTTTTATATATATATTTAAGTAATTTTAGTAATTTCTCCATAAAAAACTTTTAAAAAAACAACTTTAAAAACTATTTACTTTTGTCATAATTTAAAAATTTTTACCAAAATATGCACATATATATTTTAATTTTCGTGTTTTTTAATATTTTATTATTAGCTCTGAACATAGTCAAAGTTAACAGTTATCTTTTAACGAAAATTAATTAATCGATCATTATTTAAAAATGAATATGTAACATCATAAAAGTGTACATTTTTAGAGAAAAAGTAACTTAAACGAGTTACTTAATATTTTCACATCACTTAATCAAGTTTCCAGACTTAATTTGATTAGTTTCTCAACTTTAATGAATCCACAAGGAAACACCTACAAGTTTCTTTTTTTAAAAATAAAGCTTTTAAAAGGCTTATGCTATATTAAACATTAAGATTTCATTAACCATCTATAATTTAATAGTTCAAAGTGTTTGTCAATGTATCAGAAAGAAAAAAAAAGAGAGAACTTTGGGAAAATGGCGTTGATTAGGAACAAAACAAAATTAAAAGATATATATTTGCCTTAACATTTTCTTATCTGGCTGCAGACTTGTCACTGTAACCGCTTGCAAGTTCGAAATAACTTTAGAGAAGATGTTTAATCGAGTGAACAGAGGCTTTTAAGAGTTGTAGTGCCGTAATTAATTTTAATGAGGCACTCCAAATGTTGATTTGTTATTTGGCAGCTGTAACATAAATCAGGTAGGATATTTTCTTGTGTTATTTAAAAGTGATGTACGTCATAAGTTCGCGATATTAACATAATCGGTAAATCTTATGGAACTTTTTCTTTTTTAGTCTTTCTGTGTCATTAAGAAATTTAACTGCCGTAAAACTTTGAAGCGTAAAAATTTGTTTTCAAATGTTTTTGAAGTCTTTTTCGACTAGAGGATTATGTTTCACAGTTTTTTTTAAAGTTATTTGTAATTGATTTATCTTAGTTTATACTAAAATAAAAAATATAGTAAATTTTAATAAAAAATAACTAACTAATAAAAAATTAGTAAATTTTTGCTAATAACTATCCTAAACTTTTGAAAGCAGTAAAATACTTTATAATTTAGAAAAATTATTTTGAAATATATGCATTTGCCGAAACAGAGAAAATGTCCTTGATTAATTTTGTAATCCTCGTCATTATAGAGAAAGTGTCTAAAACTTAAGTTACTAGAAGATTTTAATTAAATGAAATGGACAAACATACTTGTGTCCAAGATAAAAATAAGTAACTTTTTAGGTAAATAACTTAGTATTTTGCTGTTAAGTCCTTGTCATACTTAAGCATACTTTTTGGTATGTAATGTTTTTCGTATATAAAAAAAAAATTATTAAATTTTTCTTAATACTGCCCTCATCATTTGAAAGCAGCGCAATGTTTTATAATTTTGAAAAATTATTTTGAAACATTTACATTTGTCAAACAGAGAAGTTACTAGAAGGTTCTAACTAATGAAAAACATATTTTTGTCCCCAATGAAAAACAAATAAGATTTTATGTAAATAATTTGTGTATTTTGCTGTAAATTCTTTGTCATATTTAAGCATATTCTTTGGTAAATAAAGTTTTACTATTAGTAAGTGCAGAAATTTCACAAGGAAAGAAGGAAAAACTAAATTTTGTTCCCCTAATCTTTCTTGAATTATTTCTTATTTACTTTAATAAATATTTAATTTTTACATAACTAAATATTTATTTAATTTAATTTACTAACTTTTTAAACAAACCGTGTCTTTTAAAAACTAAAAAAAATATATTAAACAAAAATATTAATTTTATAATATATGTTAAAAGTAAGAACTGAATCCTTTTTTATAATTCAATATTTTTTTTTTATTATTTTGTAATATAACTTTTTTATAAAAATTGCTATATTTTAAGGTGCTTTATTCTCATACATTCATCATTAGAATATTGATTTTACCTTTCTTTGTGAAATGTAAATAAATATTATTTTAATTTAATTTATTAACTTTTTAGCAAACCGTGTCTTTTAAAAACTAAAAAAAAAAAATGTATTATACAAAAATATTAAATTTATAATTTATATTAAAATAAAGAACTGAATCCTTTTTTTTTATAATTCAGTATTTTCTTTTTATTATTTTGTAATATAGTTTTTTTAAAAATGGACTATATTTTAAGGTGCTTTATTCTCATACATTCATCATTAGAACATTGGCTTCACAGTACAGAATAATTTGTTAAATGTAGCAACAACGATAAAAATGTACGAATAAAAACGTTACTTTTTGATTGACAATGTCCATCAAGTAAACAGCAATAAAACAAATTGAATACCAATGTCTCCTCTCACCTTAGTGCCGAATACGTTGGAAGCGCCTTAAATATTTATCGCTAATTTGACTCTAATGCTACCATTCTAAAAACAAGAAAACTGTCATTTGTTAATGCCTGCATTCCGAATTTTTATGCAAGAGCATAAAGACGGGCCTTCTTCGCTTCCTTCCGCCCTTTACTTTAACTATCCACATAATCCACACAAATAAGGAAAAAATGAAGTACCGGTTTTCCTGGCACATTCATTGCACTCATATGCGCACAATAGAGTAGCATTCAAATGTTCTTTCCGGTAGTTTAGTAAATGGGATGCTTTCTACAATGGCTTTTCTAAACTGTTTCCTTTTGTTTTGAGCCATTCCCTGGGGTGCCCTTTGGAATTTTCATCGGTTAACTTCGATGGTAATTTGTTTTCTTTCGCAAAGGAAAGGAACATTTTTCTTTCCGGCAGACCCCTTTTATTTTCCTGTCTCCCGTTTTCTTCCTGTTTTCTTTTTTTGGACTAAGTTTCGTTCTTGGAAAAGTAAATAAACAAGTGTTAAAAGGATTTCAAATTAATAAAGAAGAGGTTGAAATGATCAATGTATATGAATTCGATTATGTTTCGTATCTCTAAATTCGATTACTGATTCCTATTAAAAAATTTATTGTTCTTTTCCAGAAAGAAATTGATTCCTGCTTAAATCATTCACTTAAAAATGATGAGAATAAAAATCAATATTTCTTATTGTTTTAATCATAACTATATTGTTTCGAATAAATTTCAACTTGTGTTAAACGTTGTGTTTTTGTAACTACTTCCTACATGAGGAGAAGTATTTTGAGAATTTCTACCTGTATGCTAGCTATTGAACAAAATGATATCCATTTAGCATTGCATAATATTGAAGATTGTATTATTATAATACAAGGGGAATAAAAAAAATTTATTAATATTTTCTGATAATTCCAACAGGTTAAAATTAAACTATAATATGAAAGATATCATAAAAAGATTCCCTGGGTACTGCTTATTAATACGTGAATCATGCACCATGCACCATGATAGCACCATGGAGCCCCCGAATGTTTTGATGATCTGAATTTTTTATTAATGAGAAATCAATGGCAAGTTCAGCAAGATAATCGAAATAATCAAAAATTCTAGAGGTATTAGTTTACTTCTTGCATCAATTAAGTGTTCCAAAAATGCCCTCTAATTGGGGCAGGAAAAAAAAACACATTACATTTCGGAGTGATTTATGGCATTAGCTGTATTGTATGTAATAAAACTAGAAAATTACTACCAAATTGTCTAACTGTTACTGTTAGCATCTTATAGGCGCTGTCAGTAACAGTTAGACTACTACTGCTACCTTATTGAGGTTCGTGGTTCAAAAACAATGATGTTTCAAAACTGTTTGGCGCATTGTTTATTTGCATCTCATGGTAAAAAGCCAATAAGTAGCACGGTTTCATGGAGCAATATTTTCAAGAGTAAATGTTGTAAGATTGATGAGCCGTTAAGAACATTTATCAAATACAAAAGTTCAACTCAGGTTCATCAGAAAAAATACAATAACATCATTACAGGTTTTTCAGTGATTTATTCGATTAAAAACAATACATATAATATGTTGTTTGTACTAATTCTGCTACCATTACATATTTTCCATTTATCCTACATAAAACTCACTTTCTCTAATAACCTCTAAAAATTAAACATTTCATGTATCCAAAGCAGGAATGCAACTATTTGCTTGATACTCTTTTTTCCTGTCATATCATTTATATGGAATCAAGGCATTGATGATTAAGGCTTTTCCAATAAAAACAAGATTATAATTCTAGATGTAGAGCCCTTCATCTTAATATCAGAAAGTGTAGAATAAAATAGATTTCAACACCTGGATTATACATCTGTCTATGTCAAAAAATTTGGGGCCTGATGGCCGAATGGCTAGCGCTCTGGCGTTCGGTACCACAGATATCGGGTTCAAATCCCGGCTTTGCCCATGGGTGTCTTGTAGTGGTTCGGAAACCACTTTAAACGGTAGGTCCCGGTCCTAATAGGATCGTAGAGCGCTGCGGGGCATTGTTACTCCGCGTCCGTGGCTTATCTTCGAGTTGAACGCGTCCCCTGGGTAATGCAAAGTGAGTACGTCTGTGCAGCGCTTGCCTTAAGACATCCAAAAAAGACCAAGCTGTCTAAGTGTTTGCCAGCTGCATTAGAACAAAAAAAAATTTGTAAATTGATTAATATATTCAAACTGACTCATTAAATCCTTAGGATGTTAAATAAATTTACAGAAGAGCACAAAAAAAAAACTTTTTATCAAAAATATAAAATAAATATTCATCTAAAATATCTGCTTTCAAAATTTTAAATATACTAATTAATTAAATAAATTGACAAAAAAGTTGCTATCAATGAAAGCATTTTTATAAAATATTTCACTGTAATTCTGCTTTTATCATTTTTTAATTACCTTAATTTTATATACGAATGCGAACTAAAGATAATATCACTACTATTACTTTTATCTTTTTCCTGGAAATAAATGATATGTGTTATAATTTATTTATTTTTGGCTTTGCAAACATTTGTGCCATATCAAATACTTTATTACAGCAACATAAATAATTGTGTCACATTTTTTGCCTGCAATATGTCTTTTGACATATTTATTACATTTACTAAAAGTTACAAATAAATAAATTTAGTTTAACAAACTATCAGTTCCGTGAATTTTATTCATTCAAAAGGATTTTCTACATTATTTTAAATATTATTAAACAGGAATCTTTTTCTATTATGCATATTCATTTGCAATAAGAATAACATTTAATTAATAACTATAATGTAATTCTCAATAGATTCAGTATTTTATCAATGTTTTACAATAAATTATTTTAAGTAATATTATTGATGCGATTATACGTCAAAAGTAATAAATAAGTTTAAAAAAACCTTTTCCTATTTCATTTCATAAAATATTCAAACAATAGTTTTAATAAAATTTGGTATCCCCTTTTTATTTTTAAATTAGTTTATTATC
This sequence comes from Caerostris darwini, assembly GCA_021605075.1. Classification (NCBI taxonomy): domain Eukaryota; kingdom Metazoa; phylum Arthropoda; class Arachnida; order Araneae; family Araneidae; genus Caerostris; species Caerostris darwini. Next base: position 1,034,782 of record BPLQ01006959.1, read on the forward strand.
CTGTTTTCTCTACATTCATAATGTCAAACTCTACAATTTTTTGCATTATTTTTGCTTGTTCCAAATAATATATCTATAACATATTCATTTTTATTCACAGCACTAACTTATATACTATTGTTTATTTAGTAACATACCAGATAATAAATCATGGAAAAACCATTTCTTCCTGTCAAAATATCTTCAAAAATAAAAGAAGAGAAAATTTGAATGGCTAGTTTCAGTCAAAATGAAAATAGTTTATACGCTCAGAAGAAAAGTGAAATGAAATTTATTTTTCCCTACAAAAAAACAATAGCCTTCTTCATTTTTCATTCGTTGAGTAAACAAAGTGTTTCAGGATAAGAGTTTTAAAATTACACCAAAATGCACCTGCTTCCTTAAAATAGGATGCTAAGAAAATATGTTTTTCATTTTGTGAAATACTGTTTTTCGAAGTCATTGTGTATTTGGATGTGATTTATTGCCAGGATAACACAAGAGAATTTAAAAAATAAAAATAAATAAAATTTTGATATTGTTTCCTGAATTATAGACGATATAGTTTATTTACATCGTCTTTGCCATATGTGATATTTATGAATATTTGAGTAATCTTATTTGATTTGAAATCTGAAAAAATCTTATGTATTTTTAAGATAAGTATATTTAAAATATTTTACAAATATAAAAGCAATTTTCCATTTTAGAATAAAAGCAATTTACACATTTATTATTTACAGAATTACTAAAGAAAATTCAGATCTAATTTACTTTTTTGTACTAAAGATTTCATTTTTCATATTTCTGTTTAAAATTACAATACCACATGTGTTTTAAAAATTTGCTTCATTTTGAAGGAATAATTCAAGATAATTACTGTAAGACCACCCCCGTGTGGTTTAGGAAAAATGGTCAATAGGCTTCTACACTCTCACCAGAGCAATGTACAGCACAACCTGTGTTCCTGCTGAGAAACGTTTAGTATACAGTCTCTCATCCCAAGAGGAAATATATTTGACCCACCCTGCGTAATAGTTGGCATACAGACTCTCACCTGGTGAGGGAGTCTATTTCGCGCATCCAGCGCATACCTGAGTGAAGTTTGCTTAGAATTGGGATCCTTCCAGGAATTTATAATTATATGTCTTTAACGGTTTTAAAATATTGTCTATCTCTAATTGTTTGTGTGCGGTGTTTGTACGTTTGTAAATAAGGCAGAGAGCAAACTTGTCTCAAGTCTTAACCCAACCCACCCAATTACAATCCAGTTGCACAATCTGAACACTACAATCTATTTTTCCCAATGTGTGACCGTTATCCATAACACTACAAATTATATTATAATCAATATTTCTAATATTATAATAGTTTTGTAAAAAAATTGAGCCGAGAAAGTATAAAAATAAATGATGCTGTTGCAAAAAAAATTTGAAACATACTTTGCTTATTTTATTTTTAAGACCACTAATGAAATATAATTTTAAAATTTTATTGAAAAAATTATTAATATTTGAATTTTGATCACATAAAACATGGAAACATTAATATAAAACCAATTTATAAATCTATAAAACAACGAGTAAAATACTGTATTATATCTGTATTATATTAACATATTCACTACAATTCTACAACAACTTCCATGATTAAAATATATATGAGTGACATACGTTAGTCTAGTATTTGAGTTTGGAATGCAGTTCAGTTTTTTAAATGAATACGAATAATTTTTCTTTAGTGTCTTTTCATGGTGGTATATTTATTTTCTATGTTTTTAAAATATGTCATTTATGTATTTTATGAGTATTTTTTATATTTTATTTATAAGTTGCATATATTTTAATATAAACTGATCTTGAATCTTTTTCAAAATATATGGAATTTTTATTAAGAAGAGATTTTTTTTTTGGAACCATAAAATGTTGAAACACAATTGGAAAATAGAAAAATTATTTCTATATAAAAACTAAAGTCTTCAAAGAAAGTTGATACCTCCTGGATATTTTCAATTTATTTATTTTGGTGTATATTCTGCAAATGTTCTTTGTAAAAAAAATTAAAACACCAAAAGATAGATCAAAAGTACAAACAATAAAAGTCTCTTCAGAGGCTTTGATTGATTAACAATACAAACACATTAGTGAAAAAAATAAGTTTTACTGAAACAATCCAGAATTAATTTTTTTTTCTAAAAAAACTTTTGGTGTTTTATAGCTGAAAAGATGTTAAAATTATTGCTAAACTTTTTAAAAGTCTGTAGATTACATGGTAAATTGATTGGATATTCACCACAACTTAGAGAATTTGCAAGATCATATAAGGCGAATTGTTATAGGCAGATAAAAAGCAATAGTGAGACCGTTCAATTGTAAAAACGACACATTCAATGATAACGACTGAGTTTTTTCGATTTTAAAGCAATTTCAGTGTTGTAGTTCGTATTATCAGAATTCTTTTATTCGAATACTTTTCTCTTAGATTGTTAATGCGTCCGTACATTCTTTATAGGGTCTAAAGAAGAAATAGCATGTGCAAGAAATCTTAAAATAAGAAAGGTCTGTATAATTAAGTGGATAAACCTTAAAACCAATAATAAATAATACCAAAATATGTTTACAATGCATTTGCTAGTTATTATTTAATTAGTACCAAATAGCTAAAACTAATTAATTAAAGTTATATTATAGTCATTTTAACTCTTAGTATTATAAAAATTTTGTTTTGCTACTAACTTATAATCTGGATTTTCAACAATTGTGTATATTTTTAGAAATAAAATTTATACATAAAATATATATATATATATATATATATATTGTAAATATAATGTTAATTTTGTATTTCCATGTTCATATTTACTATTATATTACTTTGGATTAATTTAAACCTCACCATTATAAGATAGATCAATAAAACAATATTTGAGTTTAATAATTAAATAGAGAGGAGAATAAATAACTAATTTCTAATTTTATGCTGTCGGTTAGTCATTTACAACAACAACAAATTTTTGAAACAATTTAGTACACAAAAAACTTTTAATTATTGATATGATTTCAGTATTAAAATAATGATTGCTATATTTATTTCTCAACCTCAATTTTAAATTATTTTTAACTTTCAAATTGCTATAATGTAGAGAAAGCATAAAAAAACATTTATAATTGATGTTCTCCTTTTTTTATGCTGAACCTAAAAATGTCCATGAAATCATTACAAGACAGGTACATTTTTCTAACAAAAGGATTCTCATTTTTATTTTCTTTGTCCTCATTAAAATAGCGAATTAAGTTTGTTATTAGTCCTCGTAGTTTTTATTAAACGTGTGGCGAGTTTGTTAACAAGAAACATATAACGAATTTAAAGGTTGTACGGTTGTACTTTGCAAAGCGTAGACTCCAAATGTTAAAAAAATGGAATGACTAAAAATTATAAGAATTATTCCATTCAACATACTGCACTGGAGTTTAGCATTACAATAGTTAAATATTAATGAAGTTTGATAAAAATTGAGCCATAGAAGAAATGAGATTGAATAATCGGAATCAGTATCCGCAATCTGTAACCGCTCCTTTTGTGTATTTAGTGGTTCGATAGACACCTACTGCAGGCATCAATAGCACCTTTTATAACTGGACTTCTTCAGTAGCAGCCAAGAATGAATGGTGGAAAGAATGTCGTTGAATGTCATATCTTTATATTAATGTTGTTATTAACGGCTGATGTTGGTCTGTATGTTGTTAAATATATAGTAAATTAATATTATATAAATTTGGCCCATCATAATTAATCGTATTTCACACTTTCACAAAAAACATTTTAAGCTACGAAAAATTTTTTTAAAATTATTTTTCGTTGGGTCATATAATTTACATAATTTGTATGTAATTTCTTTTACAATACATTATGTATGTTTTTATGTAAGTACTTTTAAATAGTTAAAATAAAAGTCTAATTACAGTAATCAAATAATAATATTAATTGAATTGCTATTTAATATTTTTTTTAGTTTATTAATAATGTTTTTGCAATATTTTGCTATATTTTATTAATTAAAAAAGTCTTTTGTTCAACATTTTTCTTTTCTTACTAACACAATGGTATCAAACAAAACAATTATAAAATCAAAAAAGATAAATAGGTTTTTAAATTTCATTGAAATTAATTTAGTTATTTTTCATTATTGTAATAGTTTGTTTAAAGCATAATTTACAAACTTTTTAAAAAAGCAAATGGATAGATTTCGTTTTCTTCAAAGACAAAATAAATGATTATGAACTATTCAGTCTAATGGATATCAAAAAAGTTTAATATTTAAATTTACTAAGCCTTTATTAATAAAATAAATCTTTATTTGATTACGTAAATATTGCATAATATTAATAAGTTTTTTTATAAATTAAAGTAAAATAGAAGTAGAAAGCAAATAGCTCTTTTACAAAATAAATTTATTTAGTTTTTATCTTTCACCTTATGTGCATGATTCAATTCAAAATTTAAACAAGTTTTATTTTCGCACATCTCATTTTCTAAATCTAAAAAAAGCTTGAAAATGTGCTTTGTTTATTTAGTGAATACTTTCTTTGATAACCTGTAACCCTTTTTTATAAATATATTTTTATATTTTGTTTAAATGTTTAGTGAACTGAAACATGTTGAATAGGAATTGAAGCAAATATCAATTTTGTTATCTGGGTTATTTTTAATACAAATATATGAATTTTTATAAATAGAAATAAAAAAAAAGGATTCGATCGACAAAGAATGAGAAATTTTTTTTTCAAAATGTCTCTTACATACATATATGGAAAAAATGTGTAATTATTCTGATTATAATTAAAATTGTTTAGAGGGTTTTCTTTGTTAAAAACTCTTTCTAATGTTTGAAATTTGAATACAAATTAATAAAAATTACAGCCAACTTTGAGATGCCAGATAATAATTTGTTAGATGCTTTTAAATTTTGCTAAAGACTAAAACTGAAAAGTTTTTTTTAAAATTGGTTCTAGAATATTTCGTGTTGAAAACTTCATGAGTAAGTACAAATCGATAATACTTTCAATTTGCATTATTAGCTTTTATAATTTGAAGAAATCTAAAAGATAATGCAATGAACTTCATGAGTAATTTTGCAATTTTTCTGATCTTAAAATAATTTAATTAACGTCTTCTGGTACTTAAATTTTGTGTACATTTAAAAATAATGTTTTTTACCTAATTAAAAATTTGAAAAAAGATCCGTAATCTATTATTACGTAGTCTATTATTTATGATTCAAAGTTTATAAATAGGCTAACTTATAAAAACACAATATTTGTATTTAAATTACCAGGCCATGCTTGCCGGCATGTATAAAAAAATATTGAGAATTATAAATGATTCTTCGATCGTAAGCAGTATATTAATTTTGATTAAACTATTGAAAAAATATTAAAAGAATAGAAACAAATTTGATTTAAATTCCTTATATAAATGGTAAAAATTGACGTCAGACCAAAAGTACTTTGCACATCACTTAAATTTTTAAGAAATATTAGAGACATTAGAGAGATTAATGACTTCAAATCGAAAAGGTTCACATCTTGTAGTTTTCCATAGTGTAACTAAATGTAGCAGCATCCCAGTCATTTACGTTAATATTTAAATATGTCAGAAGTCCTAAGTGATCTAACATCAGTCTACTTACGAAAATACTTAAAGTGCTATTGGTAACTGTGGTAGTCGTCTTTCAACCTGAGAAAACCTACTCAAGCAACAGTGTCGTTTTATGTCCTAACCGAAAGTAAGATTAATGGTTTTTAACAGCAGGTAAAAGCAAAGGGAAGACTACCAGGACTACCATTTTTAGAAAGAAAATAAAATCTCTCCCACCATCCTAAAGATTAAATCTCCGTGATAAATAGGATCATTTAAGTTATAAATTATTAATAGTTAACTACGCATAAAGTGAACTCTGGAAGAAAAAAACTTGTGACTTATGATTTGGCTATATAAACTGTTTGTCAGGTCCATACATCAAAGAAAACCATATTTAAATCTGGAAAAAAAACGAGAAGTCTAAAAAGAAAATACCATATTTATAGACCTCTAAAATTCTGCATTTTAGTGTCTGAGTTTACTTAGTGTTTTAATTTTTTCGAGTAAATATTAAAGCTATAAATATTCGCAATATATACTGTATTTTATAATATTGTGCTATTTATAATTTTTTATATTTTATAATATTGTGCTATTTATAATTTTTTATATTTTATAATATTAAATTATATTATTTCCATGAAAAATAGAAGTATTTCGTTAATATGAAGGAAAGGTTCAATTTTTTTCAATTATTTATGAATAATAAAATTTTAAATTTTAAAATTATACAAAGAAAAATATCTATTTATTTTCTTCTCTTTAGAGAAGGAAAATAGGAAATAAATATATGTTTTAGATTATGGTATTTTCTTATCATGAGTAAAGAATATAGAAAAATAAGGGAGTTTGTTTTTAATTATTATACGGAAATAATGACATGATTTATATTCCTTCAATTTTTCTATATATGGGAATATCTGTCTCTCTCTCTATATATATATACTGAAGATAAAAACTGAAAGAAATAATTAATAATTATTAATAGTACTTGTTAAGAAATAATTATTTCATTTTATTATGTATCACAATTTAATTAATATAATTATTATTTTTTCAACCTGCGTTATAAGTATTTGATTTAGCAATTAATGTGTTCGCCCATTTACAGCAAAAACAGAATATCAATGATTCAACATTGTTTTTATATAGACATAGCAGAAAAATAATAGTTCCCAGGAGAATTACAAGACATAGCTTTCCCATATTCACATATAATATGCTGGAAAATTGGGAAATTTACCACTAAGCAATACAAGCTACTAGAAAAATGTTGATTTGTTAAAAGTCAACATAAATACGTTATTATTGTTAAATACAATTCCATTTATTTTGTTTTATTCATATTTCAGATTATATTCTTAAAAATAACAATAAAAATAAAAAACAGCAAAATAAAAATTGCATCATTAAATAAAAAATGTTTGCAATGAATAGTGAAATTTAAAAACTATAATAATACTTAAAAAATTTTTTTAAATTATTGCATACATATAAATGCACGTACGTATAATTGTGCATTCCTCCTGATGTGATCCAGTACTTAAGCTCTGTTTGATGTAGTTTCAGTGTAAGACGGACATCACAGATTAAAACACAATATTTAATTACACACTATGCTGTTAATCAGACACCTATCACTCAAACCATTCAAATCACCTATGCGTTAGAAGAATTTTTAGAAAAGGGATCCACTATAGAAGAAGCGAGATTTAAACTGAAAATAGAACCGAAAATATTTGGCCTGACAATAAATAATCTTTATAAATAGATGAAAAGGTCAATGCTTTATCATATAACAGTTCATGCAGTTACCACGAGTTAAAATAAATTTTTTGAGTTGTTGCAGAGAAAAAGCCGTGATAACCATTTACCAGGCGAAAGCACTTCAAAAATTACACTGTTCCCAATCCCTTGTCGATTCTCCTAAATTTGTAGTCGTTAATATCAGAAATGATTGCTAACAAGTGCGACATTCAAATGAAGATAAATTATTGGCTGACTAAGGATCGTGTGGGGAGGAGCTGAGAAGAGCCTATGCTGACTAACGTATACTTGCCATAAGGGAATAAACAGAAGGAATATGTAGCATACAAAGTTACCTGCAAGGTGACGAAACACTTTTCCCTTTGTCTGAATATGTTAATTGCTATTCGTGGGTATATGTGCATGATTTACGCACGTAGTCATACACATTCAGTAACTGAGTAGTGAAAAAGGTTACTCAGAAAGCTGCATACCATTTTGTTTCACATAATCTGGATATTCAACATTTGTGCAACATTTTTCAAAGGAAAATTTGATTCATCGATTGTTAATATCAGTTTCAAAAACCAATGAAATTAAAGAAAAATTTCAAAATCTATTAATCACGATTTAATATAAAACGAACACTCCAATCATCTGGTTTAAGACATGCTTTTCTTTTCAGGGTTATTTTTGCAATCCAAAAAAAATTATATAAATGTAACTTAATTTATGCCTCACTCATGGCTTAGTGACAAGGCGAGCCGCTGGTGAGTATTAGGACGGAGGTTCAATACGTTGGCTGCTTTGTTGTAGACACTGTTTCAAAACACGCGAAGATTCGATGGCTTTTGTGATGATCAGTATCTTGCCTCTTTAGTCGGACTACCTGTGGGAGGTTTCCGGGTTTTCTCCCATACTATACACAAATGCTTGGTAGTTAATTTCGAATGTCCTCCCGAAAAGCACTGCCCTTCTTCTTCAGCTTTACGGAGCCAAGTCAGACTTCTACCTACGAGTGCTCCGAAACAACAGAAGTTGACCCTTCCTTTTCTCTCTTCCATGAGACCACATGTATTCTTGAACTTCATGTAGATATTGCTGTCTACCAAATGGGATATGAAACAACAACTTAATCTATGGCATATATGGATTTGTTTTTAATTTTATTTATGTTTGATGTCACTGAACAATATTATTAAACTGTAGATGAAGACTATAAATATACTGTATATCTATATAATGAGTGTTTTAAATCATTGTAAGAAAATTTTTTTTTGTCTAAATCATATTAATATAACAAATACACAAATATTTTTAAGAAAATAAAACGGATTACTATACATCTGTATTTAAAAAATATTTTTTATACGGATTTTAAAAGCAAAAGGATTAAATAAGAACGGAGGAATTAATTTGGTTCTTTCAATGTAAAAATACAACGTATCAGTATTAACTTAATTATTAAAACAAACTTTGCGAATAAATTTTACTTTGCAAATGCACTTTTTTTAATGATTTGGCTGGTAGAAAGGAGATAAAAATAATAATAAAATAAAACGACAAGTGATAAAAAATATATGTCGGAAAAAAATAATTAATGCAATTAATTCTAAGGGTAATAAATAAATTTTTTAATATTCAGAAAAAAAACATGTTTTTTTTTTTTAAAGAAGGATAAAAATCGTATTTATTTTTATTTTATTCTGTAAGGCTGCCGTTCTACAGTTGAGACACATTAATTCTCGTTCTTCTTTCATAAGTAAACATTTAATAAAAAAAAAACTTTTCTCATGTTCTTTGCATAAAAAAATCATGAGTGTAATTTGAGTTAAATATTTATTTTCTACTTCCTTGTATGAAATGATTGTTATCTTCAAACTTGAAACAGGAAGTGGAAGAATTCTGAATCAACTGCAGCGGGATTAAGAAAACTTCATTTTTTTATTTTACTGTAGTTAATCATACGTTTTATCAAATATTTATTTATGCATTCCTTGGAATATGTAGAGCAACAAGAAGGAATTAACAAAACAAATTGAAATTTAAATGTTAAATTATAGCGTTAAAATAAGTAAGGTGAGTACAAAATAAACATAAAAGATCATATTTTGCAGGAAAAACAAGCATCCTGTTGGGCAAGTTCTAACTAAAAACCTTTGACATTCAATTTCAGAATTGCTGTTAGTGTTCCTTTAGTTTAACCACTACTATGCTGCCTAAGTGTGGTCCAGAAATTTTGAGAAATTTTAAATAGGATACAAATCTAACTATCGAGTTGAAAAAAGTACATGTCAATGTCTATGAGGCACTTTTGTGATATTATAGGTGTTGATATGTATGATAAAACATTATTTTGCTTGAATATTCCATCTAGTAATATGCAGTATAATACAACACATTTGGCTAAAGAATGTCGTAAGCGTATAACACACCTGTTCGGGAATTCCGCCAATGAAATTCCAAACCAATAGAACAGTTGTGGAAATGTAGTGCAGCTTCAAACAGTTGGCAGTATTGAAACGTTGAGCACTGGACTTAAAAACATATATAAGGGTGTCATCAAAAGACAAACTGTATCTCAATTCGTCACTTAAGCGGACCTACCTCCACTCTGTCCAAGCCGCGCGAATCACAGTGAGTTGCTATCAAGAGTATACACATAATGGACGTTGCTGTAGCAAATAATAGGCATACACCTTATAATTGTACAAAAAGTTACGGATAGTGTTGTCATGTCATTATAAGGCTGTATGGGGGCTTGTTGATCGTAAGACCGCTCCTGAGCCATCGAGTCGTATGTCTGAATTAACTCTCTTCTGCTATTTCAAATAGTTTATTGCAATACTGTCAGAATAACCAACTCTAAGCTAACCACCAAACCTATATCCTATCAATATTTTTTATCTCTCAATTGCTGAGATGCGCTTCGATGACGGTGTAACAGGCATCTCTGATGATAAAATATCCTTCTGCATTTTATGAGTTACATACCAAGTAGCTTAAGGCGAATATTTACAGATTAGATTGGACATACACCAATGCATTCCTACTAGTCTTACATAATATGTGATAATGTTGCAATTCCAGCCATTTGCATATGTATAGTGTTGTATTTAAAACGAATTTTAATGCCTGGTTCTGCAGCTTTCCAACTCCTTCTTGGTAAGCTAAATTTTATGTTAGTCAGCCTATTTATTTTTTACAAATATAACAAAAACCAAAACTTATTTTTTTCTTCATAATCATAACTTTTGAAAGGATATGAAGAATTTTAATTTACCATTACGTATATAATATTAATTTTATAGTTTTTCCAACGAAAATTCGGAGAAAGTTATTTTTTTTTTGTGTATAGATTTTTAAAGTTAATCAATGAATAATTTAATTCAAAAATAGATTTTTATCAAAATACTAATAATTAAACGACATGAACTAGAAAAATAGTGAATGCACCAAGTTTATTGTAAAAACGCGGGAACTCAATTGACAAATGACTACAGAATTTGAATCTTTAGTACCATGTTCCAGAATTCTTTCTTTTTACCATGACAAGTTAATCACTAACTTGTGATTCCTCAAACTTTAATTTCTTTTCATTGCAGCTTCGAGAAATATCCGACAGATAACATCTGCAAACACATCACTAGTCCAATATTTTTAGTCGTTCGTCTTTTTATAGTTCAGATATAGCTTTTTTACAAAATTAAAGAGTTTCACGTTTTTTTAGAGGATATAAAGAATTCAAAGAACATATAATTATAAAACCACTAAAGATACTTAATTAATAAAATCTTTACAAGGAATATTTTTAATAATATTAATCATAACAACACGCAAATTTAAATTCTTATTTTATTTCATATGAATAAATAAAGATCGTAATAAATATTTTTGTATCCGTGGTTCCACCTATAACCGTGTTTTTCTTATGCACTGCAACAGCGGCCTTGCGGCGTTCAGGTGAAAAGTTCAGTAGGCTTCGAATCTTCCGCGAGGACGTACTGCGCACCTGGTGCTGAATGAAAATTTCTCATCCCGAGTGCTAAAAGTGGAATCCTTTTATTCATCTTCTAGTCTATATCGCTAAATATGCTACATGTTTGTTAAATAGTGCATATAGTTTATTGTGGTATTTGTGTGCGTCATAATAAATGTGTTATTAGAATTGGGACTCGTTTTCGTCGGAAAATTTAGCTAAGTGCGGTGGTGTCGAATATAGAGGAAGGAAAAATCACTACATTTTAATTAATTTAAGAAAATAAATTTTTTATTATGTATACAAAATAAAAGGTAAAACTTAAAAAAACCATATTTTGGGTTTTAAATTAAATATGATTATTATCAATTTATACATCCGTGCCCGACGTCACGACCAATTATATGCCTTCAGCATATGACGTCGGACTCGGATGTAAAACGAAAGAGAAATCACTTTTTTATTAAATAATTAGTAAACATTTTGTACGTTATTTCACATCTGATAGAAATATCGTCTATTTTAATGTCAAATAAACAAGTTTCATTAAATATTTTCATTTTACTAATTTCTTACGAGGAAATACCAACGAAAGTCATTCTAGTCAAGAAATGATTAACAAAAAATTCCAGTGCATCTTTACTTAATACATTGCGTTACATTCCAGATGACTTAAGCAATTCTTTAATGATTTCTTTTCTTTTTTTTTACTTAATCGAAGACTGTAACTATTACACTAAATACTTTTACCAGAAAAAATATTTTCTGCAATTACGGCTCTGTATTTTGAATTGAGGGACCTTTTCTTTCTAAATGGCAGAATAGTTTTCCATACAATAAACAACTTGGAACAGAGAGAAGAGAGAACAAAAAGAATTTAGAAGCTTAAATTGAAGAAGAGAGAACTTTTTAGTTAAGGAATTTTTGTCTGTGTGGGTTTTGCTGTTGTATTATAGTGTATTCCATTACAGTGTATTCCTTCCATTACAAACATTAAAAATTGTTAATATAACAAATAATAAAATAGTATATAAAATTGCTAACGTTTTTAATATCAGTAAAAGATATATTAAAATAGAAAATTCATTCTTTTTTTACCTTACTGGAATTTTTATGCTTTCTCTTGAAACTAACATATAAAAAGATTGATTTAATGATAGGAATAGATTTACGTCGAAATATGTGAATAAATTTTAATTAAAAAAATTTTTCATAGTTTCTGTAGTATGAAATCAAATACCGATTATGAAAATATAAAAAAGATAATTTTAATTATGATACTTTGAAGCAATATTCAGCCTACAAACAATCTTTATTCATATATGAACGAAAATGTAGATGGCGCAGTTATTTAGAAGATCTAAAGCGTTGTAAAGGAATACAGTTAATTCACTACCAAAGATTTATTTATTTCTATGAATTTGGTGTTTGTAGTTGGGCAGTTAAAATAAATAAGTTGGTAATGACTATTCAGATAATGTACGATGAGAGTTGAAAAGACATTTAGCTAAAAGGACAGCAATTTCTTCAAGGGAAGTTTTGGAATTGTTTAAGATGTCTTATTATTGTGATAATCTAAAATGTCTGACATTTTAATTTGAAGTCATTTGCCTATGAAAAGTCATATATGTTGCAAAATGCAGTACATTAAAAGGTTTTGCTCCAGTTTATCATGAAATGTGACAGAAAAGAATAAGAACCAGGTTTTCACACTTTTCTGCCCTCTACCAAGAGCATAATGAAAAGACTTTCTCATATGTGGATTTTTAGTGCCTATCGCCAACTTTGAAAATGGAGCTTCTTATTACACAGCGCTTTTCAAGGTTTAGACCAGACACGTATAGGTTTGAAACCCAACGCACTATTCACAAGGTCACTCTATCTTTTTCAATACGTTGAGGCGGGAATTTCATCAGGCTACTTGAAAATTCAATTTAATTACATTTAAATACAGACATAAGAAGCCAGTACTGATCTGGTATGTAACACATTAGGCTTCCAAATTAATAGAATATGGTTCAAAATTTGACAACAGATGTAAAACGGAAAGCTTTTGTATCTAAACTGGATTCAGCGAAGGAAAGACTGGAAAGTCGTTCCTCTAGATTTATAGTGGAGGGGAGGAAGATAAGAATACCCAGATGCCACCAAAAGAGTATTTTTTAAAATCAGTGGTAAATTGTAGATGTAATGCAGCAGCACCCGTGGTACATCGTAGGTAACGATGAATACTCAATATATATGCTTTTTTAGTAGTAAATAAATTCAGCTCAAAATGTGTCACTTAAAAATAACTACAACTCAGCATTTAATAAATCCATTGTAAATTTTTCTACTTCACTTAATTGTTTATTTAATTTAAGTACTCTGTACAATATTTTCTTCCAACAGATTTTCTTTTCAGAAGTTATTTATCTTTTGAATAAATGATGTTTTCCAACGAATTTAATGAATATATTACTTGTTGTAGAAATATTCAAAAGATCATATACATTAGCAGATATATCAAGTTTTTCATTAAAAGAAAATACTTATAAATAATTAAATGGAATCCATTAAAATTATCATAAAATAACTACCATTTAAATGATGATGAATTGATTTATTGTTCTTTATTATGCTTCTTTCATTAATTTCATCAAGCCAAATTAGCATATCTTAATCAAACCGAATGGGTTTTATAATGGAATTAACTATAGTCCATACCCATCGTTTTCAACTACCAAAACGTTTAGTAAATTCCTGTTGTTTTTCAGAAGGAATAACCTAAAAAGAAAAATATATTATTTCCCAGCCAATTTTTAAAAATGTTTTTTCTTCAAAGAATTGTTTGTTTTCATACGACCACCTTTATTATCAAAAGAATGCATCCTTTCTAAATTATTTTCTTCATGGTTTCTTTTCAAAAACAATATCTTACATAATATTGTCTAGAAAATTGTTTGGATAGAAACATGACCAGAAGTAACATTACTCTCGGATAAGTATTACTTGCTTCCATAAACATTACCAAATTAGTGATTATTTTATAACTCCTGTATTTGTTATCATATATTTTAAAATACCTATAATTATTAAACGCTGCAATATAAGAATTGCATTACTATAATAATTCAATAATGAATTATGTTTATTAAGAAAAAAAACTTCGAGGTTTAGATAAAATGTTTTAACATAAAATGCAAAGACTTTCCAAGATTACTGTTTAAAATATTTAAATATAAAACATCAATTAAATACTTTATCATTTTTAATTTTGCCTCACATTTTTAGATTGTCTATGATCTTTACTTAATTAATAGAAACATTAATTAATTGAACATTTGTACAGAAATATGTATGTAACAGCAAAAGTAAATGAAAAATTCAACATAAATAAATAAATGTACAGAAAGTAAGTAAGGTAGTGAAGGTCTCTAAATAGTTTGAATGAAAATTAGATTTTTATTATTAATTAGGCCATACAGTTGTGTTAAACTAAATCTATATATGGATTTAATTTTACTAGGTTGTTATGCATAGTTTATAGCTGAATTACCTACGTTATTAAACAAACTATGTGATTTCTCAGAACTAAAGGAATGCTACTTTGCTTGTATTGCAACTAAAAAGGTCAGTTGGTTACAACAATTACCAAACGGAAGAAAACACATTCTTAATGGTTCCATTTACATACATGGATACATGCATTCATTTACATTATATGCTGTACTGATATAGTCATATTTTTAATAAGATATATAGTGACCTATCATATTCTGATATAAGATATATAGCTTATAGATAGAGCCCATGCACTTATTACCTCAGCTTGTCAGACTGATATGGTTTTAAAGAAAATTAAAAAGTCGTCAAAATTAAAAAGCAAGCAACATTTTCAAGTGAAAAAAAAAACATTTGGAAATCAATGGATCTAAAATCGATAATATTAAAGTAGTGGTTATGTGGATAATATGTACAATTATACTATACAGTTGTACAATTATACTATACAGTTCTACGTTATACTATACAGTTGTATAATTATATTATACAGTTGTACATTTATACTATACAGTTGTACAATTATACTACACAGTTGTGCACTTACACAATTATACATTCACTCTTCATTATATAAATGGCCCAGAATTAACAATTAATTTCTGAAGTATTATGTTTTTTTTTTTAAATACAAATGTAAATCCCCTGAAATGACATTTAGCACGACTCCATGTTTCGGTATTATTGCTATTCGCTATTACAAGAAATTTGAGGAATATACGTGTACACACAGTCCTTAAAGATAGACGTCCGTAACTTCAGAGATGGAATTTGATTACTGTGACCATTTGGAATTTATAAAAAAAAAAAAAACCTCTGATTTTATGAAATGAGGCAATTTTCTTAACCAAAACCAACGCCTTCTTAACAAAAACAATCACCTTTTAAAATTTCATCTGTGTCAATAAGATTCTCAATAAAAATTAATGTGCTGAAAACGGTTATATAATATAATGCAGAATACGAATAACGTTGTACACAAATGTTTCGATGAATTTGAGATTTTGCTGTATTAAAAATGTTTTTTAAAAGAATTCATTAAACTTTTACATTTATTTAAAGCAGAGCCTTATTATTTCCATACTTTAATCACCATAAAACATATTATAAATAATAAAGAACCCTGAAAATAGGGAATCTCGTTTGAATAAAAGTTGAAAAGGATGAGTAACAGAGAACGCATGGAATTGTTGCTGGAGGAAATCAACAGTTGACGCTTTGTATAAACTGTGTAATAGCATCACGGAATAAGATCAGTCATAAATATTTGAGGAGAAGTGTTTTCTTCTTTAAATGTGTTGGCAGAGAGCCCACGAATTCTTCCCAACAAGTTGGCATTTTGCAGGAATATTTTTTCCTCTAGTCCTTAATTTTGCTTTCACGTATCTCTTGGGGCTGACTTTGATTTTGAATAAACAAATCTAAAACTGCTAGTGTTGAAGTGGATTATAAAATAAATCTCATTTTCTGAATAATAAAACCTACACTTATTGTGCAATTTTTTTTTATTAATATCGTATGTCTCACTTCACCTGTCAACAAAGAAAGATTATTTTAACCTCACTTTTCCACTTTTGTTGAAAATTCTTGAAAATTCGCATACAATAAATCATACTCTTTATACGATTCTGACATCCATTCAATGTTAAATGGAGTTTTAAAAGCTAATACAACTGAGCCCAAAAAGAAAGAATTTTTATTTTTTATTTTTTTCAAAAACTTATTATTTATTCATTCAAATTTATTTCAACGCTTTCAAAGTAATCCTTTCCAGATACGTTATACACATATGCAAACGTTTTTTACCAATCTACAATGCAATAAAAGTCATTGGCGGGATGGCCTTCAAAGTGCGCGCCGATTCACGTTGAATCTCTTTGATCGACTCAAAACAGTGTCCCGGAGTGGTCTTTTGAGTTTAGGGAATAGCCAGAAGTCGCACGGTTCCAAATCAGGTGAATACGATCGTTGTGAAACGATATGGGTTTCCTTTTTGGTAAAAAAGTCACGAAGAATCAATGCAGTGTGAGCTGGCCCATTATCGTGATGCAAAAACCATTTCCGTAAATGCGGCCTTTTTTTGCAAATAGCTTCCAACAAAGGACGTTTAACACTCAAATAATATTCCTTATTAACAGTTTGGATCTGCGGAAGGAATTCATAATGTACCACACCACGGTAATTGAAGAAAACAGTCAACATGACCTTGATTTTTGAACCACTTATATGAGGATATTTGCTTAATTGATCGATTGTTTCCGGGTCGTAATCATAAATCCAAGTCCCATCTCCAGTTATGTTGCATTTCAACTTATTCTGATAGTCAGAAACCATTGTTTCACCCAGTTCAACGCCACGATATTTTTCCAAAAAAATTCAGTGTTTACGGTACCAATTATATTTGACGTGTTTGAGGTCCAAAATATTTTTTAAAATGGAATTGACTGATCCTTTTGAAATTCCAACATCAGCAGCAAATTCTCTAATTGTAAATCAATTGTTCACAAGCGCCAAAGCTTTAATTTTTTGGACATGAGCTTCATCGGGTGAAGTTGATGGTCTGCCAGAGCGCTCTTCATCTTCAACGCTTTCTCTGCCTTCTTTGAACTGTTTATACCACTTCTGAACATTTATTTCCGATATAGGAATGCTCACCAAATGCTTTCTGCAACATTCTATACGTTTCGCAAACAAAATTTAATTCTAGTTCTTTGCTCAATTAATTCAGACATTTCAAAAATCGCCGAAATCAGTTTTAGCGTCTCACAAAGCCAAGTGTAATTCAAACACTAATGAATATTTTGACATTAAATTGCACACATGTGTCAATGTGTCAAGGGTGCCAGCAACCTAAAAATGTAAAACGATTGAAATTCCATAAGCAACAGGAATTTTTAATTAAAAATTGGTCTTACGTTTTCGACACAGTAGTATATGGAATTATAAGACATTACTAAATGTAAATTATTAATTTGAAAGGAAATAATGAAAATTATTTTTTATTAATTGATATTTTTTTAATTAAAAATAAAATAGGTTGTAAATAATATATAAACTAATATATAACTTACCCAATATTTATTTTATAACATCCAAATTTATACGTGGTGATGATTTTAATTATAATAATTTTATTTTGTAAAAGTATTATTTCAAATGTAGATAAACGATATATTTATAAATAAACTACAAAGTCAAATACAATTTTAATTCACGTATACTGTAAGTTATTTGGATTTGAGTATGAATTTATCCATGGTGTTGGTTTTAGTTATAATCATTTTATTTTGTAAAAGCATTATTTCAAATATAGATAAACGTAAATTTATAAATAAACAACAACAACAAACATAATTTTAATTCGTGTATGTTATAAAATGGCATATCTTACGGAGATTGCTGAATTTATATCTTACGCATGAGTTTTTTTTTTAATAAAATATTTCTTTGACTATAACTACGCTGAAAAAATTGTGTGCCATCATTTTAAATAAAAGTAAATCCAACTTAACAGAACTTAACAGAATCACTAATGCCTTCCGTGGACAAACCTTTAAACTCTGTTAATAACCCTGAAGCGAACTAAAATATGTTCACACCTTAATTGCATACTTGGAAACCTCTCATTATTATTAAAACAAACACTTAGCCAGTAACGAACATGGCCTGGAGGTACAATGTTCCAGAAACAAAGTAACAGCCCCAACCCCCTGTCAAAGGAGTCATTAGCTTCCGAGTAATCTGCCTTTCTTTTCTTTTTCCGCGAGGGGCAATTACTCCGACTTTGCTGACAAGTTACACACTTTGTCGCTGAAATCTAAGTTGCAGACGATCGTGGTCGGGTTTCATTAAGTGGTTTTACCTCCCCTTTCCTGGACGTAGGATTGGACAGCACGGAGGAATGGCTGAAAGGTCAGCACGGGAAGATGGCTTAATTTTCAGTTAAGAATTACGTTCTGTTAAGTAGTCTTTGACAAGTCAGTATTTGAAGAATCAAATGAATAGAGAATGTGAATATCAAACTTTTGAACACTTGAATATTGAAATTTAAAAGTAAATCATTATAATCTTCGTTTAAAAAACTTATTTTACAATACTGGGCAACACAGAGAAATGACTGAAAAATCAGCACGGGAAGCTGGCTTAAATACCAGTTAAGAATTACTTTCTGTTAAGCAGTCTTTGACAAGCCAGCATTTGATAAATCAAATGAACAGAGTAAAATCCTTGACAGACTTTTAAAAAAGTGAATATTGAAATTTAAAAGTAAATCATTATAATCTTCATTTAAAAAGCTTATTTTGCAATACAGAGAAATGACTGAAAGCTCAGCATGGGAAGAGGACTTAATTTTCAGTTAAGAATTAATTTCTGTTAAGTAGACTTTGACAAGCCAGCAGTTGATGAATCAAATGAATAGAGTAATATGTACAGCAACAAGTGAATATTGAAATTTAAGAGAAAATAATTTTGATTTCCCTTTAGCAATCTTATTTTCGCAATGTATTGAAAGATATGATATTTTTAAATCGTTATAGCATGTTTGAATCGAGTTAAAACAAACAATACGACATTTTGAGCAGTCTTGAATAGATCAACATTTGTTAAATACTAAAACCAAGTGACTAAATACTGTTCTGTCACTTTGTTATCAGATAGTACTATAATTTGTTGTTCTGGAATTGATGTCGATGTGATTGGTAAAAAATTATCTTATAAAGGAATATCTTATATACCGAAATTTTAAATGTACACGTTATTTACTAAATTATTGGCTTTAATGGTTTTTTCTTTTATTAAAGACCTTTGCCAGTTAGACTTTGCACGCATTTATATATATATATATACCAGAACAATACAAAAAATTCAAAAATCGAAAAACAAAAAAAATGACATTGAAGGTACTAGAAATACTTGCACAGCAGAAGCCACAACAGTATTCACTACATGAAATTTTGTGTGTGCCTAATAGAAACATTATCAAATTCTACATAAAAACCCTAAATTATCTCATGTTCAGAACCATAAAAAAAGAAGAGAAATAAAGATATTGTTCAACATGTGAATTGCACATGAGCTGCAGCAACGAAACTGAAACTAATTAGATAAATACAAATAACGAAAGGTTGAACGGAAAGAACTGTATTACCATATCAAAAATATCACAAAAATTCATACAAAATATACAAAAAGAATGTAAGAAAGAAGTTGCCCAAGAAATCCGTAAAGCCCTAAAGAAATTAATAAAACCAAAAAGCAATACTTATAGAAACCTCAAAGAAATTACTTGCAGCATCCACAGGATAGCTTTATCAAAAAATACGTACCTTCAAAATATTATAAACCATGATATTCAGCTAGCTGATTGTCTTGATTCATTTGATTTGAGTAGGCAAAAGAAGATAGATAACTACATTTTCTTAACAATTAATACATAAACGCAAGTAATAAATTTAACATAAATTTCATTTTTATCCACGTTGTTCTAATTAAGCATTATATCATTTAATAGTGTATTTCTTATATTTGAACATCTGATTTGAACACTAGAATTTGTTTCAACTACTGATAATACTTTACAAAAATTAGAATATATATATATATATATGAAAATGAATAAGTTTACAAAGGCACCTAATTCTGAACTTAACAGAAAGTACTATTGTATCCCTCAAATGCAAACAAAACTGCACATTCAAATAGTTATATTAATATTTCTATTCTCCAAATTTGATTAAAAATTGTTTGGGAATTCTAGGAAAATCTGAATTCTGCCCCAATTTCCAGTTTAAAAATGAAAGGAATATTAAATGATTATCTGTCGCATACACCCTTTTAAAGAAGGGAGACTCAGACACCAATAGAAAAATATAAATTATGTTTTTTAAACCTCACTTACGCAAATAGATTCTAAAAGAATTCACATTAACACATTTATAATGAAAATCTCAATTTTTAAATGTATTGTGTAAAAGAAAATCAATATTAAAGACATACGAAGTATTTTATAAGATTCAATGTCTGAGTAAAAAGATTAAATGTATTCAGTTATTTTGATGGAATATAAATAAGAAAATTATTCAAATACAGTTGTATTTAGAATACACACATTTTCTTAGTTTCAGTAAAACATGAATATCTTTTAGCAGATTGTATATATATTTCTAGACGAACGGCTGAAAAAATTATAAAAGGAATGCAGAAAAGAAATGGTGAAATGTCTGTCAGAGCCGTTTTCGTAAACTTCGAGAGTTCGTTCTAGTAACGTTTGTGGTATAAAGATTTTTAATGAAATGAAATGATTGCGAAACTTTGAATAGTTAAAAATAAAAGTATGACTATAGGAATCTTTTTTATATTATTATAAATTAAATTTGAATGCAAAACTCATTCCTTTAAAACGCAAGTTATTTTAATGCAATAAAATAGCTATATATTATAGATGCGCTAGATTATCAAATCTATAACATATTATAGATTATCAAATGCACCTTTCTTAAAACTTCAAGGATTCATATCGTTAATATTTGCTAGTGCAGGTTGGATAATTCAAATTCACTTTGTTGCATACCAAATTCACATTTTGAAAAACAAATTCACCTTTTTGCAAATAAAATTCGAGCTTTTCATACATAAGGTTATTTTTATACATAATACTTGTACATATGTATGTACACCATACATATGGTTTTATTTATGCATTATGCTTGTACATATGTATGTTTAGTGATGAACTGTTATGGATTACAAAGTATATTTAATAATGTATGAGGTTATGCATTGATTAATAGGCAAATTTATTTTCAAAAAGCGTAATTATTTATGGGTCCTCGGATAAAAGTCATATTTACTTACTAAGTGCACAACTGCATTTCTAAGAGTGTATGTTCTCTCTATGTCTGTTCGCGTTTATCCTTGTGTTTAATATATGAGAATGAGCACACCTAATTTTTATTTTACACGATAGATACATTACTGAAAAAATACTTGCAAATATATATATATATATATATTAAATATAAGGAAAATTAGGAACTGGTCCAGTGATAAGAAATCAGCAAAATTATTACATTAAACCATGAGTTTTCATGTTATGGTCTTAAACATTTTATTTCATAAGTACTGCTCATATAAAGTAGATTATTATTTGAAAAAGAACAAAAAACAATGCACTAATTCATAAACCCAAAAATTAGGCAAAATAATATAAAAAGATATTTGTTGTTACTTTCTGAATATAAAACTATACGTTTAAATACGCAATAATAAGCTTCATGTAGATTAGAATGCTTTCCTACAGACGATACACCATGGTTTTACACTGCTTACAATACCCAGAACGGTTTCAAGGCGATCTAAAATATGAATTTTAATATCCAAAGAGACACCTTTAATTTTCACTCTTGTTATAAGTGAATTATGTAAAGGGTACCAAAAAGCATTTTAATAATAATTAATAACACAAAAGTTTATAAACATAAAAAAATTGTACTATTTTTGTGCATCTAACGTTGAGAAAAACTAATTATGTTATCTCTCACCTCGAGAATTATAAAATAATTCTATGTCTTTTATATCTATTTTCTTATATAAATACACATAATCTTTGAG
The DNA here is from genome assembly GCA_021605075.1 of Caerostris darwini. Taxonomy (NCBI): domain Eukaryota; kingdom Metazoa; phylum Arthropoda; class Arachnida; order Araneae; family Araneidae; genus Caerostris; species Caerostris darwini. The sequence continues at coordinate 1,057,280 of BPLQ01006959.1, forward strand.
GGCATTTATCCATAAAAAGGTGATTAAAATTGTGAACTATTTTAGAATTTAAATGCGTAAATACTTGTTGGAAACATAATTTATATTATTTAAATTTTGTCTGAGCGTCCCTTTTAAGAAAGGTATAAGCGGTAAACAATCATTTAATATTTGTTTAATTTTCTAACTGAGAATTGAGGAATTATTATTCTAACTATTCCTATTGTTCCCAGAAAACTTGTAATAAATTTGGAATTCTAAAACATTTTCATGGTTCTTTGTATCCGAGGTTTTATTTGAAATTTAAGGAATACGATAACCCTTTCTAGTATATGCAGCAATAGGTTTTATTGTAAACTCATTTAGATGAAAGTAGTTGTTAATGTACCAGTTTTCAGAAACATTTGGAATTCTAAATGTATCGCACAAACAACAAAGATATGATTTGTAAAATATTACGAACAGTTAATATAAATTCTAGCGTACTAATTAGACATGCAGAATATCAGAAATGCAATATTAAAGGATGTAATGCAGCTTAAGAATGAAATTAATTTAATATTTTTGTGTATCTAAAGTTAAGGAAAAAAATAACTAATCTTCTTATTTTTTTATACAAATTACATTACAAAACTTTTATGTCTTACAAAACATGTCTTCTGTTACCCATTTTAAGATTTAAAATTGAACTATAAGATATTTATTAATTAATCAGATTTTTGTAAATTAATTTGTATATGCATTTAAAGTTTCCTTTTGTTCTCTCTCTCTATATATAAAAAGGGCAGCAAATGGTTTTTTTGTTTTATATATATGTATATATATATATATATATATATATATATCATATATCAGTAATGTACATTAAATAATAAATTACAGATTTACTTTTTCTTAGTGAGGATAAACTCACCTTCGTCCATTTCACCTGTATTGAAAGAAGGATAAATACAATTTTTTTTTTAAAATTAAGAACATATTTTAACATATTTCTTTTTGATATATAGTGAATTAAAATATACATGTTGTGAAAATTATACTTAAAAATAGAAACTCTCTTAATTGTCTGTAATTAAAAGGTCACTGTTATAGAAAAATGTTATCTAAACTTCATGTAGCTGTACACCAATTAAATATTATGCTAAATCATAGAATTTAATTTAAATTTTATTTTTTTAAGTCTCTTGAAAACATCAATTTAGTTTCAATAAAACATTGAAATAAATTAAGGATATTTAGAAAAAAAAACATTAAATACAGATAATAAATTTTTTTCAAATGATTATGGTTTCTCATTTTTTTCAGGCAGTTTAATATTTTACTAATTTAATGATAAGTTTGCATAAATAAAAAAAGAAATAATTAGTAAATTTAGGCAAATGCTGTGTGACACATTGAATGTGTTCACAAAAACATGTTCGGTAAATTGGCCTTCAAAATTCTTCGAAATAGTTAACAATGTTTTGTATTATTGTTGTTCGAATTCATTTAAATATATAAAGTTTAAAATGAAATTGTTTATTAAATTCAAGATATCATAGTATTCTCATGTAAAAAAATGCTATAAAATTAAATGTTAAATATTCCTAACTTTTTAAATATAATCAAAACATTTCAAATACCGATGTTAAATGAAAACATCAAAAGAATTCAATTAATCTCAAGAATTATGTACTTCATATAAAATTTTAATATGACGGAAATTATAATACATAAACACATACATAATGCATAAATACATACATACTACATAAATACATACATACTACATCAATACGTACATACTACATAAACCCATACATAATGCATAAATACATACTACATAAATGCATGCATACTACATAAACCCATACAATATGCTTAAATGCATACATAATACATACATACATGTCATAATACATAATACATACATACATGTCATAATACATAATACATACAAACATAACATAATACGTAATACATACATACATAATACATTATATTCCCTTTGCAAGGAAAACAACAAATTTAATTTAATTCAAATCCCCTCAAAGTGGTAACCCTTAAAAAAATTATTTCCTCAAACTCTTTGCGTGAAACTTCCTAGCTAACCCAACAGTTAACATCCTCACAATTTTTTTTTTTTTTTTTCCAACCAGCTAGAATTTTTTTTACGTGACTTTTAATTTTTATATAAAAGATCTTTTCACATACATTTCCCTTTTTTCTCAACACTCTTTAAACCATTAATCGAACCAAACGTGGTTTCGCCAAAAACTAGGTTTTAAAAAGAGAAATGGGGCTGAGATAGAACAAATAATAATCCAAAAAAAAAAAAAAAAAAAAAAATCTTTTGAAAAGAAGTGAAATGGGGTGGGGTGGGGAGGTAGAAAAGGAGGAGGGTGTTCCTAACCTCCGAAACTTTTTATCTCTTATTTGGCAAATGAATCGTGGAGAGAAACTAAAAGCAGTTTTAAAACTTTGGAACGATTAGAAAACCTCGTGCTGATGCGTGTATTTTGTGTTTTATTCTGTCATTTACTCGGTCGTTTTTTTTTTTACCCCGCCCCCTTTTTGGAACTCATTCTCAGGTTGTTTTTCTTTTTATGGTGGCTAATGGCTGGTTTTTAATTCCTTTTTGCTGCGATCTGTCACAGGAAGCTAATAGGGGGAGATTTGAAATGCTCCAGTTTTAATTTTTTTTTTTCACCTGTTTCTTTAATGATAGTGAGATGCATGCGAAAATTAGAAGATGTGTGTATGTGTGTGTGTGAGTAAAGGGAATTGTTTGATATCCATCCTTACATCTTGAGGCACTTGGTTTTATGCGAATGATAAAATTCAAAAATAATTGCGATAAAAAGTGAGGTTTTTTTTCTGCTCTTTGAATTCTATAATTTTTTTTTCCTTGTAGATATCAAACCACAAAATTCATTAAGAATGATTTATGGCCTCGTATCAATACCGACAACTGTTAAAATATTTTTTGAAAAAAATTCGCAATAAATCAAATACCCATATGGTATAAACATTACAAACCTATAATAATTTTTTTTTATAATTTATTAATAATTTTACTGTTGTGTTTGATTCCTAAAATTTCACTAGCATTTAAAAGATTATTTTTGCAAATAATTCATCAATAAATCGTATAATAAAAACATAACGAGACCAGTATTGAAATATGATGATTTAACAATTTTTTTAATCAATTATTTTTGATAAGAGGTATGTGCTGACATCTATATGTAATTTTTGATATTAGTTAAAGCAAATCCTATTATTATTGTTATTTTTTAACTTAATGTCCTTTGATTGTTGCAGAATCTGTTATATTAGCATTTGTTATTCAGCAATATTATCAAATGCAGAAATTATGAGTTTTATTGAATCGTTTGAGACGTTTAAAAGAAATGTTTCAGAAATAAAGTTTTTTTCTTAGGTGTATTAAATCATTAGGTCAAGTATTGTATTATGTTTATTTAAAAAAATAAAAACCCTTACATTTTATTTTTTGTTTTTATTTTTTTTAAGAAAGTAGAAAATTTAAATTAGGGAAATACCGTTATTGAAATTCACTGTTAATTTCATTTATTATTAATATATAATTTTAAAGACACACATATATATATATATATATATATATATATTTTTGATTCAACGATCATGGGGTAAGCTTTGGGAGATTACTAGTCATACATATTTGGAGCCCGTGTAACATGTAAGGTGCGTTGCTGGTGAGCATTAGTTCTGAGATTCATTTGAAGGGTGTCTTTGTTGTAGAAAGTGTTTCAAAAAACGGAGAAGGCTCGATGGCTTGAGTGATGTTCAGCATCGTACCTCCTTAGTCGAATTGCATGGCTAGAGGTTTCCAGGATTCTCCCATACGATATGCAAATGGAGATAGTTTCCCCTGAAAGTCCCCCTGGAAGGCGCTGCCTTCCTTCTTCAGCGTCACGGAGCCAGGTTAGACTTCTACCTACGGGTGTCCCATCACAACAGATGCTGACCCTTTTCTTCTATAAATGAATTACTCATGGGAAGTTCATTGCTCATTGCATGACACTGATGATTAGACACAGACACGCATTTTTTGTATATGAATGTATGGGTGAAAGTGACTCATTGCGACATGAACATAAATGAGACATGAAAAAGAAAAGGTTTATTCACCATATAATTGAGAAGTGCATGTTTGATTCAATGTTAAAAATTATTTGTCAATGTTGCCTTGATTAGTGTTCAATGCTATCAGAAAATCACGACCACTAACAATAATTCATGTTTGTTAGCGCAGCCGTAATGAATAGAGGCCCTCAATTAAGTCAACTGGAATCTCGCAATTGAAAACATAATACAGATGAAATTAGAAAGAAGAATAAATTAGAATGCTCATCAGGGTTGCCAGAATTCCATATATATTGGAAAATTTAAATATATATATATGTGTGTGTGTGTGTTTGTAAATATATATTAATATAATAAATTTAATCGGAGACACAAATCATTTTTTGATGTTAAGGTATGCTAAATTAACGATAAAACTTATTGCGAAAGCGATTGTTAATCTTATTCAGAAACTGTTAAGTGGTGAATGGAATCGTACAAATAATTTTTCTCCATGAAGCTGCTGGGGCAATCTCTATTACTTTTGACTCTGGAGTCAAAATGAAATCGAGTGAATACAAAGTGTCTGATCAAAAGTTCGTTCTGTCATTTTTCTGCCCAACTATCAGATTACATTTAATTATGCACTTATATATTGTCTTGGAGTTCCAAAGAAGTTTTAATTTATAGTTTAAAAATTAAACTGATGGAAAAGGCAAAAAAATATAAGGAAGTTAGTTTGAAAAGTTATACTTAAATCGAAATGTAATTTTGAGAATTATTCACCCATTTGCATTTAAACACCATTAAACATTCTTAATTAAAAATTATGTCTCTAGACTTCCATTAAGAACTTCAAGTGCTAAATGAAATGTGTCATCAAATTTGAATCAGTCTCAGAAAGACCATAAATTATCCAACAACTATATAATTGACACCAATACAGTTGAAGATTTAATTGTTGTCATACTCAATAATTGTAGACTAATATTGATACACATACCTGACAATTATATACATAATATAACAAAGCTTTCATGGATCATTGATTAATATGCAGTGTTATTGTGGCGAAATAATTCCTCTACTACTGATGGAGGATGATTAGCATGCAATCTGCATTAATGTATAGAGTAGGCGTCAAAATATTATACAAATCATTATTGCCTACTATAGTGATAATCACAATTGCTTACTATAGTGCTACTGTGTCTATTTATCTGGTAAGTGCATTATTTTTCAAAATACATTCAAAATAACAAAAGTTTATGAAATTCATTTAGTAATATAATTAAACTAACTATGTTAAATATTTATCTTTTTTTTTATCAGTCGTGTTATAGTTGTTTAATCTGTTACAGAATAAACTGAGTATTATATCGTTATCTTGATTATTTAACAAATATGAAGAAACAACTGAAATTTCATTAGTATTTGACGAATATTTTAATGTTAATTGTGTCATTTTATGCATATATTAAGTCATTTAATGTCAAGAACTGATTTTATTATTTTTTAGTAATTTATTTTATTCTTCTTATAACGGAAGTAAAATAATTTGTAAGATTGTATATTAATAATTGGTAAATACATAATATTCATATACATATTTATTAAATATTCATAATATTCATATAGATAATTTGTAAATTTACATAATTGGTACAGTAATTTATTATTATGTTGAGAAATTTTTACATTCCTAGAAAATTGTCATAAAAATATAAATTCCATGTATATGTTTCTTAATTTCAAAATTAATTTTTCTTTGCTTTTGATAAACAATGGTGAATATCATGTTCCAGTAATAAAGCCTACTAACAACCCTCTGACATGACGAGAAAAGTATATTTCTTACCGGAAGTACTTTTAGGGGTAAAGGCCAATATTTAAGTTTTTTATGGGATAAACCCAGAAAATTCCCACCAAGTAATCTGACTGTCGTTTTGAGACTCTTTACAAAAATTGTGACAATTGTCTTTGATTTTCCACGTTTCTGATAACATTCACAGCATATGCTACTCCAAAAAATTCTAATCTGAATCCTTCTGAACGCTACAATTCGTATCGTAAAATAGTTTATCATTAAATAAATTATTTTATAAATATCATTAAATAAATCTTGTAAACTGAGTAATTTCAGAAAATGATTAATTTTTATATTAACATTAAAAAGACTTTTATTTATAATTTACATATTACATTTTGTTGTATAATCATCTCTTACTAACAGAAATAATAAATGAAAAATTATTCATAATTTTTGAATTGAGAGTTTATTTAAGTGAGTCTCTCTTTATATGTTAAGTAAAAGAATGTATATATGTCTACATTTCAAAAAATTTAAAAATTATTACATAACTTATAAAAAGTGTAATACAATATGTTATAGTAGTTAGTAGTAACCACTAGCTACGATAACACTTAAAAGTAATTTTTTTCTTGAAATTAATTATAAAAGAATAACAAAAAATTATCATTAATTATTTATAAATGAATAAAAACCCTATTTTTTATTGTTAATCTCCCAGCCACCAGAGGGCACCAATCATTCTTTACAGGCGACATTTTGATACTTCGTTTCTGACAGTTGTATCGGTTCCTTTTTATATATTTTTATTTGATTTTAATGGCTTTGCCCTCATGATTAAATTAAATGGTTTTATAATTGTCTGATTAATTTCATATGGCAGTTTTCAATAGTTTGTTATTTTCAAAATATTTGACAATTTTTGTAATTAAAAATATTTATTTACTTTTGACGGACCACGTCCTTTTATATCTGCTAGCAGTGGATATGTGAAAAATCTTCATATGCGATAATTTATATACCATGTAGACAATCCAAAATATGTTTGTAATTTTATAAAGAAATGGTAGTAATCATGAATAAATGAACGAATATTATTTATTTATAGAAGTTCTGATTTGTAACTAATTCATAGTTATGTTGTTCGTGTTAATTCATAACAAGAACATAAGTATGAAAGGGTCAGAATTTAGCTTTTCAATGAATCTGAGACAGATATGAAGAGACTATATAAAAAAAATATGCTTCATATCTAAGACAGATATGAAGCATTATTTTCTTATTTTGCATAAATTAGTCGGTGCAATTTATAACATTTTTAAATTAAAAAAAAATCACAGTTTTTACAAATGTCGAGTTTTTTAAGTTGATGTCATTCGCACCAAAACGGCAGGTTTTAATGTGATTTAGCATTAAACAATCTGGCATGAGGATGGAGACTACGGCACTGAACATTCTTTGTGGAATTGCAATTTTAAACTTAAGAATAACTTAAGATATTTGCATTCGGAGGCTATATGTAGTAAATAAGGCCTTGATTTAAATTTAAAATCATTTAAATATTTGTTTCCAGAATAGGCATGGGATCATTTTGTTCTACATCACGCATTAGGTTTCAAACCAAGATGCCTCGGTTCAGAAAGCCCTTTTCATCAAGTTATTCCGTGCTCTTGTCAAAATAAAATTCTCATGAGGATATTCTCATTTTTAAGGACATTTTTAATCTATGAGCTTAGTGATGACATTTTATTAAAATGTAAAATATTTAAGTAAAAACCTTATGTAAAACAATTGAATGACAAATTGAATTCAGTAGACTCTTCGCTAAACCTTCACTTTCATATTTCAGAAATGGCTGCAGTTTAACAATTGTCGTCTTTACATCAGTTTGCAATAACTTTATGTTTGTACTTGCATAAAAAAATTGGAATTAAACGCATAGTAATTATTTGTTGAAATGATATTGAAAAAAAGCCTCATAATATACTTAGGCATCACGTCCGGCGAATTTCGTGCATAAATTTGTATACATAAAATTGAGAGAATAATTGTAATTTTGATTTACCAACGTTTTATGTTATAGATCATGAGATAAGATATTAAAAATGTATTAAATTTAAAATGATGACAATATTCTTTCTACACAAATTTTCCTGAAATATAAAATATATTCTGATTAAGAGTAAAATTAATTATCTTGACCAATCGACAGAATGTTTGATGCATTTGACAACACAGTCGAATTTCAAACACATGTAAAATGTTCCCCAGATACGATTTCACATTGCCGGAAAATGCTAAGCGCCCTCGGGCGTCCTTGCATAATTTGCAACTGTCCTAGACTTTTGTCATCATTTCTAGCAGCAATTACTCTACTTTGTAGTATACTTCACTTTTTAATAAATTTTTATCTTTGTTTTTATTTGTATATATCATGTATATAGATTTTTCTTCTATTTACTCCTTATTTACTGTGATACTTTGTAGCTATTTTTAAAATCTTTTAATTCCTTTTTGTAACCTTTTATTCCTTGTATAAATGTATCTAATTTTATCTTTAAAATTGGGCAGATCCTTGATCACTTATTCTTTATTCCTTGTATTATGTTATGTATATATTTTTTCCAATGAACTTTATTTGTCGCAACTCTGGAGTCGAAGGTCGTCCACAGACCAAGGCACTCCGTCAACCCGAAAGATGATGATGTAAAATGTTTTAAAATATTAAAAGGAAATTTCCATTTTAAATGAAGCCAATAGCTTAACATTATTAAAGAATATAAGCAGATATTGACAGTATATTTTATGTGCTAGAAGTTATACAAGTAAATTGAAAGTTTTGCTGTTTCAAATGATTTATTGTAACAAATCTTTATTAATCTTGTGATTGGTCATCAAAATTGTGTAACCACAATGTAAATATGTATCAAAGCAATGTAAATGTAAATCCTATTTATATTGTAAATAAATTGTGAAATGAACCAATCAAAGTAATTTTTATTAAATACTAAATATAATTCTTTTTTATAAGTTGTATAGTGTTCAATATATATTTTTTTGTAAATTGAAATGCATCATTTACTTAACAATATCTTGCTTTTATATGAAATTTAAAGGAACTATAAGGATGAAAGCTCAATTTATTTGGGACTTTTGAGCGTTTGCTGCAATGAATAGCATGGAGTTTTTTTCTGTGTGCAAATTTATTTCACTGACCACCTTCATGAAATAGTTCTAAGAAAAGAGTGGATGGGAATTTCAACTACACTGCTCTTTCCTCCTAAGCGCCATTTCGAGCTACCAAAGAAATAGAGACTTGGGCACGTTTTCCCTCCTTTGAGTTTTTCTTTCAAACCTTAGTAGCGAATTCCCGATTTTTTTACAGTTATTTTAAATCAAAGAGCATTCGGTTCCATTCAAAGAAGGAATTTTCATGGAATATAAAAACAACGTTTGTTGTACTTTTTTACGAATCCGATATATTATGTACATTTTTATATTGAAAAAATTTGCTTAGACACGTGTAATTTTAAAATATAAGATGGAATTTCCTTGGAATCTTTTAAAGATAAAATGAACATTTTTGGTGACAAATGTTTTTAAATATGTAATTCAGCACCTTGACTTGAATTACAAATATGTAATAAGTACTTCAAGTCAAATCAACATTTAATTTTTACATAAGTAAAAAAGCAATTGCTGCAAATTTTTTACTTTATTACCAATGGCTTGAATTACAAATATACAATATGTAATTCAAATCAAATCAACATTTAATTTTAACATAAGTAAAAAAGAAATTGTTTGATTTTTTTTAACTGTGAAATGGAATAAGTAATATGGATCTAATTGGAATGTTCCAAGCAGAAGATACCGCCAACATTTATAGTTAATTGGATGAAATAGGCAAATATCTTAAGATATGCTGTTAGACGTGTATGAATGGGGTTTTTCGATTAGATTTTATTTTGAAAGTCAAGAATTAATTGAAAATGTTAAATCTTAAAATATAACAGGAAATATTTAGAGGAATCTGTATTTTCAAAAGATGCTGATTTCATAAGACCTATAGAGATTTCGTAAAATGTTACTCTTTATTTTGTTAAGCTAAGGCAAAATCCTGTTTTACTACTTGTACTTAACTTTACCTCATCTTTTCATCTAAAACAGCTTATTATCTCATATATATTTTTCAATGTTGTTAAACAATAAGTAATAAATACAGAAATTATGATCTTATGCCAATAAATAGAGTAGTTTGTATCCAACATATAGGTTTAAACTGTTTTGATAGATTCAAATTTTCTTTAAGACAACACATTAAGTACTCCATTTTCTAAATAAAACTATATTAATAAATTTGTAAATAGTAAAAATAATTTTATTAAATAACAAGAAAGTATTTTTTATAATAAAGATAAAAGTATAGTAATGATAAAATTAGGGCCTGGAAGGTCGAGTGTTCGTTGGAATGGAACTGTTTTTGGAACTGGAACTCGTTGCCCCAGGCTTCGGGTTCGAGTCAGCCTAGCAATGACATGGATGTTTGTAGTTGTTCGAAATCCGAAAAGTTCGACCCCGAACCAAATAGGTCTCCGTCTATTATGATCGTAGAGAGTTGCCTTGAGCTTTAGTCATTCTTCTGCCATTGTGGTTCTTCACTGATGTGAAACTGCATATTACCCTTAGTCATGGTGTAAGCTTTCCTGCACCAGGGAAATTAGTAACAACAACATGATAAAATTATCTCTAGTGAGATTCAAAGCGTACTATATCTCACAACTAAAAAATGTTGATTAAATATACTTTACTCCATATCTTACACTTCAATATCCAATTTTATGTAGTTCCTACCAGACAAAAATGGGAGGATATAAAAAATAATTAAAAAAAAATTAAATTAAAAATAAAAACTTTAAAATTGCAGAGTTAAAAAATACAATGAATTTAATACAGAAAAAAAAATCAGTATGATGCTATGAGAATGATTAAATTATTAAGTTTAAAATACAGAAATTCTAACCATGGTTACGAGGTTATTAAAATATTCTGACTGCTTTTATTTTACGAAGTATAAAATAACAAAATGCAATTATTTAAAGGGGAAAACAGGACCCAGAGAATACAATTACTCTATCAGGGGTAAGATTTCCTGGCATAATTGATTGTCTATATATTTTTTATAAATTTAAATATATTGAGGATTTTCCATTTGGTTCTTGAGTTGAATAATATATTTCTGTGCTACTAAATGTAAAAATCTAAATGTAGAAGGGAATTTTAAGATGCCATGATTCTGTAAAAGTAAAAGGTACTCACATAAAGAAAATGCTTTCTTTTTCAAATCCTTCTATTAGCTCACACTCTCCCTATATATATCTTGTTCAAATTTTCAATCGTTCATAAAATACTTTTTATTCATCTACTCAAGTTACAATACATTTTTTTTTTAACTTATAGTGGATGACACTTGATGTTAATACAGTTTTTTCAAGTATTAAGTCAGTAATTAAATTTAATTAATTAAATGTAGTTTTTTTTTAGATTTAAGTGGCATGTATCTACCAATAGATGGTGCCAGATAAACTTAAAAAAATGAAAATTATTTATAAAGTACTTTCTGCAATATAGTGAAAAAAATGTAGGAATTGACATTATTTTTTTAATATTATTTGTTTCTCCACAGGAGTAGAATTCTTCTTATAATAAGTTAATATTTTTTGAGGTATATTGAGAATGAGCCATGACCACTTACATAGTTTTTTCTCTAGAAAGAATTCTATGACTTTTTTTTTTGAGGTATTAGGTATGATTTCGAATATTTTTCATCCTGATATGCTATGATTTAGCCATTTTGTCAGTTCTGTGATAGACAACTATTTAAGTTGCTTTTGATAAATGAAATGAATTGATATTGAAGGCAATTCGGTTGCCCTCTATAATGCATACTTTAAAGCAAGACTACTAATTGCGATGTTAGCTTGATTGTTCTTTTACTCAAATCAAATTATACGCAATAATTATTTAAGACCATTAGAAGAGAAGATTTAGAATTAAGGACGTCGTCATACAGACTTGGCTGGCTCTCTGTCCAAATTGATATTGGAGTATTCAGAGTTTCTGAATATTCTAAGACGTTTTTGATTGCAAGAAGTTTAGTTTGGAAGGTAAAGTCGTTTTTAAAAGATTTCCTTTCATTCGTGAATTAATTTATCATATTTGAAAGATCAAAATGTGCAACCAGAGTATACATCAATTTTAAAACTATTATATTAATTTTGGAAATATATTTCAAGATCTTAGTATGAAAAGATTGATATCTATGTCGAAATGGGGTGTAACTTAATGGTTTGTTTTTCCTCATATTCATTTAGGTTAAAATTTGTGTCACGCTTTTTAAGCAGTTTTCGAGAATTAGTGATTTATATAAAAAAGCTTCATATTTTACTGTCAGATATAAGAGTAATATTCCAGTAACCATTTGCAAAGCTGATGTTCCACCAGTAATAAAAATTAATGATGAACTTTTAATTTTCTGACTTTATCAAGTATTGGTTGCCCATAGTATTGCACTATATGAGAGCATGTGCTGAAACTGTTTCGTAGATAGATTATTTTCTATTTTTTTAAAAGTTTTTCTTTTTTTTAAATTATTTTTCTTTATTCTTTAATGATTATCCACATGCTTCAGGCAATTCTATAAAAAACTGAGTGTTTCCATTCCTTTGGTTGATTGTTCTTGAAGATGAGTAAAGAAATGTTTTTTTATCTAATATGAAGCCCATGTATTTGAGTCTTCTTAATTAGTATTGCTTATTATTATTCAAATGAGTGTTTATACCCGCTTTTGTTTACCGAATAAAAGTAAATTCTCTCACTTAAACAATAAACAGACATTTTTCTAATATTTTCAATTTATTCAGAGGTACAGTCTCGCGTTTTTTAATTCCTTGCTAGTAGTGTTTGCAATAAGGAAGGCAAAGCCATAAGCAAATGCTTGTAAATGATTATTTGCTAGACAGGAAAAAAAATATCAGATTTAATCAGCTACTAAGTTCTAAAAGCTGGGCCACGGCTTGATCCATGTGAATAGCATTGAAACTGGGATAAAAAATCTGGTCCTTCACTTTTCTGAATTGCCATTGTTATGAAATTCAAACATAATTTCTGTAATATTTGGGTTTTTTTCAGTGATTAAAATTTTTTTTAATCTATGTATATTTATAATGATCAAAAATTTTATTAATATCTATTTAGATGAGGACTAATATATATAAGTCGATAAAATTGTTTTCCTGCATGTCCCTTATTGCCAATTTGATTTAGACTTGATAATATGTTAAATTTTATAATTTATATGTATATATATTCAAAAATCCAATAAATATTTTCTTCAGTATTTCATTTTACAAGTTGCAAAACAAAACAAACCGTTGATGGTTGCAAAACAATTTCTTCACCAATTGTTTTTTCTTCATTCATTTCTAGTTTAGAAGTTTTACTAGTATTCAACAGCCAACGGCCGTACCATGCTGAATATACCGGTTCTCGTTAGATCACCGAAGTCAAGCATCATTGGACGCTGTCAGTACTTGGGTGGGTGACCACCTGGGAACACCGCGTGCCGTTGGCAAATTTGGGACCTGAATGGCCGAGTGTCTAGCGCTCTGGCGCTCGGTGCCACAGGTTTCGGGTTCGTATCCCGGCGGTGCCATGGATGTTCGTAGTGGTTCGGAATCCACTTTAAGCCGTAGGTCCCGGTCTCCTATGACTGTAAGAGCGTCACGGAGCATAAGTCAGGCTTCTACCAACGGGTGTTCCATCACTACAGAAGCTGCCTCCTTCCCCTTCAATCATGAGTACGTATGGGCTCGTGGGCTTGGCCAGCCAAGTGGGATAAGAAACAACAACAACAACAACTAGTATTCAATGAAATATAAACTATAGCAAAGTTTCTCTCCAAAAGAGCGGCTTCGTTTCTGAAAATGTGTTTACAGTTTCTTCTAAATTTGGGTTCAGTCATATCTAAAGAGGAAAGGCGTAAAACAATTATGTCTTCATTTCCCAACAACTTCGAAAACATGCTCAAAGTTTCTACAGAGTATTTAATTTAAAGAGATGAATATTGGAACAAATATGTAAATAATGCGTGATGTTATAATATGCATAACATTTTATAATTTATTATAAAACGTACAATTTTCTAAACACAAGTTCATATTTGATACTCTGAAATTATATTTTATTTGAATGGAATAAATATTGCTTTAAATTAAAATTTCTAAATATTTTACATTATGCACTAATTTAAGTAATTAGTTATTGCCTGAATATACAAAACTGCAAATTCCATAATGTTAGTCAAATAAATAGTTTAATTTTGAGCGCCATACCAAACTGTAAAAGGAGCTGAAAGAATTTCCAGAATTGTTGAGAATTAATACAATTAATTTAATACCCGCCTACCATTTTTTTCCAAATATCCATTAAGTATTTAAGAGGGCTACTAAGAGCTTTGCTTCTGTAAGAGATTATGAAAGATCATTATTGCATTTGTAGGCGATTAAATGCGATAGTATGGTTTGTAGTATTAGTAAATTGCTACATTTGCGATAAAATGTTTGAACTTTGTTGTACCATTAATGTAGCTTACTTTAATTATTGATTTCAATACATGTCCTTAATAATTTGATATTTTCACAGCAAAAATTTATTTAAAATTTATTATATTATATAAAATTAATCATATAGTATATAATGCTTTATTCATTTGTTAATGATTTTACACATCTAATGTACAGGAATTTCATTTCTTATGAGATATGATACATTTGTGATAAAGGGTTGGAACTTTGTTGTACCATTGATGTAGCTTACTTTAACTATTGCTTTGAGTAAATGTCCTTAATAATTTGATATATTTATACCAAAATTTTAATTTTCATTTATTATATAATATAAAATTAATCATATAATGTATAAAAATTTATTCATTTGCTAATGATTTTATACATCTAATGTACCGAAATTTCATTTCTTATGAGATATATGCTGATAAATTACATTCCCAAGAACTGTAAAACTTTTGTAAATAACTCCCCAAGTACACTTACAATGTACAATTTGATGCAATTTGTTGTTCCATTGATGTAATTAACTTAAATTATTATTTTGAATACTTATACTTAATAACTTTATATATTCACATCAAAAATTTAATTATAATTTATTGTATTATATAAAATTAATCATATAATATATTTAGCTACATTCATTTGCTAATGATTTCATACATTTGATGTACATGAATTTCATTCCTTATGTGACATACGCTGATAAACTCCATTCCCAAAAACTGTAAAACTTTTGTAAAATAACTCGCCAAGTACACTTACAATGTATTTAAAAGAATTTATCAATCTCTTTGCAGTTAAAAGGGATTCTTTTAGTTTGGATTTTATTTTTATATTTATGATACACACGAGAGAAATGACAAGAAGAACAAAAAGCACTTTTTAACAAGATATGTATCTAAATCCAAAAAATATAAAAAGGAAAATTACTGCTTAAGGGAACTTAATTACGAACAACCTAAAGATAATAATCAAATATCCCCAGTGTTTTGAATGCTACGGCATGACTGCCTCTTTTTAACGGGATTACTTTTTCACAGTTCAAAGAAAATGTAACGATCTTTTCAACTTAATGAAGTTTTTTTTCTCCCCAGAAAGAAAGAAAATAAGTTTAATTTTAGGGACTGGCTTTTCTTTTATTCAGGAATTTTTCCCACTTAGATAGAAAATATATTTTTTTTTGTCTTGTTAACGATAACACCTGAGGTTAAATATTAAGGTAGTTTCATTTACTTCTTTTTCAGCGCCGAGACATATGGTATATTTTCTTTTTTCCTCAAGCAAATCTGATGTGAAGGAAGGAAATGTTAGTGCTTTGATTTGTGACCAAATATAAATTAATTTTGTTTTCTAACGCCGGTTACTTTCACCTCCTCCTTGAACTCAGCGACAGAACTTCCAGATGTATCGTGCCCATTCCCGACACAGTTACAGAACTTTTGGTTTTCGAACGAAGTTCCACTGGATCTGAAGCTCAGTGTATTCAGAAGGATAGCCACTCAAAAAGTTAACATATAATTATTTTTTTTAAATTTAAAATAATTAACGAATTATGCATTAAAAAACTCAAAGCTCAAAATCAACTAATCATACCCATTTAAAATACTTATAAT
The DNA here is from genome assembly GCA_021605075.1 of Caerostris darwini. NCBI lineage: Eukaryota > Metazoa > Arthropoda > Arachnida > Araneae > Araneidae > Caerostris > Caerostris darwini. The sequence continues at coordinate 1,073,401 of BPLQ01006959.1, forward strand.
ATATAACTTTCTGTTATCTTACATTAAATTCCCCGCAACAAAATTTTAACAACTCATTCATACATAAGGTATGAATTATCAGGGATTAAATTTGAAGGATTCTTTTATTACACTAAATTCTCGATACATCGTATACTCAGAATTTTCAAGCTTTTTTAAATAACAAAAATATCTGACATACAGAAATTTAGTGTTAAAATAAATATGAATAAATGCATAAAAATAAGAACAATTCTATATTTATAATTGTGTTAAAGCAGTATCTCTTGCTTTAATTTCTCTTTATGGAAACACGAAATAAAATTACTACAACTTAACAAATATTAAGACACAGTTAACGATTAGATCACGCGTTTACTTTGTCGTTCATCAAGCACCTTAAAATGATAGGCTGTCATATACAAATACTGTCCACTTGCAGCTTTGAAAGCATTACAGAGAAGTTTCAAATGTCTCGGATTGATTGCTTTCGAATAATTACTATCAGATTAGGGATGGTAAATGAGTTTGAACGTTTCACGTCAACAGACAGATTGTCAGTATTAACGATTCGTTTATTTTTCATTCAATACCAAAATGTGATATGTCGATTCAAAATGTGTTTCTTAAAGTCTTTAACTCACCCTCTTCATTTATCAGGGACTGTTAGCTGTATAATGTTCAAAACACGAGTTTAGATTTTAAAATATGTAACCTCTATGCATTTTTAGGCATATTTATTTATAAAAAGACATGGTTTTAAATCTATGATAACGAACAAGATTCAACGAACAAGATTCAACGAACAAGTTTTAAGTCTATGATATGAACGATATACAAGACTGTCGTTTTAAGTCTATGTTTTTGTATACCCATCACATGCACGCTAATAATGGCTCATCAGGTTCTCTTTAAGCCGAAGCTATTTGACAATAGCTACTAACATATCAAATTGATTCATTTTTTTTTATTTTGTTAATAATAACGCGAATTTAATTTTTTATATCGCTTTAAATTTATTATTTCGCAAAATATGTGGCGTAATAGTAAAGTAAAACAATTATGAAATTAAAAACTTTGTTTAGTTTTCGGTTTTGCAATAATTGCTTTCAGTAAATGGAGCTTTGTTTAGCTGACTATTTTTCTTTATATCTACTTTTATCAGAAAAGACTTTTCCTTGTTAAAATTTTCAAGTTTTTTGTAACCGCATTGTTAAGTATTAATGTCCTATCAAATAATAATATTAGTAATTATTTTTCTTTCTTATCATTCCATTTATACATTGTCAAATTGCAGTCAATAATACTTTATCCTGTTAATTATATGTTTGAATGATTACTGTTTGAATGTACTATATTGAAGTATTATAGATATATTTTTTGCTATGTATTTTCTTATAAATTATATATAAATTTAATTTAATACTAAATATAGTTGTAGAATATAGTTGATGTAGGTTAAAATTTATTTTAATAAGAAATGTATTAAATGCACCAAGTCTGCATTGGACTCTACAAGAAATTAGATATATGAATTGAAAAATAATTTAATTTTTATAATGTTTTTTTTTATTTGCAACAATGGTGACAATAAATTGCAATGGACACCTATTTTAAGTTGAGTACGATTTATATGGGAACTAAATATGTGCTTTTAAATATCTCATAGTATAAAGTTTGTAAAAGTACAAAACTTCGTTATTTTTATTTTATTTGAGTGTATATAAACATATCTGTCAGTAGCAGACGGCCTTCTCCTACCATGAGGATGTTGCGCTAATAAAGAAGTATATTAAGTTATATTTCAAATATACTGTTCAGTTTTTTTAACTCATATTTTTAGCACATTGTATAGACAATCAATTATTCTAGCTTTTATTCCTAACATAATTTTACTCCTATCTACTTCAGTCTTTTATTCGTAATATTACCACAGGAAAAGAAACAAGGCAATATAGAGAAATAATATTATTTTGTAAAGCACAATTCTGGAGTGAAATACTGAAATATCAAGACTGACTTTTCAATAAAACTGATACCAAACTTTTCAAATTTTCGTAACGAAAATATAAATCTTTTAAAAGTTAGGAAATACTTTTTTTTATTAATGCAAGAAAAGAAACAACAATTATATTGAATTTTAAGATAAAACTCTTATTTGAAATATATGACAAAAATTGAAAATGAATACTTCTCTTTTAGTTACTACACTGTTCATTTTACCTTATTTTATCACAATATGCATTCATGAGCCATGCTATTTTTAGTACTCTACTGAAAACAAATTACTTTAAAGGTCTTATAATTAATGGCAAAGAAAAATTGAAGTTTTGAGTTTTCAGCATATTTATAATTTTAATTAAATTATCCAAATACTTTCCATATTTATATGGGTAAAAAATTTATTTCATTTTCCTTTTTGTATTAAAACTTTTTTTTTACATATAAAATAAAATTTTAAAAAAAATTTTGAATACCTAGATAGCTGCATAAAGAAACATTTTAACTATTTAAATATTTAACAGCAGTGATTTTACTAAGCATCAATCAAATACTTACAAATAATTTTGACGAATTTATTTCTTCTCAAAACATTTAATTTTTAAACGTTTTTTTTTTCATGCCACATGCCATTTCATATAATTTAAAAAATTATATATTTTTCTTTCAAGTTATAATTTTCATTTGCTATATCTGAAATTGCATTATACCTAAATATTTAATTGTTATCATTTAAATTAGAAATAAAACCTATAAAAATGCATAAACATAGCCATGCTTCCTTCAATAAAACGAAAGAACGTCGTTAAGGAATATGATGAGGTGCAGCAGGCAAATTAGTGAAGAGAATTTCTAGAGTTACGGCAGAGTAAAAAGTTCTGTTGGTGTGAATGCTGTGAAAGAATTTGCTATGGAGAAAGGCGATGAAAAGTTTCTGCGGTATGTGGCAAGTTATATGTTGGACATTGTTAACGGGTGTTTGACGCTGTTCAATTTTCTTCTTTGAAGACCACCTTTTTTAAAACATGTTAAAAATAATCAGTGGGGGGTATAATATCATCCTAAGGCATGGTATTTTATAATATTAATAATAAAGAATGTCAATTTTTAGCTTTTGTTCCTGATTAGCTTACTTTGGTTTAATAAGAAAATTAGTATATAAAAATTTCAGTTGTGTAATAATAATAATAATTATTATTATGTATATAAATACATATATACATATGTGTTAATAAAAAAGCATTTACGTGCATAATTTTTGATTATTAATTTTGTAAAGTATTTTATGTTTGATAGAATTTTTAGTAGAATTTGATAGAATTTTCGCATATGCTTATTTTTTATAAATGAAGAAATTGAATTAATATATTTAAAAAATTAAGTTAACCAAATAATATTCTACTGTGTTCAGCTGAATATAATTAAAAAATATTAAATTAAGAGCAAAAGATGTTAAAAGCTTAAACTACAAAATATTAAATTTATATTTTAGTGATAACTATTACTTATACTATATTCCCTGCTATTTATTATATATATATATATATATATATATATATATATTATTCTCTTGAAAACAAAATTTATACGGAAGAATTTTTATCAGAATTTAAATATCTATTATTTAAAAGTTTTACTGATGTCATTATATTAATGTTACTGGGTTAAATAGATAAGGAAAGCATGTAATTTTGAAGAAGATTAAAAAAAAAGATATAGTGGATTTTGCTAATGAATTAGGTGAACTGGTCTCTCCAAATGTTTAAATAGCAGTTTTAAAAAAGTCCATTACAAAATCCCCAGAATTTGAGAATTTTTTGTTAGATAATCAATTAATTCTACACATGGAAGAAAAAAAATAGAAAGAGAAGCAGATAGAGAGAAAAAACAATATGTGCGAGAACACAAATTAAAAGTGTGTGAATTACAATTAAAGCTAAAGAAATTTTGTCGAAAAGAGAATACGGTAGCTCTAGCAAGAATAGATAATTCTGAGCAAGAAGGTCTGAATAAAGTCATGACTAAAATCAAAAATGCCAGCTTTGATTCAGAAATTCCGGAAGGTTAAATGAATGGTAAACTTAGATGCATTCATGTAAAATGGGAGGCCATAAATTTGAAGAGATCAGGGATAGCGTTGCCGAGAGTATAGTACTTCAGATGTATCTGATATTGGATGATTTGTTGCAATATATTGGTGAATATAGTTTAAGACTTGCGATTAGACCTGCTGTAGAAGCAAATCTTTGCCAATTTTCCACTTAAATGCTGGACGGATAAGGATGGTTTTAGGACTTTTGTCCAGTTACTTGTTGAGATAGCAGAATCATTGCATGAATGTGCTTTGATAACTACCGTAGTTTTCTGTTATTGGAAGAAAGAAACAAATATTTGGGAGAAGAATGGAATATCAGGTCTTGGACAAAGAATTCTGCAGAATTGGGATTCAATGCTGAGGAAAAGGATACGATAGACTAATATGGAACATTTAGGAAGTCAAATGACCTCACTACTCCGATGGAAACAGATATGAAAAAGGGAGACACAAATGAGATAAGGAAATAAGAAAATAATCTTTCTTAATATCTCAAATAGCAGTAGTTGGAGGATCGGAAAAAGTTCAATTCTCTGAACAAAGAAAACATATGAAAAAGGCTGTGATGTACACTAATGGTCATTGTCTGAATCAAAAAGTCATAGAAACTGAGTTTTTGATGTGGAAGTTTCGAATCCAATTTTAGCGGATACAACATGTTTCAGGTTAAATACTCAAGAGCCAAAACATTATGACCACCCCTACATTTTGCAATGAAATCGCCTGGATGACGTGGAAGGCACGTGATCAGGTGGAAGTTGTATTTGACTGGTATTAAGTGGTAGTATTAGTCCATGCCAAGGTGGGTTGAAGCTGTGTTGCGCGCCAAAGGTGGGCCAACTCGTTATTGACAGGTGGTGGCTCTTGAGTGTATTTGAGGATCTCATTGAAAGACAATATCCATGTGCAATTAGGGTACCTATTAAGAGTATGAAAGGCAAAACAACTGCCAATGTTTTTAAGGGAAATTTAGATAAATCATGAGCTTTTCACGATGTGGTAAAAATAAAAAGTTATATATAGATCAGGGCCAGAAATATTTTCAGTTATAAATGCATTTGTTTCAGAGCTATATTATTAAATGGGTTACTTTACAAAAGACAAAAAGTGTAGTATAAATTGAAAACTCTTTTGTTGTTGGAATTTTTGTATACATTGTTAATATTTTCAATTCTTTCAAAACGGTTGTTTTCTTAAATTTTTATACTTAATATTAATTACGTATAAAAATATATAATACGTAATATTAAATTATGTTGGCACCTCAAAAAAAGGTAGCAAAATGTTGCCACTTCACATTGCGACATTCATAGCACCCCAGTGACTAACATATTGCAGATATCTGGCCTTAGAAGGGTCGCAAAAGGGTCATAGGAGGATGGGCCTTGCTGGAAAATTAATATTTTTCTGTGTGATTGGAAAATTCGAAACTTACAAAAATGGTTGGCCAAACTTTCTTTTTATGTCATAAAATTACTTTGATAAATTATACTAAGTAGATATTATTAAATTAAAATTATAAAATAGTAAAGTTAATTAGATACTCCGTATACATTGAAATTATGAAATTGTCAAATATTTGAGAAATAATTGTGATAATTGTTTTAGGCTATAGATATAATTTAATGGATAAGATTTCATGATGTTGTGTTTGGATTATATAAATATATTAGTCGTATATTTACATATTTAAATTTCAAATAGTTTAATTTATAATAATGTGTATTTTCATTTCTTGCGAAATGTTATATGTCTATCATTTTGATATAGTTTCTGTTTAGTATATTAAAATTTTTTTCATATCATATAAAAAAAAGTACAAATATGATTTTAGGAGAAACACAGACATTGCACGGTATCAGAACTGGAAAAAAACAACGCCCAAGAATAGAAACTGGAGGAAAAGTGTTAAGTTGTGTTGCCACCTAAAAAAAGTGTTGAAAATTGTTGCCACCTCACATTGGGACATTTATAGCACCCCAGCGACTAACAGAGGGCAGATATCTGGCTTTAGAAGGGTCGCAAAATGGTTAGAGGAGGATGAGCCGTGCTGGAAAAGGTTGACCCCGTCTGGGCAGCAAATTTTCAATTGTAGATAGAAATAGTTAATTGTCCGTATTTAAGTAATAATTAAAATCTATAAAGATGGAACACTGTAACTATGTTTCACTCAGTAAAATGAACCAACGCCATTAAGAAATATCATAACGCCATAAATATTATTGTGGCAAAAATACATGAATGCAAGGTATTAGTTGTAAGGAAAAGTTCAACTCAGGAGAATCAGATTAAAATAGAGTAACTTTATAGCATGAACAAAAATCAAAATATTTTTTTTCTTATAATGCAAAAAATAGGATTCTAGTTATGAAATGTGTTACGAATATATTCATTTCATAAATACAAAATATTATATCATTTTTATAAGTACGAAATTTATTCCTATCTATAGTATAAAAATAATTTCTAATCATTTTAGTGAATTCGCAGAATGGGTTTTATCATTTAATTCAAGACAACTCTTAGTAGATTGAATAGGCAATATATTGCTAATAGTATTAAATAAAACATATTAGAATAATGCTTTTTGAAAAGAGTTCATTTCTACAAAGAACTTTGAAAAATGGATAAAAAATAACCATAACAAAAAAAATCAAGAATACCAAGTTTTGTAAAGAGTGAAGGGAATAATATATAGTAGACAAAAGGGAAAATTATTTCAAAATAATGTTTTCCTTTCGGAAAGAATAGAATAACATGGCGAAAAGAATTTCAATAAAATATTTTATTGAGGCTCAGAAATATTTTCTGTTATAAATGCGTCTGTTTCTAAGCTGTATTATTAACAAAAATTTGATTCATTGATTTCAATTCGTCGCTTCTAATAATAAATGGTAAGACAATTTTTCAACTATATTTTGAAGGGAAGTCCTTAATATTGTATTCTAAAGGACATTTTTTCACCACAAAAAATGGTCTATACCATGAGTATATTAAATGGTAAAATCTTCCATTATGTATTGTTTTAAATCAGTTATTCTTATATTGAGGAGAATGGCTTCCGAAAGGAGTGAAGCGGAATTCAATGGAATTGACAAACTTCCTATACATAAAATAATAATAATTATTAAAATAATAACAAATACTAGAAAAGTTTAGAAGATTAGAACGTTCTTATTAATGTTTCTTCTTTTTTGAATTTTTTTTTAAACTGTCACTCATGAAATTGATGTTCTATGGAATTTAAACTTAATTTTTGTTGCAAGCGTTTAACAACTAAAAAATTTTACTTGTATTTAAAGATGATTTATTTACTTGTCAAGATCTCTTCTTTCGCGCATAGTGATAAATCTTGTTGTTTTTTAATCCCAGGGAGTGTAAAGTAAATAGCATCTTTGACTATACCATAAGTACGTCAAGACATTAAAATATTTAAGTTTGTAGTGGAATGTAGGTTTGCTTTTTTAGGCAGCTGGACCTGGGTGTGGTCAAGTTGAGACTCATTTTTAAGAGTAGACAATTTTATTTATATGCTCACAAGATCCACATTCACAAAATTATACACACCATATACCTCTTTTAAAACATCTACTTATACATTCGTGAAAAGATTCCACTTCTAGCTCTCTGGATGAGAGCTCATAACTAACGGCAGTGCCTGTTTTACCGTACGTCCTCTCTAGCGAAAGTCTTGATGTCAACTGATGATTGCTTCTGAACACCGCGAGGGGCGCTCTTGCAGTGCGTAGGGGAAAATATAGTTGCGTAGGTGGAATCACGTTTACAAGATTTTGAATTTTGGTAAGGAATTTGTGGTCATTCATATTTAGAGCAACAACTTTATAGCGTATTGAAAATTATCCAGATTTGATAAAGAATTTTTTACACTGCACTTATATAATACTTACATAATTTGAAGCAAAAGGATTCAGGACCAGCATTTGGAGAATTCATACCATAAAGCTTAAAAGAAGATTCTGGTTAATGGCCCATCACAGACATAGACCCGAAATATTTCAGTTTACCTTCACTTGTTCGTTTTTGAACTATATACTCCTACTTTATAGCGCTCGATAAGCCTATTAGCCTGATATTTAAACCTTAATTATTACTTGTTAACAAAATAAAAAAAGTTTTTATTAAATTTAGTTCCCTGATCGCTTTCATTTCTATTCATACATAATTAATTATTAGAAGTAAATGAAACAAAATAAATTAAAAATGCAATAACATTTATTTTTATAAAGAAAAAAAATATAAAAGGTTTTGACAAAATTTTTTATTGTCAAGGGACATGCAAATGTAAAATCTTTGAGAATCTTATTTTTATGTGTGTAAAGAAAAAGTTTGTCATTTTTACAACTTTTATTGTTTTTATTAAAACAAACTTTTATTAGTATAGCTATTTTTATTAATACAACTTTCATTGTTTTGCTTTAATTTTCTGATTTTATTGTTTGTTATTAAATAAAATATTCAAATAATTTTGAGTTTTAAAAGTTTTTTATTAGGTTTAAATAAATTGAATTGATTCATATAGGAATTTAAAGTAATACATTCTTTTTTTTTAAATCAACATAATTATCAATAAAAGATTTCTGATCAACTGATAAATATTGGTATTTTAAAACATTTATATTAATATTTATTATCTTTTTATTTGCAAAGCATAAAAAAGAAATTTTTTGAAACAATTAATTTCTAAGTGAAAAATAATGTAAATCATTCTTGTGTGTATTATTTTGGCTTATAAATTATCAGATCAGTTTTTAAATTATCTGTACAATACCATACAAAATGGCTTAAAAAGTAAAAAAAAAATCAAATTAAAATAATAATCATTAAAAAAAAATAAATAAAAAAAAAAATAAAACAAAGTAAATCTATATTGAGCAATCTTTCGGACTCTATAGATACTAATTTTAGTGACAAACTGTAACTTGTTATATGTTACATTCTTGCTTTTTCCTTGACTGCTTTTTTTTCTTGTAATACAACATGATTGTCTGACAACCTTTTTAGAAAAATTAAGAATACCTTTATTTAGTTATTTCTTTTAGTGATGAATACCTTTTTTTATATTGATTGCAAGAATTTATGTTAATTTATATTTTGCTGTTGTCCCTTAGCAATTTTGCCACCTTTAATTATTATTTTGTGTGTGTGTGGAACAGAAAAAAAAAATATAAACTTATGTGCATTTATGGTCATAAGAATCATTTCAGTCCATTTAGGCCTTATCCTGTGCCAATTTTACATTAAATGATTTCTTTAGCCGAATCATATTTGTGATTAAATATTCTTAACTATCATGGATATTTGGTCAATGTTTTGTAAAATGATAATGATGTTTGCAAACAATATATAAGGGTTTATGCATTAATTCTTTTTTGTTATCTAAATAAATATTTGTATGTTATTCATATAAATGAAAATATTTTAACATAAAACGACGACATTTTTTTCATAGCAAAATTATGTTGATTTCGTTAAGTAATAGGAAATAAACCACCCTTATTTGGACGAAAAGAGACCATTGTTCAACTGTCACATAAAACAACTTTGTTCTGTAAATCATTTAAAACCATTAAGTAAACAATTTTCCGAATTTAAATGACATAAAGAATAAATAAGCAAACATCATCGTCTCTCATATATGATTAAGTTAATGACATCCATACCTTCAAAAGTTCTGTTAAAGAATTCAATAACATTAAAACATGGAAATGAGCATTACTTACTTTTATCACATTTTCAAACTGCATTACTTTTAAAAAAAGCCTTTATTTTTATTACGTTAATTTCATATAAACTTCTGCAAGCTCTCGTAGAAACATTGTTTGAAAGCTGTTGTATGAAGAATAAAACCCTAGTGAGCGATAAAAGGTTTTCTGTCACAATCAGAAAAATAGTTGCTTTTCGCTTCTAAAACAGACGCTGAACTTCCCCCTAAACGAAAAGTAATTGATGACGTTGAGATGATAATTCACTTAAAACACCGCCAAAGGCAGAATGTTTCGTTCAAAATGATGAACAACATTTACTAGAAGGATTTTTTCTTCTTTGTTTTACTTTGATAAGGAAAGACTTATTTTATAAGCTCTACTCTCCCATACATATATCTGCAACAGACTTCCTTCTGATGATATGTACATAATCTGATAAATAAACTCTTTCGAAAGAAATTTTTAGTTAAGTTATGGTTAAAACTTTTTGGAGAGCAATGAAATTTTTCAAAATGTAACATTCATGCAACTGATTACATTATTCTATGATAAGGAATTCCCAAATAATTTAAAAAATGCTCTTTTTCTAATAATTTCTTTTAACTAATGAACATATTGTGTTAATTTACATATCACTTAAAATATAAAATACTAAACTGTTTGTTGCAGCTTGATCGATAGTGTTCTATAGCCATTACCTAATCTGATTAAAGTTAAAAATAAAATACATATTTAGTCTTCTCAGCATTTTAATGCTTAGAAACTCATTCAACGTTCTGAATTTTCTATCTAACACAAATTATAGATTTTGTTAAATCATTTTGATATCATCTACTCTAAACATTATATATAAGTATTCTTTTGAGTTTAAGTGATTTTTTGGAGAACTTGTTTGCCCCATTATTAGTGTATATTTTGATTAAATATTTGGGTCCTTTCTTATCTACAAATGTAGTTCTAGTGGTTCATCCGTTTGATATTTGTATTTGTCTAAAGAATTTTGGATTCGCTATTGTGGCTTTCGTTCTCTTGGGGTTAGGCTTGAAGGAACTATTAGGAACTTTTGGTTCTTAGGAACTATTGGGTTTTTGTATGGCGAATATTATTATGGTTTTTTAATGAAATTTTATTGTGAAATAATTTTACAAGTATTATGCAACTAAATAGCAAATGATAATATACTTAAGTGTAGCAAATATTGTTGTGGGTTTGGCCATGCAAAATGGTCAGTTCTGTTTTGATTTTTGTATAGATAAGTTGTGTTATACATCAAAATAAGATTATTGGAGCAGCCTTTACACTCTTTATTAAACTCTTAGTAATATTGTTCCGTTACTAACTTTTTATCTCTTTATCAATTTTTTTTAACTGATTATCTTTTATTTTATTATGTATGACAACTAGTTCAATACACCCCTCCACACTTTCAATGGCTAAGATAAAGAAAAATATCTTAGTGATTTATAACTTGTATGCTACATGTGTCGTAGACAATACTTGGAGCACCTCCACTATGGGGGTGGTTCTACTTTGTTAAACAGTTATCTTCTGCACACAATATTTATGATTGAAGCCGTTCTACTTCAGGGTGTACTTCATAATAGCTTAATTATTTATTAATGTAAATCCATCCAATAAATTCTTCAGTCATCATTAATACAAAATTTGAAATTTGAAAATATTCTAAAGAGATGAAAAACATATCCCGAAATTTCTCAAAGAAATACTGTTGCCAATATATATTGATATATTATATATTCCCCAGCTTGTGAAATCCACCACTGTATTTATCTACTGGAATGTGCTATTTGCAATATGAAATATATAGGAGAAAAAAGAAAGTCTTAAATTTTACAAATAAGTACAAACAAGGTATTGAAAAATATCATCAGAATTATTCCGTTCTCATAGCCGAATTCCATCCATTTTATTGAGCAAATTTAATTTCAAGACTCTTCACATTAGGACAAAGAATAAAACTTATCAAAGGAAATGCGGACATGGTAGTTTTTAAAATAATTACATCATATGGACTTAATAATCTTTTTAATAACAGTAAAATCACAGCTGAATGTACTAAATTTTATCAATATTTCCATAACGCCCAAGAAAGCACTAAAAGTGTCAGTAGAAGATCTGGTAAAATAAAAATTATTAATGAACTTTCCAAAACTGCAGGTTACATTCATAAATATTTATAGACACTAGAAATCTTTTAATGCCATTTTAATAGCAAACTTATTAAAAATTTGGGTTTTCTCCTTGAAAAATAAACAATGTAATAATCCCTTCAAATTTGTTAAAACTTATAACACAAAAATTTTTTACTATAAAATTCTAACTTGCTATACTAGCAAGAAAAAAATGATCAAATGTACCATCACAGAGTCATCCAATTTAAATTATTTTGCTTTAAACTTTCATCACTGTGTATTTGATAAAATTTATTTTAAACCCATTTTTTGTTAAAAACCAAAAATGTCCTCCGTGTTTAATTCTGACATGCAAAAGACATTCAAAGAGAACAGCCCATTTGGTAAGTAAGTTTTAATTAAATAAATTGTAATAATTTTAATTTTAATAAATTATAAAGGTACATCCTCTTTCAAAAAAAATATATGTTGCATATAGCTTCAAGGATAAAAACATTTTTGTTCATTTCTTGACGCAAACTCTAGTTATATTGTCATTGACAACATTAGAATTCTTGATGACTTGAATGTTACAGATATACTTTCTAGAGAAAAAAATTTAAATGCACTTTAAAATTTAATATAAAATCTCATTTACAAAAAAATATTATGTAACTTAAATACATTATCCATTTATTATGCTGAAGCATTAGCTTCATTCACCTTCCATTAAATTTTTCTTTAAGTTGAAGGAACCCATTTATAAAAAAAAAATGCATTTCTTAGCCAATTTTATTCTTCCAAGTCATCAATCTTCTATAAATACACTTCATTAATAAACACAATAAAAATATCCAAGACAAAGCCATTATTACACATAGTAATAAAGCCTCTAATAACTTTGCTTTCATCTGTAAACTACATTACTTTAAATTGCTACACGAAAAGCCTTATAATTTTTCTACTTATATAGAAATAACTCTTATTTTTTTTTTCATTGCTTAAATAATTGCTTTTAACGAATTCTTTAAAATCAGTAACCAAACCGTTAAAATTCTCTCATGCAATAATATATTCGAAATTTCAGAACACTCCAAAACTTTATCGTTTCAATACCTGAGGTGAAACGATATCTATATACCGATAATTTCGGCGAGTTGCTTTTTAATTTTCTTAAAATCATTTCAAATGTCATTATAGCAGACTCATTCATTCAAGGAGATTATTAATTACAAAAAAAACCTTATTTTTAAATTCTAAAATCCTTCTTGAAACAATATATTTTCGACTACTATCTTTTACTTTTTTTTCTCTTAAAAACTTCTAAAATACATTAAATGAACCTTACTACGGTTATCGAAGCATTCTAAAGGTAAATTTCGAAAACTGGATAAAAGTCTGAAATTTCAGTAATTTATTTACAATAATAAGATTTTATTATTGTAATAAACCCAAATTCAAGGATTGCCTATGCTTATAAATATTCATCAATTTCCGCTGATCTTCACTTCGAAAAAATATTTTTTAGTTCACAAATATGTTTTAAAATATGTGGATGTCCTAATGATATTAAAACATCAAAACTTTCAAAAACAGATCGCAATATCATCATTAATCAACTTCTCAGAATTAATTCCATTTGCAACAACATTATTTTTCAGCAGCAGCAAAGAAACTAACTTAAGAATTAGCTTTTGAAAAATGGTACCCCTAAACATTTCTATATGATTAAAGAATCTTCTCATAGAAAAGATTCACATAGTTGATAATACGAATTTTCACATAATTGACAATTTCAATGAATTCTCCAAATTTTGAGTTTTTCTCGCCTTTCTTCTAAGAAATCATAAATCACTCCTGGATTTTCAACACATTCACCTTTCCCCATGCTGTAAAATACAGAATCCCCTGCCCTGGTTATTATATTACTCCATTCTGATACTGCACATATCTAATCATTAACCGTACCATATTATCATGAATAGTCACTGGACTCGATTTTTTCTATATAAAACACGTTTCACTATCAAATTGCTGTTCTCTGCTATATAGGTTATTATTTCATGCTATTCGGAATACACCATTAGATGTGTTTTTGACTTGGATCCAGTTAACTAGTGAGCAGAAATACGACTGCTTATAATATACTGAGGCTACATTTTTCTTGATAGTCTAAGTATATCCTCATAAAATACATACTTCTACGCATATATTTATATACTGAGGCTACGTATATCTTCAGAATGCACGTACTTCTACGTATATCTTCATATACGAAAGCTACGTATATCTTCAGAATATACGTACCTCTACGTATATCCTCATATACTGAGACTATTTATATCTTCAGAATGTTCTAATTAATATATTATGTTTTTCTATAAGTATATCTTTCTGGTTTTACTAACTTCCCGGTTAAAAATTTCTCTTTATACATAAATATTTCTTAATATAAATACTTCCATTTTATTCTTGATATCCTAATTCAACACCCTTTTAAATAAAGAGCAAAAATAATAAAAAATTTACATCTATTATTAAAAGAATGAATTTTTCACTAAAATATTTCAGCTTCAGAGTTGCAGGTTATGTTTACTTCGGATGGTGAATCAGCTCTTCCTTTTTTTTCAAGGTTTCTAAATGCTAGGCGCTTCAGGGGTTTTGTAAGTCGAAGAAATGTTATTATGGTATTATGGTTTTGTTACATAATGTGATTGTGTTTCTAAAGAAACGCGGGATAATTGAGACATAGCGAATGCTGTCATGGCTTTTGTTATGAAAAGGATTATCTTACTAGTTCTTGTCACTTCTCTTTTGGTTTTAATGTCGTACTCTCCCCCTCTCTCTCTGTATATATATATATATGTATATATATATATATATATATATATATGAGTGTGTGTTCTGTTTAAACATTTTTAATCATCAGAATAAAAAGTATTTTGTTAAAAGAGTATTTTAAATTATTTGTAATTGCATATTTACGAATTAAGAAAATATAAGTAGATAAATCCAACATGCAAAACGGTCTAAAACAATATTTCAAAACCATACTTTACTTCCTATAAAATTTTGATATTGAAATATGAATTACATCACGAAATCATTCAGAGTGCTCATTTCAATACCCTGAATGTAATTTGCATTATAGTTATTAAATTTTATGAATACTAAAGCTGTTTTTGTATAACGTAGGAGTACTTCTGAATAAAGAAAAAACTTATTCAATTCAGTCATTAAAATTAAAATTAACAACAAACATAAAAATATAAACTGTCCAAACATAAAAAAAATGTTTTTTAATGTAAATAATAATCGTTAAGTTGATGTTGTAAAACATGCTTATGATAAAACAAATTTTTACTATGTTCCCAGACACGCTAAAACTGCTATTTAATATTTTGAAGTATTTTTCAGCAATATTCACGGTAAAATTTTTGGTATAAATTGAAAAACAAATTATTTTCATTTTATAACAAAAATTAACATTAAACACTATGCAAATCTGTGGAAAATTTATTATTATGAAGACATAATATTCAGTAGCAACCAATGTTAAATTAATATTGTATCGTTTCGTTAAATTAATATCGTACAGTTTCGTTTATTCCTCAGTAACTTCTTTAAGCGTATAATTATTTGTTAATTTATCTCTATATGAATAAGTACTTTTTCATAAAACATAATTAGTTATAAAAAAGGCGTATATAGAGAAATTAATTATTCGTTAACTTTTCTTCATATGAATAAGTTAATATTGATAAAATGGAATGATATGAAAGTAATTTGCTCAAGTTTATCAGCTTTCATGACATATTTCAAATTAAAAAAGTTATTATTTTTTCATTAAAGCAATATTTATGATAACTTTTTTATTTGTTTGCAAAATATTATTTTTCATATACATAGAAAATAGTATTAAGCATTAAATGTAATCATATCATATATTAGTGTCATATGATGGTGAATATATAAGTATTCTCAAAGATATTTTGTAATTATGGTCTGTTTATCTATGTTATGGTCTGTTGATAATGATGTGTTGTAATTATGGCTGTATTGCAATAGGCAAATGGAATTTTTCTTTCCCATTTTGAGCATTCATAAAAAGAAACAAGTTTCCTAAAATCAATTTCTGAAACATTGAAACTAAAAAACTTATTAACTTAAAAAGTCATGGTATAACTGTAAATTAAACATGAAGAAACTTTGTAGTTGCTTCTTGCAAAACAAAAAATTTTCCTCATTCGAGTTATGCCTTGTTTTCCTGAAATTTTGACAGTTTTTATCTGTTTTATTCTAGTTAATTTACTTGCCATTCTTTTCCTCTATTTGAATGAAATATTGTACAACCTTAGAATTGATTTTACAATGTGTAACTTTAAAAATAAATTTTAAAAATGAACTTTTTGTCAAGTTTGAAGCTAAGAAAAAAAATGATAAATATATAATTTTATATCAAATTTATCTATAAATGTATATATTTTTATTGATGAATATATTTTTAAAAATCAGTTAAATTAATTCTAAATATCCTTTATACCTTATTGAACAACAAATAATATGGATTTCCACTTTTCTTTAATTAATCATTGAAATAGTTTTCTTTTGCTAAATACATTAATATTATGGATTGTAATTAAATAAAATTTTACATTATTTAACCATTTATTTATTTTTAATTTGCTTCTTTTTGAATATATTGTTAAATATTTATTAGCAGCATGTCAATCATTAAGATAAATATTATTAAAAAAAATCGTAGAAGTGTTTACGTATATACGAACCAAAATTCTAATGAATTTAGGAAATGAAATGAGGTAAATAAAGATAAAATTAAATGAAAATAATGAAAACTAAAGAAATAGAATACCTAAAAAAAATTAAGTAAAAAATTAAAAAAAATTAAATAAAAAATTTAAAAAAAATAAAAAATAAAATAAAATAAAAAATAAAATATTTTCTTAAAAAAAATGAATTAATTCTAATGAAATCTAAATTAAAACCAATGAATTAAATCTAATATTTCATCCTAATTAAATTTAGAAATGAAATGATAAATAAAAATAAATTTGTAAAATCTAATAAAATAAAATAATTTTTAAAATATTACAAAATAATTTGATATTTTAAATGCATAATGAAATACAATACACAGTTAAAAAAAAAGAGCCATTTCGATGGATGATGTACAAATATCTTTATTACAACATAGCCAGGACAAATGGTCCACGTGTGATGCACAATAATAATGATATCACAAGAGTACATATAATTGTACATATCCTTTATCTGACATGTTGGACAGTAAAAATATCAATCGCATTGAGAACATTATACTACCACAATGGAAAAAAAGTACAACATGTATGACATTATAATTGCAGAAACAATCAACAACTTAAATATATCTCTATTGAAAATTATTTTATGTTGTAGATTCAAATTTAGCAATTAACAAACTGATAATTTCATTAATTTTAAATATATTTTTATAACACTAGAACTTTATACACAAACACTAGAATTTCATAAGATTAAATATCGCACCATTTTGCTCAGAAAAAATAAATTATGGATTAAAATAGTAATCTCTTTACAAAACAATTATGCTTTATTATATTTCTCGTAATTTTCTATGTGACTGATTCTAAGAACTTTACAACTTTATATTAAATAAAAAATATAATTTTGAGAAAATTATTTTTTTTTTAAGATTTACAGCACCATTTTTCAAGTGATACTAACAAGAAAATCCATTTGAAATTCTTATTTAGAAAAAAAAAAATAACAATATTTTTTTTTCTTAATTTATTAATCAAAATACAAAAAAGTTTTAAATAGAATTTCAGATTTCAAGACTGAAAATGTTGTTGCTTATAATAAAATAAAAATGACTTCAACGACATCTTTACCCAAAAATATTTTATGACATTTTTATTTTTATTCAATTTTAGTTTTTAAGTCAAATTTTTTTAACTATTCTTTAGAAAAAACACACTGACACACATTTAACCACTTAAGCAACACAAGGGCAACATTAACAACAGCCACTGATGGAACAAAAGCAGCAACATTTATAACAGCAACTAGGCATATAGTTTACAAGGCCACATGCAGCTTACATTACATTTAACATCCAAATACGATTATGTGTCGAAGATTGCTTCGAATGTCTTATTCAGATTTGAAATAGAACACCTATAAAATGCCATAAATTAATTCAATTGCCTCTTTTATCTCAAAACATTTCCGTTTAAACAATCTCAAATGGCCAAAATATAGCCATTAACATTAACCATTAAAATGTCTACAACTGCAGCCTACCATACATTCTTTACATACTTTGTATTTTTTTTTTCCTTTAATATATATATGTATATAGATTTATAAAATCCCTACAACATACCATCTTATTCCCAAGCCTTAATTTCAAAGCCAGCATAAGGCACTTGTTGATTTTATATAAGTTGTTATATATGTATAATATACATGATGACCAACTGTCTGTAGACAATAAATTACCTTTCACTTTTCATCCTTATTATTAGCTTCGCCATCTTTATTCTTTGTTTCCAAAGGTTGTGTTCTGAGCAAAATTGTTTATCATAAATTAAAAATTATTAGCACGTACATCAAAGACTACAATTAGGGAATTGGAAAATTATTTCGCGGACACAAAACATCACAAACAGCAATTAGACAACACTTAACAATGTAACATTTTTTTTTATTATACATCAATTGCACAAACCATTTATGACCGTATGTTAGAATTGCATAAATAAACACGAAGTTAAACATATATGCATTAAAATGGTCAAAGAATGTACATTTTGTATGCCACTTATTTAAAACATTCACAAAGTTGAAGTAAAGGCATATATTCACCGAATAGATGCATTGTAAGACTGTCAATATTTAAATCGCTGTAACGGATAAGTGATGGTATAAGTTTGTAATGTTACTATGTGTCAAAATATATGTATTTATAATTATCTAAAATGACAAAAATGAACAAAATAATCAAAAATTAGATCTAGAATAAATTGTAAGAAATCTTTGTGATAATGTTTTCCCTTAAGAACTACTTCTTAAAAAGCATAAGAAATTTCGATGAATTTAAAGTTAGTTTATGTGCATATAAAAATAATAAATCCGTATTTTCAGTTGTTTACTTTCAATAATTTTTTAAAAAAACATAAAATTTTACCCACTTCACTTTATACTTATTTCAGTGTTGATTCTATACCGCCTAATGTTACAATTAAATACTGAAAACTTAAGTGTTAATTTATATGTATATAGAAATATATATGGTAAGTTAAATCGTCTTTATTTCAATATTTTAAAAAAGGAAGTGAAATTTTTAGTCAGGAATTTAATTAAGATTTAGTCTGCAGTTTGTTTTCTCTTAAAATAAATAATTTGGTCCAAATGCAATTTTTTTAAAAGTGATATTTTTTTTCAATCTGATGATATACATTAAACAAATAAAAATTCGAAATATTTTTTTTACCAAGAATATTTCTAAAAAAAACCTTTAATTTTTTTTTCATTTCCGTAAATTATTCACTTCTGTAATTGCTATACATTTACTTTCTCCAATTTTAATTAATTACATAGTTCTGACTTATTAGAGAAAAATTCATATCTATTTCATACCTTACATTTTATTTATGGAACACATTTTGGAAACATATGCAAGTGGCTAATTTGACATGTTCTTTTACTAAATTTTGATTCTTAATATTTTATTTTTCTTCCATTAAATCTTTCCATTTGATTTCCATCAATTAATTTTCGTAAAAAATTAAATTTTTCAATATTTTTAAACAAAATATAGCTTAATTTTTTCAGTATAACTAAAATAATTTTAATTACTCACTATAAGTTTTAAGGCTTAAATTTAATGCTTAAAAAATATTGTCAAAATATATTTAACATTTTATCTATTATATTTTAGTATAAAGTTAATATTTAGCAATTAAATTATTATTAATTATTTAAGAGGGTATCATATATATATATTTAAAATAGCAAAGAAATTATTGCTTAAATATATTGCATAAATTATATTTCCATTACATTAGAAAGATATTTAAATGATGATTAAATTTCTCTTATTACATTTTTAAGAAATGTTGATTAATATAACTTTCATTTTCTTCTTTTTTCTCTCCTAATTTTAGAGAAGATTAGTATTTAGATGACTATTATTTTAAGATATGTTTATTAACTCTAATTTCATTCATTAATGTTAATCAAATTCTCACTTTATTACATTGGAATATCTATTTTCATAATAATAAATTAAGTGTACGATAATTTAAATTAAAATTTTAAATGGAATAAAATAAAATATAACATTTTAACGTTATTTCAACAGGTAAACTTTAAAATCATTATTAATGTATTTATATATGTGCATAAAATAATGCATAATAATCTATTTATTTTTCTGCAATAACTACTGCATAAAAATTTAAAACTATCAACAAACTTTTATTTTGATATAAATAATAATTAATTATAATTAAAATAATTTTGGTAAATAATAATTTTATAAAAAGAAAAGAACATCTATAACTTTTTTTATAAAATTTTTTTACGCAAAATAAAGTATGCCTACTATACTGAATGAATAGATATAGTGGCAATCGTATTCATCACTTATTTTGTTTTTCTGAGTTATGTAAGTTATATAAATAAAAAAAAAATTAATATAGAAAAATTGAATGTTTTTTTTTGTCTTTATTTTAAATTAAAAATAACATAAAATTTTCAATAGATTTTATAAAAAAAAAAAAAAAAAAAAAAACTGCATTTTGAATATCTCGTTGTCCATTATCTGATTTCTATAAATTAGCAAGCTATTCTAATGTGTTCCATTATGAGTAAAACCTTTACAGAATCTTTTGATCATGTTTACCCATTTAGTTCTTATTAGATTTTTAGCAATCTCAATTCAAATGTTCCAATAATATATGTATAAAATTTATGTATTAATAAATATTTTTTTTAACATTTCATGTATATATGCTAGCTTAACATGTATTTATTATAAATATTGGTAGAATATTAATACGATGAGAAATTGCTTATCAATATTTTTAAAATAAGATAATTTTACACCATATTTGAATATCTACAGGCCAATATGTTTAAAATATTTTATATATATATTTTTAAATTAATGCTATAAAAAATTTAATTAATTTATGCTTTAAAATTACTTTATAAACGCGATAAAATAATGATATCTCAAAAAATGAAATGACATAAACAATATACCTTTTATCTTTTAATAAGCTTATTGTGATGGGAATCATGTTTCACGTTTTCAGGAATATTATTCTTCTCTAAGATTTCTTTTTTTCTCAAAATATTTTAGAATATCAATTAAGAATTTAGTAAGAATTATTATTCAATTAATAATCTAGATTATTTATTAAGAAACATTAAAAATAGGGAACATATTATCAAACCATTTGTTAATAGAATTATTTACTGAAATTTATTTTACATGATATCGTAAATAAATCTTAAATTTGTATAAAATTACTTAAAAACAGTATTTTAGTTTCTCATTAATTTAATCCTAATTCATAAATAAATTACCATGATGCAGAAAACAAATTGGGGTTTTTACACATGATATTCCAAAAAAGAAAAAAAAACTTATATTTTGTTAAACATATATAATCATTTTGAGAAAATATATTTATATTTAAATATATTTTTATATATATTTAAATGAATGGTTATTCGTTTTTATTTTTTTATTTATTTATTTATTATTTTTTTTTTTGGTTTTGCAATTACATATTTTGTAACATTTTGTAATTTACCCATACATTTATTTTATTCGATATCATATTTGGTTTTAAAATAGGTAAAAAATATCATGTATTTAGAAATAAGTCCTTTAATGTTATATGTAAATTATTTTAATCATAAATGAAATGAAATAAATTATTTTCATGAATATTTCCTTGTAAAACATTTTTCTTTCAAACCCTCATAAAATGCCCTTTTTTCTCCTACATAACCTTTTTTCAATTCCTTCTATTAGCTCACACTCTCCATATATATATCTTGTTCAAATTTTCAATCGTTAATAAAATACTTTTTATTCATTCACTCGAGTTCAAATGCATTTTTTTTAACTTGTAGTGGATGGTACTTGATGTTAATACAGTTTTTTCAAATATTAATTCATTAATTAAATTTAATTAATTAATTTTAGTTTTTTTTAGATTTAAGTTGCATATATCTACCAATAGATAGCGCCAGATAAACTTAAAAAAATTAAGAAAAATTATTTATAAAGGAATTTCTGCAATATGACGAAAAAAAAGTAGGAATTGACTTTAATTTTTTTTATTATTTTTATTACTTGTTTTATACGTAACCTTTTGTTTATCCTACGTTTCTGTATGTGACCTGCTAAGCATATTGGGTGCAATTGTGAGCAATGCCATTGTGTTGAATAAAGCAAAAGTGAAGTAGTAAATTAAGATGTATCAATACCAAATTCATTAGATTTTACAAGTCTGAAAAAAAATCAAATAATACAAACGTAACAAATAAATATCATTATTTGAATTTTCTATAATTGTTTTTACAGAAAATCAGATAATCTGAAATTATTTTAAGAGTAAATTTTAAATGTGATTCAGTTTAATAACGCTTAACTGCGCAAGTGCAATTTAGTTATGTTTGAAGCTCTCACTTGGACGTAAATTAAATGCACAGACAAAACATTTGTTATAATTTTCTTTCAAAATATTTTATCCTATGTTCAATTCTCATATAATCTAAACTCATACATTTTTATCTTTTTTTTAAATACAAATCATATTCAAATTTCCTAAAAAAATTATACAATTGGATTGATAGATTTAAGAAATTTTTATTATTTTAGCACCTTTTTATAACTTATGCAATCACCATAACCATCATAGTTTGTATTTTTTAAATCTCAAACAAATTACTTTTCAGACTTATATCGAAGCCAAGGATAATACATTTCTTACTGGAATAGTTTAAATAAAAAATTCGAATTCAATTTTAAACAGTGTTCCTGGTCAGTGAGTTGACATCTTTTTTGTGTATTGGATTCGATCGGTGCCGCCACGAACACAAAAACAATGCACGCACACAAAAAGAAGAAGAAAAAAAAAAGAATCGGAACAAGAATCTTCTCCAAAAATACTCTTGTATAAATATCGGTGGCATCGATTCAAAAAACTTCTTTCAAGTCGGGTTCGGTTTTAAACAAGCTGGTGGTTCTCATTGCTATCTCGCTTTGATGTCCTTTTTGACTCTCGTGTTCTCGTATTCGTCCTTCCTTTGGATGTAAAAGCATTCATTCAGGAAGTCTTCCATTGTACGGAAGAGATGGCGGCGGACTTTTGAAAGAGAATAGTCTTCGTCAGGATATAGCTGAAATACAAAGTTGTAAGAGACCAATGGCAAGCAAAAACTTTTGAAAATCGAAGCTCTAAAAAGGCTTAGAGTTATTGGTTTAAGAATATTTGGTTGTTTGTTTTTGCTTCATAACAAGCAATAAATAATCACTATTTACTGCTTCAGTTTAAAACTACAAAAATAATAAAATACAAAACATTTTCTAAACTCAGAAACTCTTTTTTTTTTTTTTTTTTTTTTTTTTTTTTGACAAATCTTGGATTTAAGAATAATTGGTAAACACATTTATGATCATTGAATATTTGGTTGTTTATTTCTGCTTCATAGCAAGCAATAAATAATCACTATTCATTGCTTGAGTTTAAAATTACAAGAATACTAAAAACTTTCTAAACTCAGAATGAATGGTTTTTTTTTTTTTTTTTTTTTTTTTTTTTTTTTTTTTTTTTTTTTTTTGACAAATCTTGGACTTAAGAACATTTGGTAAACAAATTTATGACCAATGAATAAACAAACTCAACAGAATGAAATAAACAAACTTCTATAAACATTTTTTTTTTAACTTTAGATATAGGAGGGAATCTGAAATAAATAGATCGAAAAAACTATTTTTTCTTTTTTATGTAGGGAATGTCTTAAGAAAACATTTTTTAAGGGGCAACATCCGAACTTCGCAAAAAAATTCTGATTTTAGAGAAGTTATTTTGAGATTTACAATTTTAAAGTTAGGCACGAAAATGATAAAATGAAATACATTGTTCCATTTGCTGTACATGAGTATTTATATGTTTCTTTTGAAACCATCAAGGAATGTTTATAGAAAGGAAAACATATATAGAAATAAAAGAAGAAGAAATAAAGTTTATAGAACTGAACATTTCATTTCTGTTCTCTTACTGTTATATGAAATATAACATAATAGTTATGTATCTTAATGTTATATGAAACGTTAGGAGATCTATACTTCTAATGTTAAATATTACACTTCTTTTATTCTTATTTTAAATATTTATTCTTTAAATTGTCATCTAATGGTAAATCATTTGGCTAATAACTGAGATTTTTATTTTTAAATAGTAAGCATTTAAAAGTTGTGTGCATTTTTAAAATACCACACTCTTTATAAGAAGTTATGATATACAAATTTTTACTAAGTAAAAATTAAAAAAAAAAAAAAACTTCAAGTACTTCAAATTCAATACTTCAGTAAAAACTTCAAATTTTACAAGGTATTTTTTAGTTTTGGTTTATAGAGCATGTTTAATATACTTAACTTTGCAAACATATTGTTTTATGAGTATTCAACCTTAGGATTGTACAATTTATATTGATGAATACCAAATAAAACAATTATATAGATATTATAATAAAAAAATCTATAAATATTTTTTTATTATGCATTTTATCAAAGTTATCATTTATTACAGTATTCTAGGGACTTAGAAATTTGAAATCAAGCTTAAGCAGAAATTATTTTCACTTGCAAAATTCTGTTGATTATCTAATGCTGAAATACTTATTACTTGTTATTGAATTAGAGAAGGGATGTATAATAGATGTAAAATATTTTTTTTCCATTTTTTCAACTGTATTAACACACATTTGAAGAGTAGGAAAGGTTTCGTGGGCTGTACATAAATTATATTAATGGCAAATTCTTAATGTCATATTTGTAGTATATATCTAACAGGTTTCGAAATATTTGGAAAAATATTACAGACATTTTTCGCAAAATTTTGTTCTTTAGATTTTAGATTTATGTTTTTTAGATTTTGGATGTTTCGTCTTTAGATTTAAGATTTATGTTCTTAAGATTTAGGTTATTAATCTTTTAGATTTAGATTCTTTAGATTCCTTTTTAAGACGAAGAACAATCTAACTGTATATTTAATATTCTAATGTATGAAGCTCTACTGTTATGCTGTATTTTAAAAATAAAGAAATTTCAACTATGTCCTACTTTTATCAGTATTTAAGTATTAAAAGAAACTTCTGAAACTTAAATTTGCATTATAAGATAGATAGCATCAAGAAAATTAAGAATCATCTCTAAATCTATCCTAAAAAAATCACTTTGAAATTTAATACAAATCAATCGTACAGCTGGAAGATATACTGTAGATTTTGTTAAAACTCTTTGTAGTTAAAGGCCTAACTTATTTATAAGAATATTTGAACAATTTTTTGTTTTAGATTTTGTCAGTGTAACATATATTAGCATAATTACCTAATATTTAAATAATAGGAAAAAATCATAAATTTTTGCATCATTAAAAAGATTGCAAAGTCTGTCAAAAGATCTTTCAATTTTATGAAAAAATAAAAAAAAATTGTAATAGATTACATTTTTGAAAGACATTTTACATATTTTGATAGAAAAAAATAATTATCCATTTTCCAATTATATACGCTCTTATATAAAATTTAATGTTAATAAATGGATAAAGAATATTTTAGCTAATATAATAAAAAACCTTTTTTTAAAAACAATAAAATAATTAATTAGCAAAAAAATAAACATTAGGGTTGCATAATCTTGTAAATTACTTTATATCTCAGCAGAGTTTAAAAATTTTTATCTTTATGGAAAAATTTACTATATCATGTATTTTAAAATGTAAATAAAAACGAAATTTTCGAATGTTTTTAATAATATATCTTCACTTTATTTACATTTTGTGAAATTAATTTTCAAGTAATATATTAAGCTTAAAAAATATAAAATAATAAAATTCATATTTATTTTTGAATTAGTGTTTCTCTTTTATGATGCTTCAAAAAGAATTTTAATGAATTTTGATAAAGAATTATCTACTATTTTTTCATGAAAGAAGCTTTATCATTAATTGCTCATGTCTAACTGTATCAATTTTTCCTCCAATACATTTATTTTCATTAAATAAAAAATTATTTTAAAATTCTTCTCCATGAATAATTTATTGCAGTAATATTTTTCTAAAAAATATACTTACTTGTGTTTGAAATAAAACTCCCTCTTCAATTAGTGCTTTCATGAATATTAATGACTGCTGCACATGCACTTTATCTAAAATACATACATACATATATACAAATTAATAGAAATTAAATCAAATTACATAACATTAGAATTATCCATTTTTTAAAGCTATTGTTAATAAAACAAAAACAAAAATAAATAAATAAATTATGACTCATAATGAGCCAAAAAAAACTAAAAAGCTATATTATTTTCAGTGAGTTTTAACTGAAACTCACTAAATTTCTAAATACTTGATAATTTTCAATTTGCCAAATATTGGATGGAATTTACAAATTTATTTTGTTGTGCATGTTACATTCATGCATAACACTACCAGAGTCATCGTTAGAAGGAGGTATATTACTTCTTTGGAAGAATTTTAAGGAATATTACATCGTATTGTCATATCGTTTGACATACTTCTATCAATTGTCTTGAATACTGATTATTTTATTGCATACTTGTCACATTTTACTTGAATACTATCTGACAATAGTCATGCAGTAGTTTTGTTTTCATAATACCCTTCCAACGAACGGTCTCTTTTTACGGCAAATTATGGACAATGCATCACTCTAAACAACTATTTTTGAGTTTACTATAAATGTTAAGCTACAAACTTTCTTGTAGAATTATAAAAATAATGTTTGTTGTTAATTAATAAGTATGCTTGACATTGCTATTTATGGCTTTACTGTTATTACTTGATATTATATACTATTTTTTTTTTACTTGAAAAAGAATATTGAAAGTTTATAATATAAATAAATAATGATTAAATGCAATATAAATTGCTATGATTATAAAGTAAATTATGTTAACTATTGAAAATCAGAAGTACTCTGCTTTCATTTGGTTGTAAAAATAGTTAATTTTGATAATAGTTAATAAATAATTTTAAATTGTATTATATATGTTTAGCAAATTTATTCATATTTTTAATTTTTGTAAATAAATTATTTAAATGGAAACTTTAGCAAACACAATATTTATTATTCAAAGTACCATGAATTTAATAATATGGTAATAAAATTATTATTAATTTAAAACTCATAAAAAATTGCAATAAATTAAAAAATTACTATACATTTATAAAGTTTCATTAATAAAAAAATTAATGAATATTTAAATCAATAAATTCGAACTTATTGGGCTTTATGAAATTTAGGTTATTATGGGTGATAAAAATTAACATTATTTGGCGATTTTCCACTTAAAATTTATTCAATTATCTTACCGTCGGCAGTTCCATGCATTAGAAGCAATTTCTTGCCTTTGAATTTATGTGCTTTTTTTACTAGGCTGGCCTTTTCGAATCCTAAATAGTTATCTTGAGGTAAAGGAGTCCCCATGTATCTTTCAGCAAAGGCGGAATCTAATTAAAAAAATTAAAAAAATTACTAACAATAAAGAATTTTTTTAAAAGATATCACGCAGAATTATAACTATTTATTGATTAATTTTTTTTAATATATTAACTATTAATCAGACAAATGAAAAACCTTGAGGTCTTTTCAGCCTCATTATTTTTTAACAGTTTTATTAAAATGTATTAACAGCTCATTAATTTTTAATTAGTACTTTAAGAAGCGTTATTTATTAAGGAGTTTTATTTATTTATTTTTTAACATAAAGATTAGTTCACTACTTTAATAAATGTCTAAAAAAATGTTACAGAAAAAAAATTTTATTGAAAATTGTGCAACGAAATAATTATTTTTGCTTAATTTAAGCATCCCCTTATTTATGTAAGATTTCTTTTTTAGTTAAAAGAAGTGCAAATAATTGAAAGAATGTATAGACTCGAAAAGCAAATATTTCCACTGCAGAATTATTAGCAGTTGATTCCGTGTAAATGCTTTAGAATAATAGAAAAGATAGATTACATAACATAACAAAATTTTTAAATAATTCTGAATGTTTCGATTAAATAGAACACTTTTTAATTTAAATATGTTGAAAGAAAAAAAAAGAAATATTTAAATTGTTCTTATATAAATGGTTAAAAATTTCTAAATTTTTCTTTGCATTACTGGCAATGCATTAGTTATTGTATTTATTTATTACATTTATATTCGTATTTGATTATTCAGTTAGATTTTTATAAAGATATCCAACAATGTCTTTTACGCGATAAACGTATAAAAACAATGAATTACACGCACGCTGGGATGACGTATTGTCCGCTGAGGTGTTCATCTTAATTAGAAGCGTGGGAAAATGGAGTGATGGTGTAGAATGTGGTGGAGTGATTTACTTTATCTTGGAAGAAATGTGAAAGAAAACTCCTCCAGTGCAGATAACTTACCGAAATGCTAATGCTAACTATTTTTATTAACAATAAAGGATTGGAGATTACAGGTTAAAAACGTACCGACTATTAAATGTTTCTGGTGCACCAATTTTTTAAAAATGCTGGAGTATTCTTAAATTATTTCATTTCTTTGCTGTTATTACATATATATATATATATATATATATATATATATAATACAGCATATCAACACAGAAAAAAAGGATAATGAAGAAGTACTATCAATATTCGCTGCACGCAAAGTGCATAAAAAAAATCAACAAAACATTCGCAGTATAAAGCCAAAGAAGTGACTCACATCCAGATCTCTCCCTCTCTGAAAAAAAAAATTATTCCAGTTCCGAAATTCTCTTAACTGCAATAATAAAACTGGAAATAATTTTGACTATATATATCACATTAAAGCAAAAGAAATTTAAAATTGAAGTCTGAAAAAAAATCCACATAAATAATTTTGAAATGTTAAATTGAGATTATATTTCAGAAATTATGCATTAAAATATTAATTAAGCATTAATGACGTATTAGGGTTTTCCATATTGAGATTTTCTGATATTTTCCAGTCCATTTTGTTATTGAATATAATTCCGGAGGGAAAAACGTATTATATTCTATATATTAAAGTATATATATTAACAATAATTACCATAATAAAGCCAGCTAGTCACAGGAGCAACGGATATGGCGCATTTGAATACGGTTTTGTCGTTCGCCAGGGCCAAGGCAGCCACATAACCTCCGTAGAACCAGCCCCATATGGCGATGTGGGATGGATGAATGAATGCTAAATTATCTTTTAAATACCTGTAGAAAAAAATTAGATTAACTAATTTTAAAAACCCGTGAATTCATTTTATAACAAATTCTGGCTTAATGTAAAGTGTGTAGAAAATTGTTAATATTATAGTTTACCTACTTACCTACTACAATTATAATAAAATTATTATTTTTATAAAATAATCATTTTACTAGATCACTTGAAATTTTACTTGACAGAAAACCTTAGATAAAAAAAAACTCCTTACTAAGAATGTAAAGAATTTTTTTAAATAAAATAATTTTGATTATTTACGATGCAATTACAATAACAATTATTCTAAATCATATCTTATTTCAATTATTTATATAAAATGAATAATTAAATCTTTATATTTCAAGTTCAAAAAATTAAAGTATTTCAAAAACATATGTTTGTTGTTACATGACAAATTAATTATTATCTTTTCTGTGAATAAGAACATGTTTTAAAGTATGATAAAAGTATGTTATTTTTAATATAATATATTTTAAAATTAAAAATTACTTAATATTTACTTCCTTTAAAACCTACCTTTCACATTATTTTCAAAGTTAAGGAAATATTTTAAAATTTTATATTTAAAAATATATATTTTTAGAAATTTATTAAATTTTAATTTAAATATTTTTTTAATAAATATTTAATATATTTATTTATTTTATTTATTTTCTTTTCATTTTTTATAATAAATTTGTTCTTGATCCCTGAAATTTTATCATTTATAACAATTATAAATCCTAGAATATTTTCCAGATTTAATCTTTTTTAAAGTAAAAGCTACTTTTTAAACTTATTTAATAATTTTAAAATATGAACACGTCCTGAAATTTGGAAAACAATTATTTTTCTTTTATTTAATAATATTTTCTCAAAATAAAATATCTTATAAAACAGCTTTTAATTAAAGTAAATATATAAAGTGTCAGTCCTTTATAACCATGCATACAATGAACTATGCTTACTTTTCAATGTTATTTTTTATAAACTGTCTAAAAGTAATTATTTATCTATCGTAATTGTCATCCTTTTTATGCATTACTGAAAATTTTATATAAATATGGATTTCATAATCATTATCAATCCACTTTAACTTAGGTGTTTTGTATTTGGATATTGCCAACTGGTGCATGGATCACGAAATACCAATCAGTCTGTTGTGTCCCTAAGGTTTATCATCACAAATAATGGTAGGAGATTTTTTTATTTAGATGGCTGTTTAATTGTTTGCTGGATATTAAGAATAAAAAATAAAGAATTAGGTTTTCAACAATAAAAATAAAAATTTGCCTAATATAAAAAGTAAAACAAAAAGACTTTAAAAGAACATATAAAAATATCTATTCATAAAATTTAATTAATATTAAATTAAAGAATTAAAAATTGGTCCATATAGATGCTAATTGTAGTTACCATTACCATTTTAAATGGTGGAAATGAAATAAAATGATGCAATAAACCTAAATTCATTAGTTGATGTACACAGCTTAAACTCGATTCTGTAATCGTGTAACTAAAAGACCAATAGATAATTGAACCAATTCAGTTTTTTTTATCACAAACTATTTATGAGCTAAAAAAGGCATCCTCATAAACACACAAAAGAAAATTGCTATACTTTGCACCATAGACTCATGTTCATCCATTTTAAATTTTCTTATAAGCCTTTCTTTTATAAAAAAAGTGACAACCCACATAGTAAAATTGGGAACAATGAAAATATCTATCCATTTTGCTTCCCATTTAGGACCAAAACAAAATCCTAATCTATTCTCCTCGCACCAATAAATCACTCATTTTAAGACACTTAAAAAACACCAGAAGATCTCTGGAGTAGGGCGTCCTATACACATAAAATGGATGCAAAATTGATGGATGGAAGAGGAATAAATCCAGCACCGACCTGGTAACTTCTATTTGATCTTCCACTTCTACCGAGCCGAGCCTGTAGTAGAGTTCATGCATCATCTTGTCCCCCTGGGAGCCGCTGCCCCTGCCGTCGATCCACGCGTAGATGTGGTTGCGGCGGCTGCTCAGGTAGCTGCCCCAGTGCAGATTGAACTCGGATGTCACCAGCTGCGATCCGGGAGCTCCGTCCCTTAAAAGAAAAAAAAGGTTAAACTTTACATAAGCCATTAGCTCCCAAATTGTGGGAGCGGCCCGCTGCCCCCAAGCGGGTTGTAACGCACTTCCGTTAAATTGAAACTAAATCTTAAATAAGTTAAATACTACTGTGCCCAAAAAGTAAGAACAATTATTTTTTTTCTAAAAACTCTTCATTTATTCTTCCAAATTTATTCCATCGCCTTCAAAGTAATCCCCTCCGGACACAATGCACTTATGCCAACTTTTCCAATTCTCAGTGCATGCTAAAAAGTCATCGCCATCGCTGCCGATTTCACATTGAATCTTTTCAATCGATTTAACACGGTTTCACCGGAGTGATCTTTTGAGTTTAGGGAATAGCCAGAAGTCGCACGCTGTGAATACAGTGGTTGTGGAACAATATGGGTTTCATGTTTGGCGAAAAAGTCACGAAGAATCAATGCAGTGTGAGCTGGTGCATTCAGTGTTTTCGGTACCAATCGAGATTTGACGCGTTTGAATCCCAAAATGGAATTGACCGATCCTTTTGAAATTCCAACATCACCAGCAAGGTCTCTAATTGTAATCGAGGTTATAAAATTTAAAATTTAAATTTAATTAATTTAAAATTTAAACTCAATTTTAATTTTAATTTTAATTTAACTTTAATTTAATTTTAATTTAACATTTAAATTTAAATTTAATTTTAATTTAAAATTTAAATTTAAATTTACTTTTAATTTAAAATTTAAATTTAAATGTAAATAAATTTTCATTTAAAATTAAATTAAAAATTAAATTAATTAAAAAAATATTAATTAAATTAATTAAAAAAAATATTAATTAAATTAATAAAAAAAATTGAAAACTAAATCAATTAACAAAAATTAAAAATTAAATTAAATTAATTTTAATATAATTTAAAATTGATTTAGTTAAATTTAATCAATTTTAATTAAATACACTAAATTAAATTTTGAAATAAATTTTAATTAATTAATTTCAAATTTAATTTAATGAATTTAATAAAAATATTTAACTATAAGTAGATAAACGTATTAAATATCTACTACTTACGCAAAAACAACTAAAGGATAAAGAAGAACCTCGTCCTCAGTTACGCCAGGTGGTAAAAAGAGTCGTACTTGGGCTTCTAAAAATAAAAATTAAACAAAGAATTTTTTTTTTACATAATAAGTACACTTTTTACTTAATAACTACTTAAAAAATCCATTTATAAAAAATATGATTATCAGAAACTTTAATGTGAAACTAACTATATCCTCCTCTTAATGGTACTTGGAAAGTTCTTATCTGCGGCAAGGTTCTCTGATCAATAAGGTCTCTCAAGTCATCATTTGTGTCAAGTATGTCTGGAAAAGAAAAAAAAAGTCGTTATCATTATTTTAAGGCATGGCATTATTTATCATTTAAATTGTAATGACTTATGCAAATTAATTCACTACTAAAACACGTCTATGTTCATTTCTGCTTATTTATTAAACTATTAAGCAAATTAATTAATGCAGTAATCAATAAACTCCATAATAAATGCTTTTACATTAATCATTTAAAAAAAATTAGGAATTATATATGTGGACGAAAAAAACGTACAAGCAGAAAAATTTACTAAAATCACTCTTTACTAATGTTTTAATAATAGAAAATATTTAATTCTAAAAGTGTTTATTTTGAAATAAAAACGTTTACAAAATTTTTTTTTCCTGAACATTTCTTTATTAAAAGGTATCGGGTTGCATTCAATTAGCGCTTTCATAAAAAATTGCGATTTCTAAAAATAATGAAGCTTTTTATTTAATTGCTGTTTCTAGAAGAAAAACACAGAAACCTCGTCTAATTAGTAAAAAATGTCCTGCTTTTTAACTTATTATCTCTTAATATATAGACACACACACAAAAAAAAGTAAAACATAATTTTTTTCCCCCACTTTTATAAAAAAAAATGGTACGGATTAAAATAAAAAACAAAACAAAAAACATAAGAAACTAAACATAAGAAAAAATATATATATTTTTTAATTAATTGTTTATAACATCACATATTAATCATTAAATACCTCATTATCTTTCAGCACTATATATCTTAATCTTATTTAAAAAATTTTAATATTTCTACTTCACTATGTCATATTAACAATATGTGGTATATGCACAATAATATCTTTAAGAAGGAGAAATAAGTGTCTGCTATTTTTACTTCCTTTAAAATAAATAATATTATCCAACCTTAATTTTCAGTATTTTATTTAATATCAACCTTAACAATGATTAATTATTATTATATCATTGTCATTACTCGCAGCAGCTATATTTGCAATGGTGACATGCGAGGTGGAAACTGTTCCTTAAAACGGGTAGATTCAGTTGAATTTATGGCAGGAATTTTGATATCAATTTGGTCTGTATATTAGGAGTGTTCAGAATATAATACCATACGTCATATTAAGTCAGGAGTTTACAATTAAAAGTTTCTGCGAAGGTTTAAAAGGAAAGATCTTGAAACATTGGCCCACGAGCCATGATCAGCCAGAGGCAATTGCTTATGTGCGCTAATTTTTAAATATTTGATTACAGAAAATAAAAATAAAAATTATTCACTGAAAAAAAAAACATACTCTAAAACAAAATCGAAAATTCGCTTTAAAAATAAAAAATAGCAATGCACCAAGAAAAATAAATATCTTATTGTAGAGAAGTTTAATATGTAGATTCCATTTGCTCAAAAAATGATCAAATTTTCGTGGATTGCGAATGAATAGCTGGAGATTCAGAACATCACAATTGAACATCGAGATTCGATGTAAAAGAGAATAA
Organism: Caerostris darwini; assembly: GCA_021605075.1. Lineage (NCBI taxonomy): Eukaryota > Metazoa > Arthropoda > Arachnida > Araneae > Araneidae > Caerostris > Caerostris darwini. The sequence continues at coordinate 1,107,798 of BPLQ01006959.1, forward strand.
ATTCCAATATCCGTGCAAAATTTGTATTCTGAATTGATTTTGCAAGTCATGTTTACGATATCAATGTCTTACATTCAGGTCTATTCACAATATGAGCATATGCCACCATTTCAGAAAGTATTCGCAATTGGGATAAAGGAAGCAAGATGGTCAAATATAAGGAATCGTTCGACATTGGGTCACAGCGATGCCCCTATTTGACAATATTAACAAACATTTGAATTATTATGTGTTGTAACCTTAGAATTCCTTCAGAAGTTGACAAATGTTCTCTACTTTTTTGTATTAACCTTCTTTTTCATGGCACCCCAGACACATTTAAATTGGATAATACCCAAGAGTTTCACAGTAATAATTTATAATAATTGTCTTTGTGTTTGACATATATTTACTTAACAAGCTAGATCCATTAATATCTCTCTTCATTAGAGAAGCTTTCTGTCAGATGAGCATGTATTTTAATCGTTTCCAGATCTTGCTGATGTGATCGACAATTAGAAAGAGTTTAACAAAAATGCCCTCTATCTGTACGAGTCAAGAAAGCTTGCTAAAATGGCAGGAATTACTGAAAGCCTTATTTATTGGCTTACTATATCAATCTTTTTCTCCTGAATTAAACATTAACTTCTATTGAAAATTTAAGTCATGACTTTACTTTAAAATTTAAGTCATGTCGGACAAAATTACTTCTCCGCTCATTATTTTTTTTTCTTAAATTTTACTAGAATAAGTTTAAAAGAAACGGACTCATTTCTATAAAGATATTTTTATATACATCGACAAAAAATTATATTATTACCTATCCAACAAATATTAATATGTCATCATTATGAAGTTATTCACTTAAAACCCTTTCTTTACATTTTGTTGTTTGTTAAAACATTTTTAGAATTTTTATAGCATTATATTAATTTACTATATATTGACTATTATATTAATTGACTATATATTGACTATTATATTAATTGACTATAGAGTGACTATTATATTAATTGACTATACACTGAAGTGACAAAAGTCATGGGATACCTCTTAATATCGTGTCGGCCCTCCTTTCGCCCGGCGAAGTGCAGCTACTCGACGTGGCATGGACTCAACAAGTCGTTGGAAGTCTTCTGCAGGAATATTGAGCCATACTGTCTCGATAGACGTCCATAATTGTGAAAGCGTTGATGGTGCAGGATTATGGGCACGAACAGACCTCTCGATGATGTCCCATAAATGCTCGATGGGATTCATGTCGGGCGATCTAGGTGGCCAGATCATTCGTTGGAATTGTCCAGAATGTTCTTCAAACCAATCGCGAACAGTTGTGGCCCGGTGACATGGCGCATTGTCATCCATAAAAATCCCATCGTTGTTTGGGTACATGAAGTCCATGAATGGCTGCAAGTGATCTCCAAGTAGCTGAACATAAGCATTTCCAGTCAATGTTCGGTCCAGTCGCACCAGAGGATCAAGTCCATGCCATGAAAAAACAGCCCACACCATTACGGAGCCACCACCAGCTTGAACAGTGCCTTGCTGACAGTTTGTGTCCATGGTTTCGGGGGGTCTGCGCCACACTCGAACCCTACCATCAGCTCTTACCAACTGAAATCGTGACTCATCGGACCAGGCCACAGTTTTCCATTCATCTTGGGACCAACCGATATGCTCACGTGCCCACGAGAGTCGCTGCAAGCGATGTCGTTCTGTCAGTAAAGGCACTCGAGTCGTTCTTCTGCTGGAATAGCCCAAGAAAGCCAAATTTCTCCGCACAGTTCTAACAGACAAGTCCCTTGTACGTCCCACATTGATTTCTGCGGTTATTTGACGCAGTGTTGCTTGTCTGTTAGAATTTACGACTCTTTGCACACGTTGCCGGTCTCGGTCGTTAAGTGCAGGCGGTCGACCACTGCGCTGTCCATGGTGGGATGTTATGCTTGAAATTTCATACTCTCGGCACACTCTTGACACAGTGGATCTCGGAATGTTGAATTCCCTAACGTTTTCCGAAATGGCATGACCCATGCGTCTAGCTCCAACTAACATTCTGCGTTCAAAATCTGTTAATTCCCGTCGTGCGGTCATCATCACGTCAAAACCTCTTCACATGAATAACTTGAACAGAAATGAACGCTCTGCGAAAGCACTGCGCATTTATACCTGTTCTACGCGATGCTACTGCCATCTGAAAATTTGCATATTGCTATCCCATGACTTTTGTCACTTCAGTGTATATTGACTATTATATTAATTGAGAGATATAATTAAAAAATAAAAATTTACAATTAATTTTCACTTATCTGCCACGAAATATACCTGGTAAATTATAATAAATTTGCATGATAATTAAAGAAGCATGAAATTTATTATTTTAACGATGGTATCTTTTTACTTTAGTTTTTATGTTACAAGACATATAAATATTGTTGCATATTATAATATTTTATGTTTTAATTAAGTTTTATTGTGGTGTTTTTAATAATATTTTATAACTGCTATAAATAACTCAATAATGCTTAAACAACATGCTTACTTTTATTTGCAAAGTAACTGGTAATAGTTTAGATTCTAACAGTAACTTTAATTTATTATTTTTATTTTTTTATTTATGAGCTTTAATTTATTAATTAAGTAATTATGTTTAATATAATCTAATAAAGTTAAAAAAACTGGACAATAAATTAGATTTTATAGAAAGCTTTATGCTATTATCATAATTAAATATTAAGATAGTAGTATCAAAAAGTAATAATAATCCACCTTTAGACAAATATATAATAGTTAGACATAAAAAGAAAACATTTTGCAAAAAGTTAATTTCTGAGAGATTATACAGCACCATGAGGCACGGATTTTTTCCCCTTACATTTATAATTGAAACTGTTTTTTATTTTGAAAATAGTTTGTGCTGTTGGTGATATGTACTGTGGATCGAAATAAACAAGAATATATTCAATATGAGTTTTACGAGTCTAAGGAAAAACAAGTTGCAACTTCGAATGCTAAATATGAAAACAAGAAGAAAACTAACGAGTTCTTCGATTATTGACATCTTTAAGACGGTGAACCCTGATCCAAATATATAATTATATTTTGTCGTCAGAAGGATTTAAAATTATTATTTGAATGTCCCTCGTAAAGCCTAACCAGGTAATTTAAATGACAATGCAAACACTCCCTAAATTTACTCACTTTCTAAATCAGGAGCTGTAGCATATTCAGTCTAATCTTCTACCAATAAGTAATAAATCAATTTTAAGAGCGTGTTTGTGATTATACTAAGATTTTTATTATAAGTATTCGATGACAGTAGTAATACAGACGCTATTTTTGGACCTTTTTTGAAATCGTATAGATGGAAAATTATTGTTTACCTTTTATATCAAAATAATTTCTGAAGTATAATATGTAGATTGGTAAAGTTTACTCACCGAAAGTTTGGTTGTAGATGGAGCGTATTTCGATTTTTGGTATGTCTGGCCCAAGACATTCGAGCACGTAATACTTAGAACCGGGGCTAAAGATAACATTGAAGAAGAGGCAGCCTTCCCCTTCCTCGCAGGTCAAGCACTTCGTGAAGGTCGCTGCCCTAGCTTTCTTGCCAGACACAGAGAACAAGTGGCGCTCACCTGGACGGTTTTCCAGTGTTGTCAAGTAATATCTGAAAGTTACAAATTCACTAGTAGAAAGACATAACGGAAATTAACTCCTATTATTTAAATATATCTGTTGCAGCTAAAAGATTTTATTGGTGACTCTACCAATATCATAATATCAAACCTGTATGCCAACCTATGCCCTGTAATGCTGCTTAAAACACAATCGGAAGCTTGTTTAACGTTGGCGAAATTTGGTGGTGATATATATAATGTTTCTATTTAATGCTGTATTTTGGAATGAAGAAAACTGACCACCAGCGTTAGAATATTAGCTGAAAGAATGATAGCTAATAGTGGTAAATAATAATAAAACTTAAATAATAGTGATTTCTCGATTAATAAATCGCTATCTTTTATTTCACTTCAATTGTTGTTTTTCGCATTGCAGCCAATAAAATGCTTAGCAAATTTCATTTCTTAGTTTCTCAGTTTAAAATCATAACTGAAATAGGATTCCTCTCTCACATTTCGTACGTTCCAGATATAAGAGTTATAACATCATATCAAGCATTAAATTTATTAATCAAATTTACCTTGAATGCAGTAAAAAAGTGGTTTTGAACATATAGTTCTTTGAATATGATTTAGTTGATGTAAACGATTATATCAACGCGCTGTACTCTTTCTGTGGATGGAAAATTGGAAAATAAAATTTCATTTTCCATTCACTTATATTTCCAAAATCGAAGTATCCTGTGATTTGCTACTTAATTTTAAACAGTGGAAACATTAGAGATTCACTCAACATGAATAATGCCTGCTTGAGCATTTAACTTAACTTTTAACCTGAAGGCGAAGTTTCAAAACCATGCGCAATGAAGTTTGCAAAATCAATTGCGGTTTTTTTTTTTTTTTTTTTTTTCCTTTTCTTTTTTTTTTTTTATATAGTAGCAATACTGCACTTCAAAATTATCAATGGTGGTGAACAGCAAAGTGGATTATTATCTACGAAATATTACGTCTCAAGTATGATTAAAAGACTCGTAATTCTATCCTTAATGTGGTGGTTTAACGATGGTCAAATATTTTATCATTTATACTAATAGAAATGAAATTATTAATAACATTGTACGTAATTCAAAATCAATGTTTTAAAGGGATTCTTATCATATCTAATTACAAAGTAAATGAATTATTTTGAATAATTTATCAATATTGTAAGGTGAATTAAGATTTTCTGCAATATTTCAATGTTATACTTACACAGTGTTGGATGCTTCGTGATAAGCAACAACTTTGAAAGTATCGTATCGGCCTTGAGTTAGAAAATCAACATGTCTTGTCTGGAAAAAGAAATGAAGCAAATATAAAATGATACGTAATATTTTAATTTATACATTTGAATAAATTATAGTATTTTCAGTAAAATAAAACTGGAATTATTTATAAAAAATGTTACTATGTTATTCCAAGCATTTCATTTTGGGACAAAAATATATACTAAAAAAATCGAAGCATTTTAAGTTATATGTTGTTTTCAATATTATAATAATAAACAATGAAATAAAATATTTAAACCTGATATTAAATAAGTGGTTATATTTTATATTCATGTTTTGGTTTTTGTGGTAAAAAGACCAAGTATATTTCAAAATTTCCTTAATAATATTAAACAAGTATTGTTATAACATAAAAAAAGAACTTATTCAATGTTTTCAATTGAATCATAAAACTAAAATCAATTCAACAATAATAAGTTTGATATAAGAAAATTTTCAAAAGAAAAAAAAAAAAAAAAAAAAAAGAAAAGGAAAGAAAAAATCATATGACAAGTAGCATCACTAACCTACTGTAGAAAATACTCAAAATTCAATAGATATTCAAACAATTAATACATAATTTAAGTGAATTTTGAACTTTAGTTGCAATAAGAAATAAATTTAAATAAATTGCTTTTAAAATAATGAAATACTTGTACAACTGTGTAAATATCATTGTTTTACTCGTTACATAGAAATATATATTAAACTCGAGCATCATGATATAGAATCAGCAAATAATTTATAACCATATGCAGAGAAGCTGTGAAAAATAAACAAGAACGAGTTTTCTGTTCATCCATATCACAAACTAGAGCTAAACACTATTTAAATAATACAACAATAATTATGTGTAACCTCTGTTCCTGTTAAAAATTACAATTAAAATTGTAACTTTTCAAGCACTTTTAGAACTACCAATGAATAAAAAAATTGCTAAACTGAATAAAAAAATGCTAAACTGAATAAAAAAATGCTTCATAATAATTAAGTACGGCATTAAAAGCAAAAGTACAAGTTTTCCTTTTTTACATGAATATTTTAATATCTAATTTTGACATTAACATGACATACATATTTTCTTTACTTAAATGTAACTTACATAATATATCTTTTACGTGTGTACCCATGGTTTTTTTTCACTGTTCTAAAACACTTTCAAAAAATATTCATGTAGTATGTGTAATAAATATCATAATGTTTGGTCAAAAGGGAATAGAAAAAGCTGGTACAGCTCTTGAGAAAAGTTTACTTCCCTAATCTTCTTTGGACTTGTTATCTGCTTGTTATCCGCATCTTCAGACTTGGCATTGATAGTTATATTATCGTAAATCCCATGAAAAAGTTTCTACCATTTTTATCCCTTCTGGATCCCAGTTGGTTAAGAGCTCCATACTAGTTGACCTTTTCTATCAATTTGAGCCATTTATAGTAACCATTAAGTGGCCAAATACATTAAATTTACTATCAAATCGTTTATTTTTATTGTCTTTCTTTACTTTGTCAAATAATGATAAATGATTTTCGTAGATAATTGTTTGATATTTATTAATAGTGTTGTTATTGTTTATGATTAAAATTGTTTATGTTTATGTAGTGACCTTGTTTTAGTGCATGCTAATTACATATGGTAGTTACTACTAATTATTATTTTAGTAGTTTGTTATAGTACATGTAGTACCATATGTACTACAACGAACTACTAAAATAATAGGAATTAGGGGGGAAATTAGCAATCTTAAATTCACAACAAACTTCTTTAAGAAAAAATATTACTGATAAAAATTATGAGTTATTTAAATTTTGAATCACTATATATGTAAAGCAATAGAATGTTTTGTTGTAAAACTTATGATTGTTATAACAGTTACAAGTTCATATTTTTCTGCAATTTTATTATTTTTTTCTGTTGCGTGAGCCAAAATTTCTAAAAGATATGATTATTTTTTGAATTTATTAAAACATTATTATTATTTGTGCTGTTTTTCTAATTAGTTCAATAATTGTATACAAAAGAATATAATAGAAAATGATGTTAGATCTCTTAAAGCATTTTTTTCTTTCGACTTTTATGATTTGTAATTCATATTCACTATATTTTTCATCCATTAATTTATTGAACATTTCAGTAAGTCAGATTAAGATTTAAAAAAAATTTAAATGGTTGTGGATTTTGTTCTTTTTCAATATATTTATTGCTCTTTTCGTATGTGTTATTAAATTATTATTTTTTGTTAAATGTTCTATTATTTTTTTAAAAAAAATTATGTAATCTTAATGTATATAAATTCTAATAAGGTTGTATCAAAACAAATAATTGACAAAAAAAATGCGAAACCAGGACTCTATATCTCTTTACACACACACACGCACACAAAAAATCAGTTACAAATTTTTGTAATCCTATACATGTAAATATGCAAAAAAACAACAAATTTGTACGGATTGCTAGTCATTATCGACATAGATGTATTAATTTTGAATTATCGTGTATTAAAATGAGGTTTCAGTCAAAGTTTGTTACACATATATTCGTCACAATCTAATTATAATCGAGATATCTATTTTTCTCCTGTGTATATTCATTTTCGGCTAAAAAGAATATAACAATCCACAAAAATATACGCAGTTTTGTTTATCATTTTAAAATTATAGACGTTTATCCTTTGTTCCATTATGTTAAGTGGAAAATATTTCGGGAAACATTTTTCTATTTTTAAGACAATCAAATACAACAATGGCATCTTATCATAGATTTAACAATGTTAATTTGTTAGAGATCTTAAGAAACTAAATTATAGCTCCACAAGCATTCTGGAAAATTAAAATCTCCAAATTAGAAAATCAATTTAATATGGTTCAACATCGCAAATTGGTTTATTGTCGAAAGACAAGATTACGGAGCAATATTTTACTGGAGGCTTAAATGCGATCTGCTGTATATATGCTGCTGCTCTCTTTGACTACAATGTAATTTAATTATAAATCCGAAGGCACGTTTGTATAATTTCTATAATAGCTTGTTCCAAATTCATTATATTTGGAAAAGACAATTAATAGTATTATTGGAAAAATGCAAATGGACAACTTAAAATTCTGATGCATAAAATTTTAGATGCTTTGCATTAAATCAAAAATTAATGCCAGTTAGTTTAGCAGATATAATATTTATATAACACTATAAACACACATATGGTACTTATAGACCTTATCTTAAAAAGAGGTTTAATAAGCTAATGTAGTTTAAATAAATTTAATAGTATCAATTGTTTGCATTTAGAATTTCAGACAATTAGTGATATACAAATATATAAGATAACAAGTAATAGTACATTACATAAAATATATCTACAGGGTTTTAAAAATTGTCATGGGTATTGAAAAGCTTTAAAATTCAAATATTTATTCTGTCCCGCGATCCGTTATTTCGCTTTGCCTAAGTGAGTACGTTTAAATTTAGTAAAATATTTGATTGCTAAATTTCCCCCAAACAGTGAGAATATAATTAAAATTATTCTTATGGTATTGTATATGTAAATAAATCATTTTATATACTATAAAGCTATTTTAATAAATTTTAAATTAATTTATAAATAATTAAGATATATAAATATTACATATACTGTCATTTAAAAGAAATAAAAGAGTAATGCGACAAGTAGCCCAACTCATCGCTGGTTGATAAGGCTCGCACGAAACAGTAGAACTAATATCTGCAATCATTATTTCCAGTGAGACTTTTTGACGATGGTAATAACACGTGTAAAGAATCTGAAATCATTAGATATACTGGTGGGTATTTTACGCATTTATTATGTATGATACCAAGATCGAGCAGCTACCTCAAAAACTCTTTGCAGAAGGTAGTATCCAAAGCTAATTGCACACTGTGGGTATATAACAGGTGGGCTGAAAGGTTTATAGGCTGACACATAGATGGCGCTACTAGTATTAAGTCCATATGATGTTTAGCCCTAACCCTCAAAAGACACAGGTATAAATTTGACAGCTGTTGCACTATTAGTATGTGAGTTATAGCATTTTTGATGAAGCAACTTTTGTTAGTTTGAAAAAATGAATAAAAATTAATTTCGTGTGTTAATAAATCATTGCTTTTTGGCGAAAAAAATACTATTGAAGCCAAGGCGTTGCTTGATAGACATTATTCGGACATTACACCAGGAAAATCAACCGTAGAGAAGTGGTTTGCTAAATTTAAACGAGACGAAATGAGCACCGAGGACGATGCACGCAGTGAACGCCCCAAAGAGGCTGTTACCGACGAAAACATCAAAAAAGTCCACAAAATAATTTCTGATAACCGTAAACTGATGTTGATTGAGATAACTGAGACCCTAAGATATCAAAGGAACGTGTTGGACATATCGTGAATGAATATTTGGATATGCGAAAGCTCTGTTCAAAGTGGGTGCCGCGCGAGTTCACAATCGACCAAAAACTACAACGAAGGGATGATTCTAAGCTGTTCAATCGTAATAAAACCGAATTTTTAGGTCGATGTGTGACAATGGATGAAACATGACTCCATCATTTCACACTGGAGTCCAATCGACAGTCAGCCGAGTAGACTGCACGTGATGAGCATTAAAAATGCTATAACTTCAATAAAAATGCTATAACTCACACACTAATAGTTCAAATCACTGTCAAATTTATACACGTGTCTTTTGAATGTTAGGGCTAACTAAAAATCATATGGATTTAATACTAGTAGCGCCATCTATATGCCAGCCTATGAACTTGTCAGCCTCCTTGTTATAACTCTAAAATGAGGCCTATCTATGTTCAATAACAGATGAAAAAGGTACAAGTAGTAATTTATAATTTATTTACAACACAAAAATACGAATACTTGGAATGAAACATATTTTTGAATTGCATTGGTAATATGGGATAATCTGAAAAAAAAAAATATTTTCTTATTTTAATGAAAAATGTTATATATGTGATGGAAATAATTTTTAAAAATCTAACCGATCAATAGTTAGTGTGCCTCATTTGGAATATTATTACTGTACCATAAAATAATCTATTTTGTGATCTGCAAAAGTTTTATTTGTTAAAAATATGTTAGGGTTAATAATACAAATAAAATGAATTTTACTACGAACAAATTCCCTTACTATAAGGTATTCTACAACATGTTTTGTCAGTTAAAGTAACCATCATTCCTGACAAGTTGTGATACAAATAGACCAATAGTTTAGATAAAAATAGCTTTGCAATTACATTATCTTAAATTAAAATTTTAAACATTATATTAATTGAAAAATATGAGTAAAATATTTTTAAAAGGAGAACAAGTAACTAAAATCAGAATTAAAAATTTAATTTAATCAATTAATTTAATCCAAATATAAAATAATTTGATACGAATGCTTAATACAAAACATTCATAAAAACTTTCAGTAAAAATAAACTGTCTAAAATAATTACAATTGGCAGAAGTAAATCTTAGAATTGGAATATGTTACAAAAGGAAATTCAAGAGGAAAAAAATTAAATTAAATTAAATTAATTAAAAAAAGCATCTTTGTTTAATAAAATTTAATAATAACGTTTAGCACTGTTTGTGGTTACGTCCTACAGTATGCTTACTAGAATGTGAGAATTCGATTCCAACTGCTACATTACTGCTTTGAAAAATGAGAAGAGAACATAATGTCTCCTATCTTGTTTGACATTTTGGTTTTATTGTAAAAGTATATAAAACATGGAGGAAATTAATTTTTAAAATTAGAACACTGCTCAATCTTTTACCTCTTGCCAAGCTAACATCATACCTACTTCAAATATCCGGGTTAACATTATATAATGATAAATGTTTGGTATCCGTCATCATGGTAAAATTAATAATTATGTAGGATAAATATAAATAATAATAATAATAATAATAGATAATAATGATGTAATGCAAAAAAAATGATGCATCATTAAAAAGTAAAACTTTTCATTAATTATTACTTAAACGAATAATTTATTTTAATTAAAATGCGAAACGTTATAATGTATGTTATTCAAATAAGACGAAACTGAATAGGTATATTTTTGAAACTTTTAGCACAGTTATCTTACTGCGAGAAAGAAGGTTAAATACAAATCTACTGGCAATGTGCTTTTTAGTCACTTCATTCTTAAAAGGAGACAGTGACAGTATTTATGGACAGTGGTTTTTTTTTATTTCCAATGGCAGGCTACAATAAGTAATAAAATGAAAAAAGAAAAATAACACTAAGAACAAGAAAACAACAACGAGAATCGAAAAAAATCACATAGTGATTTGTTTAGCTAATAAGGGCACTAGCCTCCCAGTGACGACCATACACAGTAGAGGAAGCAAGTGCAGGGCAGATAGGAAGGTGAGATGAATCCATGTCCTCTCCAAGACTGCAGAGCATGCATTTTGTGCTTTCAAATATTTTCATACGAAAAAGATGATTGGCCATACAATCATGGCCCCTCAGGAGTTGATATTATTTTCAGTTAGATTGGCCACCATTATAGAGAAAACATCAATATCGTGAAATGTAAGAGTCTTGCAAAGCTCAGCCGTCTTGGAGTGGGACTGAGCATCCGCATTCCACTGCAACACACGTAGTGATGAGTTACTATTCGGCAGGGAACTCATTGGCAAGACTGTAGATCATTTAGCCGACAAGGCGTTGTCCGAGGTGCACCAACAAGGAGGTACATCGACATTGCACCCCTTTATAGACAGTGTTTCTAAGCGTATTTCATTGTTATTAAAGATACCTAAATTGAGTTTGAAGGATTTTCTCTTATACCATACACAAATGTAGAACAGTTACCTTGATATCCTTCACAGAAAATAGTGTCTTCCATTTTCGTTTATCGATGTGCAGTAGTGGATCAAAAGTAGAACGCGGTGACTATTACTTGGGAAAAATATTGATGTTATAAGAAAAAGTTTGCCCTTTTAAAATCATGACTTCTTTTTTATTTAAGTACTGAATTTTTTTAGCTTTTTTCACATATTGGTTATTATTTTTATAAAGCCAATATTTGTGTTTTTAAAAAGTCATTTTTTACAGAGTAGCTATTCTTTGATATTATCATAATGAAATATAAATTTGATTATTTATTTGTATTATTTTACTTGACATTAAATTTTTAATTTTAGGAGAAACTCTCTGATACTTCATCAATAATTTAGTTTGTAATTTTTAAAAATATTTTTGAAAAATTTGAAATCATCCACAGTTTATTAGCATGTGGTATGAGAGGTGATTTTATATATATATATATATAAGAACGTTAGAGATTTTTAAGATATAAACACTTGTTTAATCATGAAAAATATAAGTGCTTTATATAACAATGTGATCTAGAATAAAGCACAAAAATGAATTTTTTTAGAAAAACTATTATTATTTGTATTTATTTTTTGTTTTTGTTTTTTGCTTTTAATCATTAGTTAATTAAGAAAAAAAAATAACTTAAGAAAATTAAAAAAAAAATAACATTAAGGATCGAATTCCCTCTTTATTTTTTCTGGCATCCTTTGCTGCAATATTTTTAATTATTACTCTTACTTAATGAAAAGGTAAGTATCATTAAATAATTTTTTTTCTTGTGAAATTAAATAAGATATGTTTAGCAGTATTAAATCAATCTTTAATAAAATATTTTCTTAAATATGTGCTTGAGTTTGAAGTATTTTTTCAACAAAAAAGAAAACATCGTGAATTTGTATTTATTTAATACATAGTGAAGAATACTCGATACTTTTTTGCAAAAAAGAAAGCTCGTTTTCTCGTTCTGAAAAGTAGAAGATTATATTTCATATTTCTGAAATTTAAAGGAGGTGTAAATCATAGATAAAAATTCGATTACTTCTTAAATATATATATAAAGAATTTTTTTAGGATTAAATTTTCTAACATTAAATAGCACAGTATTGTATAAAAAGGGTTATTTTAGAATGTTAATACATTTAAAAATGTTTAAAGAAAGAAATAAAAATGGTTGAAACAAAAAGTCTTTTTTTTTATTTTATTTCTTCAGTTAGCTATTTTTATTCTTAGACGTTATATTTTTTTGCATTTTTGTACTTAAAAATTTTTTTAACAAACCTTTTTCCTAAATTAAAATTATTCAACACGCATATTGTAATCCATTTGTTTTCTGCTTTTAATTTTTAATAAAACAGTTATATGTAAAATAAATAAAGAAGGACGACAATCGTTTTTAATATATAACTTTACGCATAGCATAATTTCTTTACATTTTTAAATAATCTTCTTATAAACTGGAGCGTGGGTGCCTGTCCAAATGAATAAATATAAAACTGTATAGTATAATCTCTTTGGCTAGTAAAGAAAATATATTTTAAAATATGAGAAAGTTTTGTTTCATTTATATCATGTAATATTTAGAATTGTTAAAAGTATTTAAATCTTTCCATAGGTTACAATATTCAATAAATTACATTTCTGTAAATAATACTATATCTCATCAGATTTCAAGTACAAGCTCTGCAAAATATTTATCTTTCAAGATATTTGCTTAAGACAAAAATTTATCAAAATAAATCTTAATTTTTTTTAAGTTAAAGAAAAAAGCATTAGTCATTAAATCCATTTTTTAATATGTTATTATTTACGATAAACAGCTTAAGCTTGATTTAACTTGTAAAATTCTTACATGCAAAAATACAGTCATGACAGAAATAATAAGAAACTGATTAAGACTAAATAGAAATAGACTAAAAAAAAATTGCAAATAGTACTCTTTTGTACCCAGTTCCAGGTGGAATTTTTTTATTTATACCAGAAAAATCATTGAAGACTAAACAAAAATCCTCGACGATTTTAATTGTACGTTACGTACTGTTTAAGTTATCTTAAAAGTACCGCTATACTCAATATATCGTGAAAGATCTATCGGAATTTTAAAGGATGTTTCATAAATTAATGTAAGAAGATAGAAACGCTTTTTTTCATACCCAAGTTGAATTAACAGGCATGATATTTGTTTTTGGTTTGTTAAAATTTTGAATAATAATAACATTTATATAGAGATAAATCTACTTTGAAATTCGGAAACACTTGTGAAAACTATAGGGAATTAAATCTCAACGTTAACCACCAACCATATTGATCAGTAAAAGTAATATTATATTAGAAAGTTAGAGATTAATATTATATTAGATTATTACTTATAAAAATTCTTTATATAGAAAATAAAATGATTTTCCTGTCAAAAGAGTTTTACTGCAATTTTATGATATAAAACAGTAATATCGCTACTTACGTCGTTATTGGCCATGGCGACATGTTGGTAATGGCCATGTTGTCCTTCGGGGAGGGGCAGCCTCATGTACCAGTTCTTGCCACCCTGACCAAAAAAGATTGGACCCCGAAGATCGACCCAACCTTTCCTGCTCGGCGGACTCTGTTCGTAAACCTGCAAATATAAAAATAGAAGAAAACATCTATAATAAGGAAATACAATGTTCAGTTTTATAGCTGTTATTACTACACTTGCATATACAATAAAATTATTCTAATTTATAACCCAATTTACTAACTATACAAGACTTTTGCAGAATGGCAAAACTACTATTATTATTTTTTAAATATACGATGAAACTTATAGATCATGGTGTTAGTATTCGCAAAATGGAATAAAAAAATCTCTTATTAAAAAAAAACGTTAAGATGTATGAGAATTTTTTTTTTTTTTTAAATCTATAAAAAAGATAAAAATTAAAATAAATATGTTTCAGTCAAAAACCGATAGTTACTTTAGTCATATATCGCTGTTGCATATAAAATTGTGCTTTTCCTTTACGAGTTTGTTTTGTTGATTAATTCAGTGACTTTAAATACGAGGCGAAAGTGAATGGTAAGAAGCCGATTGAAGAATATTCAATGGCATCTGTGATTAAAAATAAATTTAATTTTATGATTTGGAACATGAGGAGAGAGTGAATGGTAAGAAGCTGATTAAAGACTATTCAATGTTATCTGTGATTAAAAATAAATTTAAGATTTTAAAATTTAGTTTTAAAGACTAATTTCTTAATTTTATTTTCAAACAGATTAAGGATAAGTTTAAGATTTTTGTATTATTTTTCAAACAGACCATTTTATTACATACCATCTCCAGTTAATCAAAATATTGAACATTTAATCAATATAAAAATCTAAACCAGAATTTTAACGAATGAATATTTCATCGCTCTTGCCGAAAGAAAAATCAAATAATATTCTACTAATTCATATTGTAAAGAAAAAGAATTTATTTACTTATATACTTTTATGCTTTTAGCAAATATTGGGCAATAATGCTTGTGATCATTCATGTATTATTGGCAGCATTCAGTCTATTAACAAATTAAATTTGAGTACGTAAATCAATATATGGTTCACCTATCAGCACAATCAATTCATAAGAATTGTATTTAAGCTGCTGCAAGGACATAAATCTTTTACTTACCACTACACAATACCAAAGCTCTCCAGCACATTGTGTGACGACGGAAAAGTTCTGCGATCTCGCCAACCATATGACTGCCAGGCTCTGGTTGTCTATCCACTGAACAGACGTGAAATAATGATCCCTGTGACAATAAAAACAAACAGAGAGGACATGAAATAATATCCTGTGGGACTCAATTCCATCTTTATTTATATTCCGCTTTTGCGAGAATATATCCTATGGCTTTGCGCATGCAGGGACTACGCAAATAGAAACGCAAAAAAAGAACTACGTTAGAACAAGCGAAAGAAAACAACAAACAGAAAGAAGACAAAAAATACATGCATGAATGTTAAGAGTAAACAAAAATGTCCTTTCTTCATGAATAATTCATGTATGTAAATATTGATACAGAGTAACTGATATCTAGTGTGAATTGTTTGATGTTGAAGTCCTAAAACTTTATGATGTAGTTAAATTTGACATTATCCACATTACTTTGATAAGGTATTAAATTAAAATGAATAGTCGTAATAAGTTGCAACACAAATCAAGTATTAGCAACAATATACCTAATATTCGATCACGATAGTTGGACATCCTTCTCAGCATACATAATTAAAAATTATACATGAAACAATATTTAGAATATATTACAATAATGTTTCCCAGATTTTACATAAGCCTGCATTCCGCCTTTAAAACTTTCTTCCAATTTACTTCAATAAATTCTTAAATTATATATATAAATATATATATATATTCATGTATAATTTTTAATTATGTTTAATTTTAATTTTTTTTATAATAAATTAATTAATTAACGAATAATATATTATTCGTTAATTAATTAATTTATTTATTTTTATTTTGCATTCAGAATGTCCGATTTCAAAAATATTTCAATTTATTTTAAATCAAATTACATTATTTCAAATTACTTAAAATATCACAGTACATGAACAATATAACTTTTTTTAAACATAATTTTTTATTACGGTACCTAATTTTTAGTCTTTGATATGAGTATAAATTAAATCCGATACCAGAGAAATTCGTTGTTACAAAAAGCGCTAGAGCCTCGAATTTTCTTAGAACTAAAATTGTTAAATTTTTATCAATCGAAATAAATGTTAGTTATTTTAAATTAATTATAATTAAAATTTGTATTCATAAAAAGTTTATAACTTTTTCTGTTAAATTTCAGATGTACTTAAACATGATTAAAATTTTATGTACATGAA
The DNA here is from genome assembly GCA_021605075.1 of Caerostris darwini. Classification (NCBI taxonomy): domain Eukaryota; kingdom Metazoa; phylum Arthropoda; class Arachnida; order Araneae; family Araneidae; genus Caerostris; species Caerostris darwini. The sequence continues at coordinate 1,124,412 of BPLQ01006959.1, forward strand.
ATTAGTCGTGACTAATTCATTTCTTGAGAATCATATTCCCCATTTTAAGAAAACTTGAATTAAAAAAAAAAATTTTAAATAGAAATTTATTTTAATTTTTATTCTTAATTAGTTCAACTTTTATAAATCAATTTTCAGATTAACATCACAAGAGTAAATAATATTTATTAATTAATCTTTTTATCAATCGTATTAAAAGCATTTTGATACATATATATTTACTTTTATCTGTTATTGATACATTTAATTTAATTGTTTTTGTAAGAAATGTTCTTTATATATATTCTAGAGCAGTGATCGATAAACTCATTAGACAAAAGAGCAGAAGATCAGTCTTAACACCAGTATGAGGTTTTCGTAATATATTTTTTTACATAACAATGTTTTGTACCAAATAAAACCAGATATCATCATAACAATAATCTTATTCATAGACAAAAATATTTTTACAGTAAAATAAAAATATGACAAAACAATAACCTTGCTAATATTTAATGTTAACAATGACCTTGTATTTCTTGGACAGTTTAAAAAGTGAGGCTTATATGCCATTGCTTTAAATTTCAAACATCAATCCAGGTTGTCTTCAATAAGAATATTTCTCAATCTAATTTGATACGGTTTAGGCTTTAAAAAAATTGTTCGCGTGAATATGTAGAACCAACGAGTGAAACAGAAAATGTTAGTTTAACATGAGCCATGAGTGCTATTCCAATTAATGTGAACATTTGTCTTTCAACAATCTATACTTGTCTTCTTCTCCATATGTTTCAAACCGGATTACTTTTGATGTGAACTAAGATCACTGTTTTTCTCTAATTTTTTCACACCAGCATTAAGATATTATTATTTAGAACTCCATAATTCATTGTTTTTTAACTCCTGTAATTGCATTTCAAAAACATAGATGTTAATATTAAAGGGAGAAAAATTCAATTCTGTTACGTCAGCACTAAGCGGAATTTTAACAAAAGCTAACGTCGCTATGTTATTTCGGAATTCCTGAAACATCCATAGGAAAGCTTCCTACATATATAAAATTGTTGTTTTGAAATAGTAAATGTCAATTACAGAATTATTTTCTTCGAGATGTTTAAGCAAGTTTTTAAAAATAATTAATGTTTCTGTCTCAAACTCTTGAACAAAATAGGGATAGTTTGTCTTCAACCAACAGGAAATATGCATATCTATATATATATATTTGTATCCTTTCCTTTGCAGTTTACTATTAATATTATTTAGATAAGCCCTAACATCAACCCAGAAATAAACAAATCTACAGTTAGTTCAGAATAGGCATCACCCTTATCAAGAAGAAAGGCTTTACTGCTGTGCCAAGAAAGTAAGACTTTTAATTTTTTTCAAAAAATCTTTATCTATTCTACCAAATTTATTTCAGCGCCTTTAAAGTAATCTCCTCTGGACACAATGCCCGTAAGCCAACTTTTTTCCCAATCTTCAAGGCATGCTAAAAAGTCATAGGCCGGGATAGCCTTCAATTCACGTTGAATCTCTTCAATCGACTCAAAACGGTGTACCCCTGAGTGGTCTTTTGAGTTTAGGGATTAGCCAGAAGTCGTAGGGTGCTAAGTCAGGTGAATACGGTGGTTGTGGAACGATATGGGTGCCATTTTTGGCGAAAAAGTCACCAGGAATAAATGCACTGTGAGCCGGCTCATTATCGTGATGCAAAAACCAAGAGTTGTATTTCCATAAATATGGCCTCTTCTTGTGAATAGCTTCACGCAAACGACGCATAACACTCAAATAATATTCCTTGTTGCCAGTTTGCCAGGTAGGTATTCTTAATGCACCACACCATGGTAATCGACGAAAACAGTCAATATGACCTTGATTTTGAGCGACTTTGGCATGCTCTTTTCGGTCTTACTTCACCTTTGTCACGATATTCGCTTGATTGTTTCCGGATCGTAAGCATACATTTAAGTCTCAATTCCACTTATGATGTATTCCAACTTGTCCTGATAGTCAAAAAGCATTGTTTCACACACTTCAACGCGAAGATGTTTTTCCAAAAAAAGTCAGTGTTTTCGGAACCATTCGAAATTTGACGAATTTAAGGCCCGAAACATCTTCAAAATGGAATTGACCGATTCTTTTGAAATTCCAAAATCATCAGCAAGGTCTCTAATTGTAAATTGACGGTTTGCAAGCACCAAATCTAAATTTTTTGGACGTGTCGGTTGTGATTGATGGTCGACAGGGCGCTTTTCGTTTTCAAAGCGTTCTGTGCCTTTTTTGAACTGTTTTATACCAATTGTAAACATTTCTTTCCAACATAGTTGGCTCCCCGAATGCCTTCTGCAACATTCTATACGTTTTGGCATACGAATATCAATTAATTCAGACATTTCAAAAATCGCCGAAATCAATTTTAGCGTCTCACAAAGCCTCATGAATATTTTGAACTCAAAATCAAATATTCAAGTAACTCAAACACTAATGAATATTTTGACGTGAAATTTCACACAGATGTCAAGGATAGTGCCAACAACCGAAAAAACAAAGAAAAAATTGAAATTCTATATGCTCTGGATATTAAAATTGAAAATTGATTTTACTTTTTGGGGTTTTACTTTTTGGTTTCGGGTTCTAGTCCCGGAGGTGCCCTAGATGCTTGTAGTAGTTAGGAATCCACTTTAAACCGTAGGTCCCGTTCTAATATGACTTTTGGGCGTAGACCTGATGGCCTTAACCCGTAAAAAAAGAAAGCCTCCCACGTCTTGAAATCTGCCAGTAGACAGACGGCCTTGGATCACCATGGAGCTGTTGCACCAATGAAGAATAAGTATATCCTAATATGATGAAATGGTGCTAATGCAGGCGATATAGATATTAAATTACTTTCAAGCTGTAGAGGAAAGTGATATTCTCACCATGTATTGACATTCTCGGCAGTCTATAAAATGTTAACGGATAATGTAATAGAGACCTGGCCAAAGAAAATCATTTCCTCAGTCTGTTTCCTCAGTTTCCACATTCTTACCTAGAAATCAAAATTCATTTTGAAAAGAATTTCCTCAATTAAATTATAATGTGCTCTAATTGATAACAACTTTTCTTTAGATGATAAGACTTTTTCGATGTCTGAATCCATCCTCTAATCAACCAGAATTGCAGCAAAAGAGCGCATAATGTCAACCTTCTCTGAAGAACTAAAATTCACTTGCAAATAAAATGGGATTGGGAGAAATTCTGTCGACGTCTTTAAGCTTCTTACCTCTCTTATAAACGATGAAGGTTTTGTATTCTTGAAGGCGAAAGACCATCTCGCAAGTATTCTGTAAACAACTTTAATATTAATTAACAAGCGTGATCCGTAACAATAGTAAATGAATATATGACTGAAATTTGTGCATGTACTACAAGACTGCAAGATATTCCTTTTCAATTGCAGAACAATTCCTCTCTGCTCTAATAACGTTCGTGATGCATATGAAATTATTTCGTTTGTTTGCTCATCGTTTGGACGAGGACTCTTTCAATTCCATAATTACTAGCCTCCATATATAATGCCGTGTAAGATTCCTCATTATATACTCGTAAATTGGGTTTGGAGGTTACAACTTTCATCTACTTGTAGAAAGCATCTATTTGTTCATGACCCTAACAAACTTTAGAGTGCCTCTTGAATACCTGCTGAAGTGGTTGTGCCTGACAACAAAAATCTTTGATGAAACGGCGATGGCGATAGTATGAATATTGTTCTAAAAGTCTTCTGATGTCAAGTCAATTCTTTCGCATTGGAAAACATATTAAAGCGTTCGCTTTATCTAAATCAAGGCAAATACCATCTTCGGACACGAGATGGGTCTAAAGTTTTAATCTATTGGGGGGCAAAGACATTTTTTTTTTAATTTAGAGTGAGTCCAGCGTTTAGGATACCGCTCTGAACTATATGTAACCTCTTAAGATGTTTTTTGAACGTGTAAAAAAAAACTATGGTGTGATCCAAATAACAGAAACACATTGTCGACGTCAAATGTCGCAGAAAATTGTTCACCATACTCTCAAACGTGGCAGGTGAATTACATAACTTAAGCTGCATAACTTTGGATTCATGAATGATTTTGCAGTAATAATGGCTGTCTTTTCTCGATAGGCTTTAAACACCTACATTTTGCTAGTATCAGATTCGGTGATCTTTGGCAGAAAAATATTTAGCATTTTGTAAACAATCAAGCATATCACTTAAGTGCGGTAAAATGTACTCATTTTTTAATGATTTACTTTAGACGGCGGTAATCTGCGCAGAAGCACCAACTTAAGCCTTTATTTTGACAGGACAACAGGAGAAATCCTAGAGCTCTCAGATGGTTGAATTATTCGTATCATTTCATTTACATCCTTTATTTTCATTCATCATTTTACCTATTTTTTTCCAGTATTCTACGACATTTATTTGGTGATACTCTATATGCTCTCTGGTTTACGGATGCATGATTACAAGCAATTATACGACGTTCAAAGTTTGTTGTAGAACTTTGGATCTCTATACTATTAAAATACTTCTGAAAATATTCAAAATGCTCCAAGAACTGCTGTCATGCTTCCGAAGTAATATTGAAGAGTTAACATGTTTGAATAATCGTCTAGGTTCAACTTGGGTATTCTATAATATCCTGCAATGGTTAGTGTATTCAAGCAGGTTTCATTAATAATTTCTGCTTATCCATGAGCATTTGTCTACAGAACCTTGAGCCTTCCTAGGAACAATTTGAGCTGAAGTGTGTCCTTTTGCAGGCCATATTTTGCTTCTGACCTTAAGTAATGTTATAATGATAGACAGTAACGCTAAGAGCAACATTTTATTTCCGTCCACGATCACGTCGATATTATATTCCTTTTGAGACTCATGAGAGATATTTCGGTAGCATACTGTGCATGTATTATCCAATTGTCTATGGTATACAGGAAATACATAATTGAGCATTTGATATTTAACACTGAGGGGTCTTAAATTGACAGTTCAGATTTACAGTCTATAACAGCTTGCGATGCTTTCAGGAAATACCAACCAATGATAATGTCGTGACTATAATTTCCGAAATACTTTAAATTCAAAGGGTTGGACTCAGCTGTTAATGTCAAGAGGAAGTACTCATTTTCCAAGTGGCTGTACAGAATTTCCGTCTACAACTTTTATGACGAAATTTTCTTTAACCGGAAACAAAGATTTACGAAGACGGCTATTGCAAGTTTCCGACGTGATGGAGGATGCTACCCACGATGTCACTGTTAACTAAGTTTTCATTGATCAAATCTTCATGTTAGTTTCCGGCTAAAGATGATTTCCGAATGCTTTCAAGATGATTACTGGCGATTTCAAGATGATTACTGGCGATTTCAAGATATTCTAGCTATTTATTCGCAAAGGTTGAAGGAATTTCACTAGAGGCGGCGGCCGCACCTTTCATTGACGTCGCATCTTCAGTTTTCCTCAATACGTCAGTTGGGAACGTTCATATTGTCACGGTAATCTGTAGCCTTGTGACTGCAGTCGTCCTCAAATTGTGTTTGCGAGATAGTTCGAGTGTATTTTCGGTTGCAGTCGCCGGGGTCAATCAATGTTTTAGTCTGTGACATTTCCTTAATGCATCCAGTTCAATGCCGCATGCCTCCTCGAACTCTGCAATAGGGAATGGTGAGGCCTGGCCGACCATAATGAAAGCAAACTGATTTGTTATTTGCTGTTCCTCATGTATTAGTTCTTCTTGGCTTAGGTTTAGCAACTCATCTTTGTCTTTTTTTAATGGTTGAAAAATGTTAGGGTCATCTAGTTCGTGAAAGAACTTCAGTACACTGTTTTTGAGTTCGTGTGAGAGGTGATAAAGCTTCTTGAATCCCTTTCGGATAATGGTTTCGATGGATTCGACCAGTGTCTCAGGGATTTCGGCATTAATTATGCGTTGGACATCTTCTGGAACACTCTGTCAAATGAGGGCACTTGGTTTTTTTCTTTGTTTATAGAGGACAGTGGGATGACATTAGTACGGCTAACCCGTCCCTTTTTCTTTCTTCAATATACTGACACTAGGTGATGCAGCTTTTCTACTTACGCCTACTGAAGACTTGCTTCATAGCAATGTCTCTACAGGCTTTCGAGCTATGATTATGTCTTCTCACCAGGCTTCTGTGCTCAAACTTTTAATTCTCCTGCAGCTATTTTTTTATCCGTTTGTGATCTCCAAATAATATAATAAATTTCGGTTTATTTGAGTAGGTCTTCGTTATTTTCAAACTAAATTCCGGCTGTCTTATCGAAAAATATGCATTTTTGAACGAAATCGTCGCTTTTAATGTATTCAGCAACTCGGTCGGATTCTTTTAGTCATTTGTATGAGTCTTATTCATCGTCATAAAACACTGCAGGTATTTCAAATTGTTACATTAAGAGAGTTACAACCACAGACTTGGTTTCTTAAACCAGAGCCATTATTTTCGTTTTCTTAGGTGGTGTATAAGTCCCTATTCAGGTACCTTGCATTGTTACAGATTACTTCTTTTGCGCACGATGTTCGATTTTAGAACGTTTCTTACGTCCAAATTGTCACGCAAATATAACTACACGCTAGATTAAACAGGCAATTCGATGAGAGAAAATTAAGTTTTAGGGACTACACTTAGCTGTGAATATTACAAGAATAGACAAGGTTTTATATGCAGAAATGGAATGTTTTAGAATACTGTCGGAAAACGCAATGGATATTCTAGCAGTTTAACACAAAGACAAAAATAATTTAGACCATTGACTATATATATTAGTATAAACGGTTTTTCTGAGAAGATATATTACTACTATATAGATAAGAGTGATTCATGGAAATATATTTTCAAAATTTGCGAAAGTTTCTTAAAATAAAATACTTTATTACCTCTAATGTAATATATTAAAACAGCACACATACACAAGCAGTCACCCACCCACTTATACCTACGCATCTATATATATATTGGACGAGTGGAAGTTTCCAGGTTGAACTCTAGCAGGCTAAAACCTTATATATATATTTTGTAAATAGAATGTCAAAACAGATTATTTGCAAAAAAATTTATAAGATTTTAGCCTGCTGGAGCTCAACCTGGAAACTTCCACTCTAGTAATGCACCTTCTTTGCAAAAATGCTCTTTATACTAATATTTAGAATCATTGGTCTAAATTATTATTTTTTCCATTTAATCCTATAATAATAAAGGCGCCAGGAACAAAAAAAACAACAAAAGAAGAAAGCAACTGAAACTGGTGTTGTGAGAGCGGTGAAAATAGCGAAGCTGAATGCTCGTGATCACAAACCACACATGCACTAACTGGTCTTGCACTTCACGGGGTGGTTTCACATCCCTTTGCATGAAGTTGAGGGGGTTGCGCACGTCCACCACCCACAAGAAGGCAGAGGGGTTGTCACCGCCGGGCTGAAAAAGAGGAAAATCGTATTAAAGACATTACGATCTTATAGAAACAATTCAAAAATTAACAATACAAAAAAATCTTTTTTCAAATGCAATATGAACTGCATTACAAAACAAAGTCAGTTATTTCAGTCAGTAAGTCAGAAGATTCAGAAAGTCAGTAGATTCAGAAAGACATCATTAGTGAAATCACATTTGTACATTAATAGACATCTACGTGTCTACATAGACACTTACCACCTACTTTACCTTTTACAAAAGTTCCTATTCCGTATATTTTTTACAGTTATGATAATACAACTAAATCACTCTCTCAAAAAACAAACCAAAACTTACAACTTTCTCACTCATAATGTTTAATAGTTACAGTACAAAACTATAGATAAAAATGCATAAGTAATATTATAAAACATTCAGAAACGTATAAAAAGTAGTAAACAACTGTAACTGTATCTAGGACTTTTAAATAATATTTATTTACATTTGAACGAATTTTCTGCTTTTATTCCAGTACTATCCTATATTTTGTTAAGAAGTATATGTTTTTTTACCATTTAATTAAAAATATTGTTTTTGTTGAACAAACAATCTGACTCTATTAGAGGAAATTAGTCTTTGCTACATATTAAGCATCGGCATAATGTTAATAATGGATAAAATGAATCGTCTCCTACTAAGTTGGTGATCTCTACTCCAAATCACTGAATTGATACTCCTATTTCATTTAAAAAATCCATTTGAAAAAAAAAAAAAAAAAAAATACCAATTCATGTTAATTTTGAAACTTTCAAATACTATTTAAAAGTTTGAGTAATAATTATTTGCCAAATTTAATGTCATGATTTAAATTTCTTTTTCTTACAAAAAAAGATAAATATTTTGATTTTTGTTGTTAATTTTTATAAATTTTATTTTAAACTAAGTAGATATAAATAAACAAATAATGTACATATGTGTTAATGATAGTTTAGTGTAAAATTACTTAGAACCTGCGTTTTATCAATAATGATATATGACAAATAATTTTTAATTTGATATTTCCAATATTTAATTTCGATCACAACAAAAAAATTTTATTTAGGTTTAAAAAGGTATAATATAGTGGAAGTATATTAAAGTAAAAGGTAAAAACTTATGAAAACATTTCATAATATTTTTTATAATTTTTAATCTATGAAAAATTTGAAATTCGCATTTTCATATTTTTAAATAATTAGTCATAATTAAAATGCTAAAGCTTTTTAACCAACACTTTTAAGATCAATTTATAACTATTTAATGCATAAAACTAAACATGCAATTTTTGAAAAAAATGAATATAACTTTTTTTAGTGAATTATTTTTTACAATTCAATATTCTCACAAATTTTCTTCAATTTTTAGATTTTAATTATTTTCATCATTTATCATTTCTTTAAAAATAAAAATTCCACCTTTAAAAGAAAATACAAATGTTATAATGAAAAAAAAAATATGAAACATAAAATCAGTATAAAAAAGGAGTGCAGTAAAAAATATGAATTTCAAATATCAAAAATTGAAAACGGAGTAGCATTTTGAAATAATTTTAAAAAATAAAAATAATTAATTTATAAAGATTAACAAAAATATTTTTCTTGCAAAAATCCTTTTATTATATTTGAAATCAATTCATAGTAAAAATTATATTCAATATCGTTTTTATTGATTACGTAAAAAAACAAATCTGGATATGTTCTTTCATGTGAAAACATGAAATCAGTTTTTATTATTTTTTTTTTAAATTCACCATTGCTCTTTTTTTTTTAAATGAATTGCCACTGAATAATTAAAAAAATGTTAGGATATTCTAAAGGAGCTAGATGATGAAAATAGCTATGATGCTGAGTAATTTTAAATTATTTTTGATGCTAAAGATTACTTTGAATCTGACGTACGTAAAAATTATGAAAACGTTATATTAGAAATAAATATTGACCACATAAATACGGATTTTTCGCAAAATTAAATAATATTAACAAATTTGCACTATCTAAATAAAATTGAAATTTTCACTTATATCATTTATCTTCTATATTAAAATCGAATTCATTTTTTTTCCCATGAAAATCATTTTGAATCAAATTTTGAGATGAATTCTTATTTATTACAAATTTCATATGGTGTAAAATATTAATTAATCTTTTAAAATTTAATTTCGTATATTCTTTAAATTTAAAAAAGTTTTCCCTTTTATTTTCCCTTTATTTTCCCTTTTATTAGAATACTTTATTCATTTTCGGTTATCATTGTACTTACACTCTTGAAGTTTGATTAAGAAGATTCTTTGTAATATTAATACAAATTTATTTTCACTTTTAATATGATCCAATTATTTTAATTTATTAAGCATCCTAAACAAGACGAGCATGTTTTTACTGTTCTAGTAAGAAATAGGTCTCTTCAATTCACTGAAGACCGTGTAATGATCTATAACATGAGTTACTTTTCGAATTCATGCAATTGGCGCAATGTGTGTGGTTCGCTTGGAAAAAAATCTGTAAAGCCGATAGTTTGTTTCGAATTTCATTTCTTTTCTTATTCACTTCCGGATTTCAGTTTAGCCATTTTTAGACGCTTTCTTAATTGATAGCTTGCAATAATTAATTTTTGTATATTTAGTTTTTTGTCCTCGCTAATTCGAAGAAATGAGATTCAGAATACAGTCACAAAATCCAACTGGAATTATGAAAAGCACATGGGTAAAATGAAAATTTCAATCACAAACCATTAAAGGAGAGAATATTCGGGGATATATCTGGAAAGCATTAAAGTCGATGAATACATTAATTGAATAAAGTAATAAATTTGCTTTTAAAAGAAAGTGGTTAGTTTTGAAGATATCAGTAAAATTGAATATGAATATTTTTTCACAGATAGAAATAGTAAAAAACTTTGTTAAATTGCTTTATACACCAATAACCTTTGGTATACAAAACAATTTAAATTTTAAATTATGCTTGTATAACACTAAAATTTGCTTAATTAGGTTATAAATTTGATAGAATAGGGGAATTTAAACTTTCTCTTTAAATTTCAATTTATGCTTATACCATAAAACATCGCTTGTTTAAAATTTTCTAAATTTATATCGAAATGTATAGAAAACAAAAAAAGGAATTTTATGAAAAAAAATTTCGATAGTCTTTTATGATTGAACAGTTTAATTTTTTTGCAAAATACTTATAAAGTATTGTTCATTATTATATCATTAAAGAATATTAATATTTAAAAGTGGAAAAATAAAAGCGATTATAAAAATAAAAATGGTCTTTTTTTCTAACGATTCAAAGTATCTAGTAAAAAAATAGTTTTAATTATTAAGGTACTTTATGGTAATAAAATTTTAATAAGACCCTTACGATAATAATGCACTCTACCAGTAAGGTATTATGCATTTTCCCTCATACTAGTAAACCTTAAACATTTTGTTATTTATTTCAATCTTGTTCCAGACTCTAATCCAGATAATTAACAAGAAAACTCTTCCTCCACAAGCGAAAACAACGGGAAGCAATTTTAATTAGATCATTAATGAATCAATTTCAAAATCTGCTTCTCTTTAAATAAGTAAAAAAAAAAATAGTTAAACACATCTCATTGAAAGCTATTATCAAAGTAAATAATCTTACCTTAGGATAGCGCAGTTGAAAGAGCTCTGGATAAACATGGGATTCGTTGAAAATTGGAGAACCGAACCAATTATAATAAAACGTCCCAACTTTAGTGTCATTGATCGTTGCATAACATAGAAAGTTTCCGTCAGGGGACCACCAGATGGCGCTGTTGCTCTTCAGAATTTCCTCTGAATAAACGTAATGGTAGTGCAATAGAATAAGAAAGGTTTTAAAAATAAAATAATTACTTTAATCTAATTTGCTATTAATTTTAAAGATAAAGGCAACAGATTTTTAAATAGTGTTTGATTTCCAACTAATTAAATTGTTTATTTAAGTAATTGTTTTCAATTTGTATTTTGTATTTGATATTGCAATTTTTTTAGCTTATGTTTCAGAAAATGATAAATAGAAGTATATACTTAGGATTAATATTCAATATATAATATTTAAAAATTTATTTTTAAATTTTTTTAAATGTAATCTTTCTTTCAAATTATGAGATACTAAGTCATGTGTTTTATTTAAAAGAAAAAGCATTTTAATTAGAATTTTCAATTACATTTAAAATTAATTAGAAAATATTTTCTACAAAAAAACCTGAAATATTCTCAGTTTGTAACACACTTAAAAATATAACAATAATAATGTCAACCATTGAATTATCAAAAATTACAGAAAGTAATTTATTAAATATTTAAATATTTTTTTTAAATCTAAAACAATGCTTTATGAAAATGTTAAACTACAATTTAAAGAAATATTAAATTTTTAATGTACTTCATTAGTATAATTACTAATCTTTTAACTAAATATTTAAAAAATAAATAATCAAAACTGATCAAGCAATCAGCGGTTTTTGAAAACAAAAATATCTATAAGTAAATTAGATGTTTAGTACTTTATGCCATATTTTATATATTGTATTTTTAATACACATAAAATCAAATATATATATAATCGTACAAAATGTATCTAAGTATAGATTAAATGCATTTAGTAACAACTACAGAAAATAATCATATAAATTAACATGATATAAATAATCATATAATTACTAATATTTTAATTAAAGATTTAAAAAGTAACTAATCAAAACTGATAAAAAAATAAGCTGATTTTGAAAATAAAAGACTGTAAATATATTAGATTATATGAATATATTTTATATGCTGTATATTTAGAATATTGTATTTTTAATGTAATTAGGTAATTAGGTACATTCTGTTCATTGATATATGTATATATATATATATATATGTACCTAATTATTTATTTAATGCATCTAATAAAAACTACAGAAAATAATCATTTTGTGTGAACATTTGCAAATTTGCAATATGATTCCCATTCTATAGTAGAACCATAGAATCATATTGCTTCCATACTTTGACATATAATCATTTACACTTGATAATCATGAATCAGATACAAACCTTCATAGAGCCAATCTGGTATACCATTGAATATTATAGTTTCAACACCATTTGTTGAAATTGGATGATGCGTTCCGTTCACTCCACTGATGTAAAATAAATTATTTCCCCACACGTAAACCTGGAATATACAATAGACTATGGAATAAAAACACATTTCCAATAGGGAATGATAAACAAATTTTGAACGTCTTATCAATTCAAGCCATCACATTTTACATAGTTTGTATATTTAGCTTCAATATGTTGAAAAGCTGTAATGCACATATATATTTACTTATATATATTTACTTCCTCTCCGGGTGAGAGTCTGTAGGCCAACAGACGATTTCTCATGAACGAGACAGGAATGTGCTTTTGTCAAAGTGTAGGAGGAAGCATGGTTACAATGTTTAAAAACTTAAATATAGAATTTTTACATCATTTTTACTTTCTCCTTAAAGCACAATTGCAAAATTTTCCAATAGCTGTTCTACTGTAACTTAATATTTTCTTAATTGCTTGTCATATTTTAGAAACATTTCTATTATAAACATTTAATCTGTGCAATTTCTTTTTCTTATAAAACAATTTGAATTATCTTTCAGATGATGATTGACGATAGAATAATTTATGTTAATTTATTTTAAAAAGTTGTAATTTTATAGGATCGTATTTTATTTCTGTACATAATTTCCACTAATTATACCGCAATACATATTAGTTTTAAACATTTTCGAATACAAGAGCTTATAGTAGGGACATAATTTTTTGAAAATAAATATTAACATACACTCAAGAGCCAAAACATTATGACCACCTGTCAATAACGAGTTGGCCCACCTTTGGCGCGCAACACAGCTTCAACCCACCTTGGTATGGATGCCACAAGTCTTTGGTAGATGGCCGGGGACAGATTGTACCAGATATTTAAGGAACGGTCACGCAAATCCGAGATATTGCGAATTGGTGGTCTTTGAACTCTAAGCTGCCGTCCCAATAATGTCCAAATGTGTTATATCGGATTGCGATCCGGTGAGTTAGGCGGCCAGGACATTAACTGGAATTCAGCATCATGTTCCTGGAACCACTCCAACACAATTTTAGCTTTGTGACAAGGGGCGTTGTCCTGCTTTAACATTACATTTCCAGCTGGAAAAACAGATGCCATGTAAGGGTGCAACTGGTCCGCAATGATGTTCAGATACCCTGTAACATTCATGGTCTGCTCTACCACAACCACGGGTCCCAGAGACCAGTCCATGAATCCATGGACCAGTCACGATGTTCCCGGGCCCAGCGCAGGCGCAGTTGGCGATGACGTTTGGTCAGCAAAGGCACACGAGTGGGACGTTTGCTGCGTAGCCCCATATCCAACAGTGTCCGATGAACAGTGTGGTCCGATACTATTCTACTTGGCCCTGCATTGTTTTGGGCTGTCAGCTGAGCCACTGTCTGTCTCCGGTTTTGCTTCACCATGTGAGACAGTCTCCGACGACCTTTTTCTTTGATAGCGTGTGGACGTCCAACACCATGTCGTCTACTGCTGGTTTCACCGTCATTCATCCACTTTGCATAAGTACTAACAACTGTAGATCGCGAACAACCCACGAGTCGTGCAGTTTCGGAAATACTTGTTCCGAGCCTTCAAGCCATTCCAATCTGCCCTCTATCAAAGTCGCTTAGATCCGCAGCCTTTCCCATCACACACAGAAGTCAGTGAAAGAACGATTCTTCAGACTCTCCAGCAGCAGTTAAATACCACTCCCACCTGATCACGGGCCTTCCACGTCATCCAGGCGAGTTCATTGCAAAATGTAGGGGTGGTCATAATGTTTTGGCTCTTGAGTGTATATTATTTCAAAAGGAAATAAGTAATATTAATGTTTATAATTATTTATTGTTACAATTAACAAGTTATAATTTTATTTCATTAAACGATATTAAAAATAATATTATTTAAAGATATACTTAAAGAAAAGTTTGAAACCAAAATTCGATAAATATAATTCAAGTACTAAAATCCAATTTGTACCACATATAGTTAGGAGGAACAAAGTAACATAACTAATAATTTAGTTCATTAATTTTTTAAACAAATTGAAACATAGTTTGGAGAAATTTTAAATTCCAATATAAAGATATTTAGTGTATATCAAATTTCAGTTTTAATTTTCTTTTATCCTCTTTAATCTTCTCAATCGCCAAAATAAATTAATAAATAAATTATTTTAAATTATGTAATATTTTTAATTAATTTTGTTTAAATGTTAATTGAAAGCTTTAATGTCAAAAAAAGGAGGCTTCATTAATTTCATTATTTCTGATTATAATTTTTTTTATTTCATTTACCGTAAAAGACAGCTATTTCCTACAATTTATCCTACAATATGTCACTTAAATTTTTTTTTGAAATATCACAATAAAATTATTTTTTTAATCTTTATACCTTGTTTAATTTGAATCAATATCGAAATATATCCCTTAATAAAGCTTCTTGGCCATAGAAGCTTCAGAGATAACGTGTCAGACTTCCCAATTGAGAAAATTTAATGCTAAACTGATGCAGAATAGAAACATTTCTTAGTAGTATTATAAATCCATATAGGTAAACAATAAAGATAAATTCGTACTTCTGCACTCACATAAGTAGGCGAAACTCCAGATACTCTTTTTGAAGTTGTGTGTTCCGAATTAAGATAAAGAAATATGAGCGCAATGTGAAAGGCTCACTGTGACACCCTGAATCTGTCACAGATTAGAAATAATATTTGAAAATTATCAGAGTTCAAAGTGTTCAGCATTTCCTAACAATTAAAACATCTTCATGCTCCAGTATATTACATATCTATATTACAATTCATATTGTGATATCAATATTAGTCCTTGAAACCGGAGCGTTTCACTAATCAATCCTACTGTCAAAATATATGGTGTCATAATAGTCACGATTCCCATGATTGCCAAAGTGAGTTCAACAAATGTAGTTTATCGATTCAAACAGTTGCATATTATCAATATTCATGAGCATTGGATTAAAAAATGTTCATTTAATTACGTTAATCATCAATATTTAATGAAATGGTGTTTCATTTAAAACAAAAGTAAATTAAGGCATTCTGAATACATTAAAAAATAAAACTCTTCATTAATTTTCGTCTTACCATTTGATTATCTCTCGGACCCCATGCAGCGTATTGTAGATATCCTTCTGGATCTTCGGAAGGATGCAGTGAATAAATTTTCCTAAATGAGTGAAAATGGTTTAATTTCGTTGTAAGATATTTAATTCGGATACTATTAATAACATTTTATTGTGTACATTATAGCAGCAAATAAAATCGAAAAATTATTCTTAGCCCTTTTTGAGATAGTCCTGTACAATTGTAAATAAAAATAATTAAAAATGTGTCAAAAATGTTGAATATAATATATTCTGTTTATTCATTCTGAATTTTATAGAATATAATTTATTTATTACCAATTAAAATTCATAAAAGAAAATTATACACGACAACAAATTTGTTTCGCATAAATACATTTCAGAAATATCTCGTTTTTGTTGTTTAATTTCTTTATTGGTAAATATATCAAAATCTGTGAACGAAATGAAAAACGTATGAAAAATAAAATAAAAAGTTAGAAACTTGTTAAAAAGTAACTTCAAAAATTTTAAAAATAATATATTCTGTTTGATCAACCTGAAATTTTTGAGAAAATAATTTATTTATAACCAATTAAGATTTAAAAAAAAATTCTAAGTAAACAAATTCATTTCGCATAAATACTTTCCAGAAATATCCAATTTTCGTTGTTTAAACTTTTTTATTGTTAAATATATCAAAATCTGTGAACCAAAGAAAAAACATACAAAAAATAAAATAAAAAGTTAGAAACTTTTTATAAAGTAACTTCCAAAATTGTTAAAAATAACATATTCTATTTGATCTTCCTGATATTTTATCGAATATATTTTATTTATCGCCAATTAAAATTCAAAAACGAAAAGATAACTATTAACTAACCAATTAACTATTTTGTTGTCAAATGTGTCAAAATGTGTGAATCAAAATTGAAACATATAAAAAATAAAATAAAAAGTTAGCAGCTTGTTAAAAATATCAAAAAAGAAAATTTTCAAAAATTGATAAAAATATTGCATATACATATGTTCCAAATAATGGTATTCTTGAATTTACCTTGGTTTGAAAATATATTTACGTTTTAAATAAGGTAAAAAGATATTTTGTTTTTTTATTGCTTCTTAACTTAAATTTTTATTCTTACCAAACCAATAATATGAAGCATCAAATCATTTCGTAGATTTATTGAATACACAAAATTTAAATGAGCCAATGTAGCAAAATTTATTTGCGATTAGTGAGTTTTGAATTAAAAAAAAAAAAAAAAAAAAAAACTTAAAGAAAACATTTTTGAAAAGCGATATTAGGATAAATGAGGAAAATAAAATTATGGAAATGAAATGCAATTATATAACACATCTCATAAATTCAGATTTAATAAATTTTATTAAGGTACAAATTTTTATGATTCTGTAAAAAATAAGTTGAATAAAAATACTTATTTCTAAGAAAGTTAAAAAACTGTGTAATTAACGATGAAAGATTTTAAATTTTGAAACACTTTTGTAATATAAATTAATTAACTTTATGAAATTTGTAAGCGTAATTTATAATTAATTTTCTTGAATATTTTTAAAAATGTTAAGCTTGATAAAAAGTGCTATTTAGCATCTTATTATGGTAAAAAAAAGTATTTCTATGTTTATTTTAATTTTACATTAAAATGAAAACCGTTGTTGTTAAAAAGTCAAAATAATCTTCATAAGAAAGTTTTTTTTAATGATGCAGTAACAAAATCTTTTTGATTCCAGTTATGTACTATTTTTAAACCAATTTCTTTTTTTTTAAACTAATATCTTTCATTACGAGTTTTTAATGCTTTTTATGTATAAAATCAACATCCGATGTTTTATGGTAGTTTTTGGTTGATTAAATCTACTGATGAGTTGAAATACTCTTCTATAAAAATAGATATTTAATACCCTAAATAAAAAGTCGTAAGCATTTAGTTAATATTGTAAGATATTTTGAATACTTATTTAAAAATATTTAATTATATTTTATTATAAATTCGTTCCTCTGTTTGCATCTTTATTTTTCCAGCGTTTCTCATAAACCTTATGTGAATGACTTTATATATTATAGATTTAATAATTCGTTATCTTAGCTTAAGAAAATACTTTTTACACTTACCTATTAACGATATCAAAAATTTTATACTTCGCTTTGAAGGAGTAACGATACAGCTGAAATAAGAAAGAAATATCTTTTTAATTAAAAAAATTAAATAATAGTTCGTATTAAAACGTTAATTAGATGTAATTTAAAATCTGGGCAAACATAGAAAAAAAATTAAAGTCCCCTATTAATTAATTAACTCATTATACGTATATATGTATATATTAGTAGTAATCAAGGCTGTAGTAATTTTATGTACTGGTTTTTATTTTTCGATTTGTTAGCATTTAATCTGATAATGTTTATTCACAAACACAAGTTTATTCAATTAGCTTTACTCCTCAAGAACTGACAACAGCTACTTTAATGAATGTAATTTTAAACTGCGAAACAATTTTATGAATTTATAAAAATGCGTAAACAAAGATGCATTCCTTGATGGCTGATGATTTTATATAAAATATAACATGACTCTTGTGAGAAGAAAAAAATATGATCAAAATTCTGCATTCAGGAGGAATTGATAACAAAAGCTCTAATTTTAAATTTGCAACAATAATAAAAACATTAAAAGTGTGTATTAAAGTACTTTTCATTTTAAAAACAAAAAGCAGATAATTTTTATAAATTCGTATTTCATCGCAATATATCTATCTATTAGGCTATCTATCTATTTCATGTATATATATATATATACATTTACATAATTGAATATGTGTAAAAATTATGTTCGTAATTTTAAAGTAAAAATGTTTTTTTTTAGTGAAATTAGTCGCTAAGAAATTAAGACTGATTATGTCCAATGCATTCTGGTATATGATATTGAATACGACTTTAAAGAAGTACACAATTACTTTTTTTTCTGCTGCTGCTAGAAATATTAAATAAATTGTTAATTTTGAACAATACAAATGCAAATATAACTTACTTTCGCTACATCGTGCAATAGTAACACGTAATTATGATCAGCCGAAATACTATATTTCTGGACATCATAATCAGCCTGAAATATGCAAAATTGATAGAATTAGAATCACATTAAAAATGGCAAATAACTTATTTATATATAACTAATCTGCATATACATCTATATATTTTATACTGAAAGAAACAATTTGTGAAATTTTTAATTTATTCTGGAGTTTAAATGCTCTTCTAAAGATGGTGACTGCATTTTGGTCTGTCTTATTTTATTTTAGAAATCGTTTTGCATACATTACTAAGAAGTATGCATTTGATATTATTTTCTGTTTGACTTATAAATATGTGGAAATAATAATTGTTTTTAATTTCTTTTAAATTTTTATTAACCTAATTTTTATTAAATATGCTACATTAATAAAATTAAATTCTCCAAATTCTTCAAATCATATTTATTTACTTATATTTATTGTTGTATTTCATTAGAAAATTATATTGTTTGAAAAATAGCCAATTTTTTTATTACGTCATATAAATTAAGTAAAAACTGCGTATGGTTATTTTTTTAGGTAAACAATATTTTCACGAAATATGCTACAGAAAACATTTCATCTTCAATGGTTACTTTTGATTCATTTGAAGAAAGACAATCCTCACAAAAGAATTTTAATCACCTGAAATATTATTATATTCACAGCATATTATATTATACAGATGTTTATTATAATAAAATAATCTAAGAGTCAACGAATTATTAATAAACGTCACACTTACAAAGGTTGTATTTTCCAAGAGAATCTTTGTAGACTTCGATTTCACTGAATATATCACTAAATGTCCATCTTTGTCACGATATCCAATTTCATCGTCTGAAATAAATAAGACTTTATTCGAAACCTAATTCCCGTAAAGAGCTTCGCGAACATTTCTAAATAAATTACTTGAAAGATTTCCGCTAAAAGCGCAAATAGAAAAATATATTTTGATGAAAATAACGACAAATATAACGCGATTTAACCAGAGTGGCATTTACGGTAGGAGAAAAGTGGATTTTGCTTTGTATCTGTACTTTAACATCTTAAGTTAGAATAAGTTCGCCCCTTCGTTCTCAAGCAGGATATCTGGCTCTTCCTTCTCCTTCTAAGATAATAAAATGACTTTCTACTCTATAAATGTAACTCGCACTTTTTGTCTTGTTGAGCTTAACTCACTTAGCTAGGAAGCTAAATATCCTAGCTAATCTTCTGGCCAATAATTTCGGTCTGTGTTTTCATATTTTTACTTATTAATTGTGTAGATATTCTTCTTCTTTTTTTAAAATTATGTATTAAACAAGAATGCCTATTTGTTTTAAATAAATTATGTATTTCCTAATAACTACTAACCAATCTCTAAACCAAATAATCTAACTTTACCAATAAAACCTTCTATATATAACAAATGGATGGATAGGAAACCACGTAAAAGATTTACGTTAAAGATTTCTTATGAAACGTAAGTTAGAAATCGTTAAAAAGCCCTGATGGCCGAATAGCTGGTGCTTGGTACTACAGGTTTCGGGTTAGAGTCCCGGTGGTTCCATGGATGTTTGTAGTGATTCGGAATCCACTTTAAACCGTAGGTGCCGTTCTAATATGCCTGTAGAGTGTTAGGCGTAGTGCTGAAAACACTACCCCATAAAAGAGAAAAACATCTCCTATCCCGAAAGCTGCCAGCAGGCAGACGGCCTTGAGGCTGTCATGTATTGGCCTGCCATGGGGCTATTGTGCCCATGAAGAAGAAGAATATTCTAGCCTATCCAAGACATAATAAAAAATGAGGTACGTTAGTAAAAATTACTAAACTTAATCTCTGAAATTCTAGCAATAATAAAACGCATTATTTTTGTTTTTCATGATAGAGATTCTAAAAACCCGCGTTTAACAATTAGCTATATTTCACCGACAAAAAATTGTTATTAAGCAAATTTAGATAAATTATTTTCTTCTTTGGATGTCTTAGTTAATATTTTGAGTTATATTTCCAAGATTAATATTACAAAACGTTTTTTTTTTTTTTATTATGTAAAATATAATTTAAATTAGTTATTAAAAAATAAGGTATTGCTGTTCATTTGTTAAAAAAATGCATTGCCTGTTATAAAAAGTTCAATTAAACTTTGTATTATTATTTGAGATTCAGTATTTATTATAACGAAATGCACAAACTTCTTGAGATGGCTAATTAAATCTTTCATAAGTATTTTCAGTCTGTAAAAAAATTAGTTTAATGATAGTTTAATGGGTAAAATTGCAGACAAAAACTTGTTTCATTTTATTTTTTCAAACATTTTGCCAAAGTCTGCAAATGGCGTGTTACAATTATAAGTGCAGTGAATTGTAAACAATACAAGAAACATGAGTTACCCATTTGGCGACTTTACACTCAATTGGAGCCAAAAAAGTCACCAAATCACAACGGTCCCTATTTTGAGATTTGGCTTCATAATGAATTCAGAACTTGATTGATGGCATTATATTTCTTATAAATAATTTGAGTGTCATCTGCTTATATTTATATTATTTATCAAGAAAGCAAATTTTTTCAATAACGTCAAATGCAAAAAGACCTGCGATATTTTATTCCATAATTAATATGTCTTACTGCAATCTGGTAGCAATAAAAATAAGCAATACAATTTTTTATATATTTAAAAAGATATTTTATTAGTATTTTTTTTTTTTTTTTTTTTTTTTTTTTTTTGTAATTTTTGATTACTCACCAGATAAAATAAGTAAAGAAAGATAAAACCCCAGCTTACCCATGAGTTAAAATAATTAAAGAAATTAAATAGATATGACTATTTATTTACTTTGAATTTAAGTTCTAAAAGAATTACAGCAATGTGATGCTTTTCCTATTTATTTACTTTGAATTCTAGTGCTATTATTTCTAAAAGTATTTCAATAATATAATGGCTTACTTATATGTTCACTTTGAATTTAAATGCTATAGAGATTAAAAATATTATAATAATGTAATGCCTTATTATAAAAATGTAATGCATTGTTATAAATAATATAATAATGTAATGCCTTATTATAAAAATGTAATGCATTGTTATAAATAATATAATGCAATGTATTTTTATAAATACTATAATACAATGCATTGTTATATAATGAATTGCATTGTTATGTAATACATTGTATTGTTAAAAATAATGTTACATTTTTTCGTATT
Organism: Caerostris darwini; assembly: GCA_021605075.1. Lineage (NCBI taxonomy): Eukaryota > Metazoa > Arthropoda > Arachnida > Araneae > Araneidae > Caerostris > Caerostris darwini. Next base: position 1,146,297 of record BPLQ01006959.1, read on the forward strand.
TTTTTATCAGAACAACATTTTAAAAGAATAGAAAGTTATTTAAAAATATCAATTTCCAGTTTTAACTTGAAAAATATGTGTTAAAGCAAATAAAAAAGATATTGTTTTTTACTTATATGTGATTAGTTAAATAATAGTCTGCTTTTATTTGTTTAGATATAATGCAACTTCATAATTTTTAATTTTTGCTTTTAACAAAAATAACAAAATCTATTTCTGGATAATACACTGAAGTGACAAAAGTCATGGGATACCTCTTAATATCGTGTCGGCCCTCCTTTCGCCCGGCGAAGTGCATCAACTCGACGTGGCATGGATTCAACAAGTCGTTGGAAGTCTTCTGCAGGAATATTGAGCCATGCTGTCTCGATAGACGTCCATAATTGTGAAAGCGTTGATGGTGCAGGATTTTGGGCACGAACAGACTTCTCGATGATGTCCCATAAATGCTTGATGGGATTCATGTCGGGCGATCTAGGTGGCCAGATCATTCGTTGGAATTGTCCAGAATGTTCTTCAAACCAATCGCGAACAGTTGTGGCCCGGTGACATGGCGCATTGTCATCCATAAAAATCTCATCGTTGTTTGGGTACATGAAGTCCATGAATGGCTGCAAGTGATCTCCAAGTAACTGAACATAAGCATTTCCAGTCAATGTTCGGTCCAGTCGCACCAGAGGACCAAGTCCATCCCATGAAAAAACAGCCCACACCATTACGGAGCCACCACCAGCTTGAACAGTGCCTTGCTGACAGTTTGGGTCCATGGCTTCGTGGGGTCTGCGCCACACTCGAACCGTACCATCAGCTCTTACCAACTGAAATCGTGACTCATCGGACCAGGTCACGGTTTTCCATTCGTCTAGGGACCAACCGATATGCTCACGTGCCCACGAGAGTTGCTGCAAGCGATGTCGTTCTGTCAGTAAAGGCACACGAGTCGGTCTTCTGCTGGAATAGCCCAAGAAAGCCAAATTTCTCCGCACAGTTCTAAGAGACAAGTCCCTTGTACGTCCCACATTGATTTCTGCGGTTATTTGACGCAGTGTTGTTTGTCTGTTAGAATTTACGACTCTTTGCAGACGTCGCCGGTCTCGGTCGTAAAGTGCAGGCGGTTGACCACTGCGCTGTCCATGGTGGGTTGTTATGCCTGAAATTTCATACTCTCGGCACACACTTGACACAATGGATCTGGGAATGTTGAATTCCCTAACGATTTCCGAAATGGCATGACCCATGCGTCTAGCTCCAACTAACATTCCGCGTTCAAAGTCTGTTAATTCCCGTCGTGCGGTCATCATCACGTCAAAACCTCTTCACATGAATAACTTGAACAGAAATGAAGGCTCTGCGAAAGCACAGCGTATTTATACCTGTTCTACGCGATGCTACTGCCATCTGAAAATTTGCATATTGCTATCCCATGACTTTTGTCACTTCAGTGTATAAAAGAAGCAATTTTACATTAGAATAATACAGCTTTTATTTAATTAGAAAAGAAATAATTCGAATTATGTCGTAATTTTTCACTATGCACCAGATAAAAAATAAGAATCCATAAAAAAATTTATTTTTAAAATACAATAGTTTTTAAAACTTTTATATCATCCATCCATACATACATATTTACGAAAAATCATTTATATATAGGACGATTTATAACTAATGGAATAATAAATAATTGGAGAAGATTATAATAAATCAAATGATAAATTATGTTTTCAAAATTATAAAAAAACACATTTAAGAAATAGGATTTGCTTTAATTTTAAAAAAAATGCTGTATTTTGTCTTATGAACTCTGAATAGCAAACAGTATTCAATACACATGAATTGAATAGTATTTGCTATATAGAGTTTAAATGAATGATGATTATATTTATTCGAAATAAAAATAAGAATATATTTATTTACAATTCAAAATTTCGTATTAATTTACCATAAACGAAATTTTTAAAAATGATATAAAAATATTTTTTTAATTCTAAAATTTCAAATTTTTTTTAAGCCAAATAATTTAAACAGTTTGAAAAATCACAAATTGCTGAACTTAAATTTTACAAATGTTTAAAATTAAGTGAAATGAATAAGAAACAATATGAATTGATATTCCTTTTAATTTAATCTTTCAGTTACGCCAAAAGAGTTTTTTCTGTTGTCTTTTTTTAAAAATATTTTGTCATTATTTTAAAAATTCCTTTGAGTAAAAATTCTATATTTCTCTTAAACAAGCATTAAATGCATTTATTAAATTTTACTCTTATATGCGGCAGTTTAAACAATATTTCTCGAAATATTAACGAACACTTTTTAAGTTGGCATTAAAGAAAGATTTCCCAAAAATTAATAATATTTTCTAAGTAAACAGTTTAAATTGAATTAAAAAAGCCGAATATTACTGTAAATATTTCCGAAAAATGATATTTATTCATTATAAAGATAAATTTAATTTAACATTTTAAAAATTCATGACTTATATTTGAGTCCTTTTGAACAAGGATTCTAAATCAAAGGTTTTCGCTAAAACTTTTTATAAGATGTATAATTTTCTGAGATTATGGATAATAAATATGAAAATAAAATGCACACTTGAGATATATAAGCAGAAGTTCTAAAAACATCATGCAAGCATAATAAAATATTCATTTCATAGGCAGGGTATATGTTAATATAACTTTAATTTAAAAAAATTTGAATATAGCTTAAAAGAAATAACAATAATAGGATTTCAGATAATTTAAGACTGCAGTTTGAAAAAAAAGTTAAGAATGTATATGATAAGTAAGTTTATGTGCGGATGAACAATAAAAGTCGGCAATATATTTTGGTAAGATTCAATATTTATGAGAACTTAATAAATAATAATTAAAGGGTTGCGAGCAGGTAAGAATGATTCCTTATTATTATTTAAGATAAATAAGGGGAATGAATGGCCGAGTGACTAGCGCTCTGGGTGTCTAGTAGGCCGAGTGTCTAGTGTCTAATGCTACAGGTTTCGGTTCAAATCCAGGCGGTGCTAATGTTTCTTGTAGTGGTTCGAAATCCACTTTACACCGTAAGTCCTGGTCTAAATATGATCGCAAAGCGTTGTTTTGTGGTTTAAATAGTCTGCAGGCCCGTGGTTTCTCGCTAAAGGGAAGCCACATATTGCCCTCTTAACCATTAATCTTGGACTTGGTGTTGGCTTTCCTGCACCAGGGGGATTAACAACACTAATAATTGTTAGCACTAATAATTGTTGTTGTCGTATCCCTCATGGAAGGAGGAAGAGGGGTGCAGCTTTTGTTCTGTGGGAGCACTCGCAGGTAGAAGTCTGACTTCTGCTCTATGATGCTCTTACAGTCATAGGAGACCGGGACCTGTGGCCAGAATGACCTATGACCCGAACCACTACAAACATCCATGACACCGCCGGGACTCGAACCCGAAACCTGTGACACCGCGCGTCAGACACTCGGCCATTCAGGCCCTGCACTAATAATTACATAATTCAATTACTGCTTTGGAGATTTCTTAACAGAACCACATAAGAAACAAGGATTAAGTTTTTTAGATGGCAGCACTGGTGTAGAATCTCGATAATATGAGTTAATCGAGACAGTCATCAACTCAGAATACTGAAAATAAAGGCTAAATAAACTAACATATCACTAAATAAATACATCTAAAACATATTATAATGCAAGTCAAAATAATATAAATAAGAAACACAAAGAATTATAAATCAAATGTGTTATAAGTAGCATCCTATTTATGCCATTTAATGGTGAAAAAGTATGCATTGTTCTATAGTATAATTCCTTTTGTAGTATTTATTCGCAAGTGCTTAATTACAGAATCTCGAGTATTAAAATTTAATTCCTGTTTTATGTAACGAAACAACGCACAATGCTGTCAACCCTCTGCACACGCTATAATCTTTACATGCACATCATTTGAATCTTTAATATCCTCAATTTATTTTATCATAGCTTGAAACAGAGAAAAATAATTCGTTTTATTTCCGCTCATTTTCTTACTCACAAATATATTTCATTATTTGTATGAGTTTTTGTGTATAATGATAAATTAGTTAAGAAAAGGTACTTTTTAGACTTTTAATTAACCATATTCCTTAAAATCAAAACTGAATGTTCATCAAAAAGAAAGCGAAAAATTAAAAAAAAAAAAAAAAGTAAAAAAAAAATTCCGCATTTCAATTTTTTTGGATTTAGCGGAAATGCATTTTTCGGGAAAGATTGCCAGAATAACAGTTATTCAGGAATCTATGAAAACCAACCTTTGGCTTAAGCAACTCATGAAAAAAATTTCTCATTCTTTACATCTAATCTGTATCTGCCTTAAGATCGTCTATGTTTTTTAGCATTTATTACGATAGTTCGTCATGAAATATAACATTTTTATCTCCATCGTGCTTTAATATTCATTCAATGCATCCTTCTGTTGTTTTTCACATTTTTTTTTCAGACAAAAAGTTCATACTAAAATTACTTTAGAGTTTTTGCTTTTAATGTTAAAGTACTCAAAAATAAAGGAGCAACAGGATTCTCTATTTTCCCTTTTTATTGAATAAAATTATATCAATTTTTCTATCCCTCATTTTAGAACTTAGAATTAGTGCTATTAAAATTTTAACTTCATTTGAATCACGAACATGGTCGATTAAAATGATTTTTCAATACATTATTAAATTTCTTGGTCTCCTAGTATTGCCAACATAATAAGATACTTCAATATCATTTTATTGTACCTTTGCCTAGATTTTAGATATCCTTTTTTGCCATTCATTTTTGTTTTTGTTTTCAAGAAGGGATTTCAGAGTTTCATGAGCCAAAAAGACGAAAATAAAAATAATTCATCTGGCTTTATGACAGAAATAGTTTACTATGCATATAGCAGAAAAACTTTCATATGAAAGATTTGTTTATGTTTCTTATTATATTCCTAGTAATCACATTATATCTAATATTGCTATAACAGTTTCGTATTTCTTATAGTCCTGATTAAAATTTTAAAATTATGTTCCAGTATTCATCTGAATGGCATTTTTTATTTAATTGCCTACTGTAAGAATAATTTTTTTTAAATTTTTGTCGAAATTAATTAAATCAATAAATTAAAGTAATTAAATAAATTAATAATTTTAATTAATTAATTAAATGAATAAATTAAAGTAATTAAATAAATTAATAATTCAATTTAATTAATTAAATGAATAAATTAAATAAATTAATAATTTAAGTTAATTAATTAAATTGATTAATTAAATTACCTAAATAAAATTTCACCTTGAAAGAATTTTTGGAAAGTTCACCACCTAGTCTTTAAGAAAAGCTAGCCGTAGCAAAAACACTAAATTTAAACTTTGCAGACATGTTTACATGCGTCATTTATTATAATTTTTTTATTATATAACGAATGTTTATCCTTTAATCTTAATATGACTTTATTATTAGGAATTTATAAGAGAATTTTTAACGAAAAAAAATATTCATAATAAAAAAAAAAATAGTAAAAATATTTATATTTTTCACATTCATATTGCCAAAAAATAGTGAAACGATATAATATTATTAAAGCTGTCAAAAATTCTTCTTTTGAAATACGTGCTTCAACTGAAATTCACGGTGTTTAAATGGTTTTCGTTTCGGATTAATATTGTACACTTCACAAAAATAAATCTTATTCGTGACTTTTAAAAACATGAGAAATCCATAAAAATATTATTTTATAAATCTGTACCATTAAGGATATTTATTTCAAGAAGGGATAAAAGAAAGATAATTTTCTCGATATAATTCTTTACTTTGTAAGAGTTTTAATGTTTTTCCATTAAATATTTTATCGATGTATTGTTTAGGTTGAATTACAGAGTTATGAATGTAATATTACAGACTTTATGTCAAAGTAAATTTTGTAAATAAAGCGAAACTTTTATTTTGTTAAATATAAATTTTGAATTGAATATTAGGTAGAGTTGAATATTATGTTGCTATTTTTTATATTTAAAGGACTCAAAATTAATAAAATTATTTTTTTTTATACAAGGATGCAAAAGAAAATGTTAGAAAATTTTGTAAAATATAATAATTAAAAAAAGTAAATAGTTCAATTAATTTTTAATAAACATTTTAATATGCAATATATAATATAATATAAAATATCAGTAAATACTATAATATAAATAATAAAAAAATAATTCATTAAATTTAATACCTATTTTAATATACAATATTTAATTTATTAATATAATATAATATATATATATATATAATATTTATATAAATAAATAATAAAAATAATATTTAATATACAATACATTTAGTATAATGTTTTTTTTTATTTAAAAATGAATTTTTTAATAATAATTTTAACAATTGTTTGTACCAATAATTAAAAAAAAGCATATAATTCATTAAATTTCAATACCCATTTTAATATACAATATTTAATAGATAATATATAATAATAATTAATTTAATATGTTATATAAATAAATAATATTATATAAATAATAAAATTATTTAATATATGTCCTATAATATCTTTCAAAAATTTTTTTTTTATTATTTACAAAAATATTGTTTGTAATAATAATTAAAAAATAAATATTTCAATAAATTTTAATATTCCTTTTAATATACATTATATAATATAAAAATATTTAATATATAATACATTTACAATATATAATTTAATAATAAATAAATTAAATAAATAAATAATAAAAATAATATTTAATATATAATATACAATACATTTGTTGACATCTTTTTTATTTTTAATATTTATAAAAATAATGTTTGTAACAATGACATTTTCTAGACACATAGAAATAACAATTTTCAACCAGATAAGAATAATTTATTATTTTAATTACATCGTTAAATAGTGCATGTTCAGGGTTTTTTTTTCCTGAACAACTTATCTTGTTCCTGAACATTTAATTATTTTCAAGATTTCACTTAATGACCTGCTAATGCGAATGGTTAAATTCAGACCATACCAATTGATTCAAAGTCCATGACAAAGTGAAAAGAATTCCCTCACAAATATAAAGTGGAATTAAATATAGTCATTTGACAATTATTCCGTAAGAGAAAATAGGAAATTGCTGGGAAAGAAAAGGAAGAAAAAAAAAATCAATAAATTATTCTGTCCTCTATAATTGCTATTCCCGCTTCAAGTTTGAATTCCTGATATCTTCTGATAAAGATAGGGAGAAAAAGAGAGATTCATTCCAGATAAAATTACTTTTCGAGATAGCCTGGTCTGAATTGCGTTAATTGAGATTCGATAGCAATTTTGAACTTGATTAAATTTTTCATTGTGAATGAAAAATAGAAGACCCTTTTCTTATTTTTTACTCTCCTTTCTCAATTTATATTAACTAAACGCAAAATAGAACAGGGTTTCACAGTTATTGCCGGAATGATAATTGTCAAATGGAAACCGATTTTCTTAATTGTAGTTTTAAAGAATGTATATTATATTATGTACTTCTTTTTTAAATTAAAGTCAATGGTAATAAATTATATTTGACACAGACGCGTTAGTGTTCCAATTTTAGGTTCATCTTTAGAAAGAAATGAAATTAAAATTCTATTGAAGTATTCAGAAATAAAAAATGATGACTTTATAAAAATAACTATCTATTGTCCAATCTCGTTATAGATTGTTTTTGCAATCCCATTATTATTTTAACTGCTGCTGAAGAAATGTGAACTAATATTTGTCTTATTACTTTCATATTTTAAATATTTTGTAATAAAATATCAAAATAATATTGATTATATTAATTAAATAATATTATATAATCAAATTTAATGTTCGTTATATATTAATAAATATATATATATAAATTAAATATTAATATAATTAAAATTAGAAATATTATTAATATATTTAGATATTATGCATATTATTAATAAATAAATATTAATATATTTTCTTTTAATATTATTATTAATAATTAAAAATTAAAAAAATGTAAATAATTAAAACTTTTACTGCCCATTTTACTATACAATATATAATATTCAATATTTAATATATAATAAATAATAATTTATAATTCTATATATAATATTAGTAAATAATGTAATATAAAAAAAATTAAAATAATATTTAATATATATAGACAATATATTTATTAAATGTTTTTATTTTTAATATATATAAAAAATAATGTTTGTAACAATTTCGTTTTCTAGACACATAGAAATAACAATTTTCAACCAGATAAGAATAATTTATTATTTTAATTACATCGTTAAATAGTGCATGTTCAGGGTTTTTTTTTCGTGAATAACTTATCTTGTTCCTGAACATTTAATTATTTTCAAGGTTTCACTTAATGACCTGCTAATGCGAATGGTTAAATTCAGACCATACCAATTGATTCAAAGTCCATGACAAAGTGAAAAGAATTCCCTCACAAATATAAAGTGGAATTAAATATAGTCATTTGACAATTATTCCGTAAGAGAAAATAGGAAATTGCTGGGAAAGAAAAGGAAGAAAAAAAAATCAATAAATTATTCTATGTCCTCTATAATTGCTATTCCCGCTTCAAGTTTGAATTCCTGATATCTTCTGATAAAGATAGGGAGAAAAAGGGAGATTCATTCCAGATAAAATTACTTTTCGAGATAGCCTGGTCTGAATTGCGTTAATTGAGATTCGATAGCAATTTTGAACTTGATTAAATTTTTCATTGTGAATGAAAAATAGAAGACCCTTTTCTTATTTTTTACTCTCCTTTCTCAATTTATATTAACTAAACGCAAAATAGAACAGGGTTTCACAGTTATTGCCGGAATGATAATTGTCAAATGGAAACCGATTTTCTTAATTGTAGTTTTAAAGAATGTATATTATATTATGTACTTCTTTTAAATTAAAGTCAATGGTAATAGATTATATTTGACACAGACGCGTTAGTGTTCCAATTTTAGGTTCATCTTTAGAAAGAAATGAAATTAAAATTCTATTGAAGTATTCAGAAATAAAAAATGATGACTTTATAAAAATAACTATCTATTGTCCAATCTCGTTATAGATTGTTTTTGCAATCCCATTATTATTTTAACTGCTGCTGAAGAAATGTGAACTAATATTTGTCTTATTACTTTCATATTTTAAATATTTTGTAATAAAATATCAAAATAATATTGATTATATTAATTAAATAATATTATATAATCAAATTTAATGTTCGTTATATATTAATAAATATATATATATATAAATTAAATATTAATATAATTAAAATTAGAAATATTATTAATATATTTAGATATTATGCATATTATTAATAAATAAATATTAATATATTTTCTTTTAATATTATTATTAATAATTAAAAATTAAAAAAAATGTAAATAATTAAAAACTTTTACTGCCCATTTTACTATACAATATATAATATTCAATATTTAATATATAATAAATAATAATTTATAATTCTATATATAATATTAGTAAATAATGTAATATAAAAAAAATTAAAATAATATTTAATATATATAGACAATATATTTATTAAATGTTTTTTAATTTTTAATATATATAAAAATAATGTTTGTAACAATTTCGTTTTCTAGACACATAGAAATAACAATTTTCAACCAGATAAGAATAATTTATTATTTTAATTACATCGTTAAATAGTACATGTTCAGGGTTTTTTTTTCGTGAATAACTTATCTTGTTCCTGAACATTTAATTATTTTCAAGGTTTCACTTAATGACCTGCTAATGCGAATGGTTAAATTCAGACCATACCAATTGATTCACTGTCCATGACAAAGTGAAAAGAATTCCCTCACAAATATAAAGTGGAATTAAATATAGTCATTTGACAATTATTCCGTAAGAGAAAATAGGAAATTGCTGGGAAAGAAAAGGAAGAAAAAAAAATCAATAAATTATTCTATGTCCTCTATAATTGCTATTCCCGCTTCAAGTTTGAATTCCTGATATCTTCTGATAAAGATAGGGAGAAAAAGGGAGATTCATTCCAGATAAAATTACTTTTCGAGATAGCCTGGTCTGAATTGCGTTAATTGAGATTCGATAGCAATTTTGAACTTGATTAATTTTTCATTGTGAATGAAAAATAGAAGACCCTTTTCTTATTTTTTTTACTCTTCTTTTCTCAATTTATATTAACTAAATGCAAAATAGAACAGGGTTTCACAGTTATTTCCGGAATGATCATTCTCAAATGGAAACCGATTTTCTTAATTGTAGTTTTAAAGAATGTACTATATATTATGTACTTCTTTTAAATTAAAGTCAATGGTAATATATTATATTTGACACAGATGCGTTGGTGTTCCAATTTCAGGTTCATCTTTAGTGAGAAATGACAAAAAAATATTCTATTAAAGTATCGCAAAATAAGAAATGATAACTTTATAAGAATAATTACATATTTTCCAATCTCGTGATAGATTGTTTATGCTATCCTATTAATATTTTAAATATTGTTGAAGGTATGTGAATTAATATTTGACTTATTATTTTAATAGTTTAAGTACTTTGTTTTAAAATATCAAAATAATATTATAAAATTTAGTTTTCGTTATATATTAATAAATAAATATATATAAATTAAATATTAATAATTAAAATTATAAATATTATTAATATGTATATATATTATTTAAATTATAAGTAATATATAAATGTATTAATAATATTGTATATTAATATTTATAATTAATATTAAATTATAAAGAATTATTTATAATTAAAATAAGTAATTATAATTAAAAATATTTAATTTATAATTAAAATAAGTAATTATAATTAAAAATATTTAATTTATAATTAAATATTTTTAGAATTTTGATATATTAATATTTATAATTAAAAATTAAAAAATACTTAGTTTTAGTTATTTTTATATTTTCCATTGTGTTCCAATTATATTTAGAGCACAGCAATGTAAGCTGGTGTTAAAGCTGGTGCAACACGTTAATGTCACTATGTTCAAAATAAGTACATCAATATATAGTATCTTCTACACATGAGATGCAAAGTCTTTTAACTTATTTGAACCGCATTTTGTGAGCCGCATTTGAAAATAATAAAGCCAAATATAAAATATTGGTAATTTAATGATAGTATTTAGATTTAACGTTAGTAAAAATGTTCTTAACGTTAACGTTAGTAAAAATGATAACAATCATATCAACTACACAAAAGTGTTACAGCATAATTATTTTTATTTTCCTTTGGAGCAATTGTTTTTTATTAATTAAAATATCGAGAAATTTTAAATACAGAAATAAGAAACTTTATAGAAAATAAAGGAAATGAAGTGTGGAATTTAACTAATCTAAAAACTGCATAGTTTTCATTATTTTTTAAAAATTCGAATTTTAAAAATGTTATGAGTTTAAAAAATCTTAATGAAATGAGAAAATTTATAGTTTTATGTTGGGCCGCATTCAAAGAAGTTCTTGGCCGAATATTCTGGGTAACAGAATTGATTCACTAAAAAAGCTGCTCCCTATAATGAAGAAGTCGAATGTTTAGCGGAATTAACGGAACGTGAGTTAAATGTGAAACTGTGTTTGAAAAATAAAAATGTTCTTTTTTTATAAAATGGGTTTTTTTAGTGTTAATAGTAAATAATCTACTGCAAGCTTTTGTTTGAAAATATTCGAAACACATTTTTATAAAATAAAAATATAACACCCAACGTTCCTCGGCTAGCTCAAATTTCTTTTCACCGACAGAAGATTAAATTTTCAAGTATTTCAATAGGAACTCTAAGGGTTACATTAAGATGTTCTTGTAAGAAGACTGAAGTTAAACTACATAATATTATTTATTTTATCAAAACTCAAAGCAATGACTACAAAGCAACGGCTACAACACAAAGCCTAAACTACAACTAACAAACTTTTAAAATAAAAAAAAAAAGAAAACGATGGATAATCTCACGTTTGCCACACTTCCAAAGTCAAGTTGGTCTCGCTAACTTTCAAACTGAAACTAAAACGATTCTCATGAGAAACCACGGTTTACATTCCACGTTGGCATCAATTATAAACCATATTTGGTTTCTTGTCTCATGCTGGGCTTCCAATTATATACCATAGTTGGTTTCTTGTCTAATGTTGGACTTCCAATTATATACCATAGTTGGTTTCCTGCTTCAAGTTGTGCCAACAATTATATACCGTAGTTGGTTGACCCGGAAAGAATTGAGCATTGACACACTCGTTAAATGATTCGATAGAATAAGAGAATATTCAACACTTTAAATTTAAACACTTTGAAATATTCTAAAAAAATTAATCATCTAAAATAATTGGTACTAGACGACACAGACTAATAGACGGTACTAGCTACAGACGGTACTAGACGAACAGATTAAATAAGCAATTGATACAAACTTTTTTTACGGTTAATGATTTCGGCAAAAAATGTTAACATTAGAATTATACGAATTTCAATTTTTTTGTTAAATTTTCATTTAAAATTAAAATATCACTGAATAATTTAAGATTTCTCATCTAATTTATAAACATTTATTTTTATAACATCATTTTTTATTTTAATATGCATTTTAAAATTCAGAATTTTAATTACAGATACTTATTATACTAAAATACATCAATACGGCAACTTTAACAATGTTCTTATACAAATAATGAAAAATAGTACATACAGTTTCATCAGGTGTTGCTTATTATAAGTTATTAAATGTTTTAGAATTCAAACTGATTTAATAAAATTGCATGTTTGTGTATCAAGCTGAGTCAAAACATTTTAAGATATTTCTTTTTAAATAGTTCCGTCTTTTACTTTTTACTGTTATTATTAAAAAGGGAGCATAGGAATAGGATTAAACAGTTATTCTAAGTTTGTGTTGATTTATGTTAAAATTTTAAGTTTATGTTGAGATTTTATGTTTTAGTATTACTTATAAATATTAATATTAAATATTAAAATTTGCAAACGATGTTGTTAGTTCAAATTAAATAGTAAATTAAATTGAATAAAATATTTTATATCATATACTTAGATTTCACAGAAATAAAGATAAAGATTTTTATTCGAATAACAAAATACAATCATTTTATAACTCATTGAGAAAAAAAAGAAAATATAAGTACCATATTTTGTTCTTTTTTTTTTTTACAAAAGTTATCACCATTTTATTGAAAGTCATATAAAACATTAGCAGATTAGATTACAAAAAAAATCTAGGGACGATATATTTTTTGTTAATGATGAAAGGCAAAAAATCACTAAACAAACGTTATTAGCAGATAGTAATGAAAAATATATTGATAAGGCGTATCTAAACTTAAATAAAGTAAAAGAGTTTACTAATTGGAAGATGCAGGTGAAAGATTCTCCGAAATACATGCTTGACAAAATATTATCACTTTATGAGTTTATTCCTAAACCGTAATAAGGTAATTAAAAAGTAAAAAATATGAATGGCAAACATGATAAATATACATATTTTGCTAATAAGCTTTATTTAAAAGTTTATTTTTAAAAAATTTAATTGGAAAAAATTCCGGATGAAACTTAACTGGAACATTTTCTTGCACTGTTTATTTCACATATTTTTCTCACAAAAATTTTAAATAAGTAAAAAGGTTTCCCCTTAACAGATTAATAAGTACAGCAAAGTAATTTATAAAATTCATGGAAGTTGACTGATTCAAACGTCTTCTAATAAGCAGTCTCAATAAAATGAGTATTAATTCCAAATTAAACATCTAAAATGTATTTTATTGAAAAAATATTTTAACTGTACATCTTTTCAGAAATATTTTATATTTATCAATTATATTTTGTTAATTATTTAAAATACGTACTAAGAAAATAAATTTTTTATTTTAGGATTCATTTAGCAAGAAAAATTCATCGAATTCAATGGTGTTTGAGTTTTTCTGCCAAGTTTTATTTTCTTATTTCAAGTTTTAAAAAATGAAGTTTATTCTAGAAGAATAATTAGAAAAAATTAGATATAAATTATTCTAGAAGTTTAATCGAAGTTTAGTCTAGAAGTATTTTATAAAATTAAAAAAAAATACAAAACATTACTTTTCAAAGGAAGACAGAAAGTCCTTTGACTCTATTTCATATTAATAAATACTTGATTCCAATACTAATATAAAATTCATACCTTATATTAAACATCTCATTTCTTTGAAAAAAAAGTAAGCTTCGTTGAATTATAAGCAAATAAATATATATTAGCTCAATTTTAAATGCAGGATAAAAATAAATTTTAACAAAGATTTTTCAGATAATTTCCGTCGTATAAAATTAAAATTTAAATTCAAATATTTAATTAAAAAATCTTAAAAATTTCTACAAGTCCTTTTTTTCTAAAATCCATTTATTCTAAGAATACCTTTTACATAAATTATATTACGAAAATTAATAATTTTATCGTTTTAGTCACTATTGAATTGATTCCAATACTAATATAAAATTTAAGTCTTTTATTAAACATTTCCCTTCTTTGAATAAAAACATTGAATTCATGAACATTAGCTTCATTGATAAGCAAATAAATATATATTAGATGAATTTCAAATGCATGGTAATTATAAATTTTAAACAATGAATTTTCAGGGTAATTTCCCTTGTATAAAATTAAAATTTAAATACAAATATTTATTTAAAAAAATTTTTAAAATTCTGCATTCCTTTTTTTTTTTATAAATTAAGAATTTATCTTAAGAATATCTTTTACATAAATTATATTATGATAATTAATAATCTTATCCATTTAATAACCTTTCAATTATCAGCAATTTTATTGCTTTCAATTTAAAAAGAGACAATAAACCAAAATCTATTAACTTCAGAACTGGTCTTTACTTTAGCTTTGCTAACGAATTAAATTTGTAACAAAAATAGATAATTAACTTCAAATAGCAGTGTTTTATTTAAATTCATTTGAACGACGATGATAACAAACTTCAGTAGTAGTAAAAACAAAACTAATGGCTTTATCTTCTCTATTTATCTTTGGGGTCTCCATTATTTGGTGACTAAATTACAGAAAAGAAATATAAGCCTTCGTGAGAAAATCATTTATAACACGGGTATCTGTATCAATCATCTGCGGGGTTCATATGCGTTTGATGGTTTCTCCTCTGCGCTATCACTCACTGCATTTGATGGATGTCCGTGATGTCAAAAAACTTAAATTTATGATAAGTATCTTTTCAATTTTAATGCATCTTTGTTTCAAAATTTTGATAAACAAAATAAATGTTTGCTTTGAAATAAAGATTTCCAAGTTTAGTTGGATTAATATTTGAATCGATGTCACATATAAAATGTTAATTTGTTTTAGCAGGTTTTTATTCGAGTTATTCATTTTTTTATGAAGTATTTTATGAACTTGTTTACCTACACATATTATTATTATTATTATAAATGTTTTTCAAATTTAAGTTAATTTAACAAAAATTAAGTATGTTATATATTAATTAATTTATACGTTTTCCTACAGAAAGATCAAATGCAAGATCTTATAAGTCGCAAGAAATAATTTATTAACAATATTTAATACATAATAAAAATGTATTAAATATAATACATAATTATAAATATATTAAATTTAATGCATGATAATAGAACCATAAATGGTATTATTATATATTAAATGTTATTATATGTTAAGATACTTATTAATTTGTAATGTTAACTAGTGTAGTAATATGAAAGGGCCTCATGTCCATGTGACTAGCGCTCTGGCGGTCGGTGCCACAAGTTTGGAATTCGAGTACAACATTACCATGGATATTTGCAGTTATTCGAAATCCACTTTAAACCGTAATTCCTGGTCTAATATGACTATTGTGTGTAGGGCGGACAATCCGTACCTCGTAAAAAGAAAACATCTCTTGCCTCGAAATCTGCCAGTAGGCACACTGTCTTAGCCCACCATGAGGCTGTTGTGCCAATGAAAGAGATTTAGATAATATACGAAATAAAATTTTACTATTATTATAATTTTACTATTATTTCCTTTTACTTTACTACTATTTTACACTTATGATAATATTCATGTTTTACAGTCATTTTTCAATTTATTTATAAATAAATAATAAATCAAAATCAACCTCAAAATCGGCCAGTAGACAGACAGCCTTATCTCACAATGCAGCTGTTGCGGCAATGAAGAACATGTAAAATAAACATATATTCTACCCATCACAGAAAAATAATATTTGAATCCAAGAACTGTTTTAAGTGATAGATCCATATTTGAGTAATGAATTAAAAAAAATTGTAAGAATCCAAAATGATGTATTATTTCCTATTTTTGCATTATAATAAATTGCATATTTATTTAAATATTTGTTTGTTGTAGATTTATATCAATTTAATGATACTTACCAGAAATCCAGCTGCCATTGAACAAGCGGGGTTTGAATTTTTCCTGTACAATTTCAGACAGGTGTATTCTATCTCCATTGCGTCCATCGCCAGTGTTTTCTAAAATAAAAAAAATAAAAAAACTATATAAGCAATCGGGAAAGAAAGCAATAAATAGTATACGATGAGTTATTTAAAAAATATGTTTTTGTTCAAATAATTATTAATAAATTGCCTTCTTTATGCAAATATAATTTCTATTTTAAGACTTACAAAAAGTTAAATTTCAAAACAAATAAAATTAATGCTTTCAGAATATTCAGTCAAAATAGTGCACAACATTGATGTAGGAATTTTAAATTAAACAAGCATTTTATGTCTTCTTCGCTTATAAAATCTAAGTTAAATAAAATGTTTTCAAAAATTATTACTTATTTAAAATATGTACCATAAATTCTTTAAATTTTATATAATTAATTGATAAAGATGCTGCATTTTTCCCAGAAAAAAGTATAGGACCCTTAAAATTAAAATATTTCTTAAAAAAAACTGTGT
The DNA here is from genome assembly GCA_021605075.1 of Caerostris darwini. Lineage (NCBI taxonomy): Eukaryota > Metazoa > Arthropoda > Arachnida > Araneae > Araneidae > Caerostris > Caerostris darwini. The sequence goes on from BPLQ01006959.1 coordinate 1,163,229, forward strand.
AATCAATACATATATTATGAATATTTACTTTATATACTATGAATAATTACTACATATTCTATAATATTATCAAGTATTTTAAAAAATGATGTACCCCCCCCCACACATATATATATATATATATATATATTATTGCAAATTTTTATATGCAGTACAATTTTATTATTTATTTACTTAAATAACATTCTTAATAATAATTTTTCTTCAATTGATTACGGCATTCAATTCACTAATGTATGGGAATTACTGAATTATTTCAACTGAAATTGTTTAACTACAATTTTCATCATGTTTTGGGTATTCAATTCAATTATCAAAAATATTCTTTTAGTGGCTATACCAAATATGGTTCCAATGTAAATTCAATTAAATACATTTAAGCATATAAGTTGTAAAAAAATCAAAATCGTACAATATCTAGATTCCATTCAATTACTTTGGTCCTAAGGGAATAACAGAAATGATATGAATTAATTTGTTAAGTGAACATTAAAAAGTTATAGATATAACTCCCTAATGCATTTTTTCTAATTTACACCACATATTTATTTAAAAAAAAGCAGTAACAATTTTTATTCACTTTTTTTTTAGATAATGTGCAAATATTTATAGCATTAAACAGCCTAATTTAGTTAAATAAAGTAGACTATTTAAAACGAGTTTAATAGAAATAGTTTCATTGAAAAATTGTAGAAACATTTTAAAATCACTTTACTAGGAATGAATAAAACAGAATAAAACTTATACATATCTTATTCATTAACAAAAACTGTTCGTATAATTACCAATTATTTTATGTTGAATGCTACTAGTAATTTCTTTTAACTTTAATGCAATAGCGCAATAAAATAATGAATCAAATTAAAAAGTTAAAGCTTAATTTCGTAATGCTAAATGAAATCAGTATGCCTTTTTACACAAATAAGACGTTTTTGAAAAAAAAATATGTTAACCTATCAATAATCAAATAAAAATATGTTTCTAAATATTTTAAAGCAACAGATAAAAAAAATTATGGAAAAGTAAAAAAAAATTGAAAAATATCTGGATAAAAATATACTTTTTATATACAAAAATGTTAAAAAATCTCATCTTGAATGATGAACTACCTAAAATGAAAATAGTTATTATAGGGTCATTTTGATACAGTACTTTTATCATTATTCTTATGTAATTGTTTTTCGATAACTTTTGCATTTTTCTAGAATACTGAATAGATAGATCTCATTCATACAAAAGAAAAAAAAAATCTTTGTACAAATCTATTCCTGATTTTTGATAAAAAAAAAAGTAATAACACAATTTTTCCTACATGAAATTACGCGTATGCCACTTAAATTCCATGCCCCAAATAGGCCACTGACAGGAAAGGGAAAATGTGTCTTCTGGGAGTAATTTCAAAGGTAATTTCCCTATTTTAACCTGTGGAAGGAGGGATAAATCTATTTTCAAAAGGAAATGCTTACACACTCACAAATAGCATAGGTTTTCGTTTCTACTCGTTCCTCAAAGAGGTGATTGCAACATACGCCACTGGTAGGTATGCACTGGGCTTAATTCTTTTTTTTTTTATTTATTTATTTATTATTATTATTTTTTTTTGTTAATTATAAAATCTATGCACAGTATATTAATTTTTCACATAATATATGTATATATAGTGGGTAATGAAATTTTATTAATATAATACAAAATAATTTTTTTTTAATTAATGAAATGAGTATTATTTACTTTAATTAAGGAAAAATATTTGGTTCAATATATTTTATAAATTTAGTTCGGGTTTATTGAAGAAAGTATGTTAGGATTTAGAAGTATCCTAACATTAACAAAATTTATAAAACAAATGCAGAGACATACGTCGCAACTGGTAGGAAAGCACTGGGCTTCCTTCTTATTTTTTTAATTAATTATTTAATTTCTTTTATTTAATTATTAAAATTTATGCTTAATATTATACTTTTTTAATTTAATTTATGTATATATTGTGGGTAATAAAGTTTTAATGCTTTAAAAAATAAATATTTTAAAGAATGAAATGGATATTATTTACTTTGATTAATTTAAATAATTTTTTCAGTTGTTCAAATTTTTATTAATGTAGCTCAGGTTTATTTAAGAAAGACTGTTAGAATTTGAAAGTACCCTAAAATTATTAGAATTTATAAAACGAAATCAAAAATGCAATTGAATAATAAACCAGACCATATTTAAAAGGACATGTTGCACAATTTCAAATAATGCGCCTTACAAAGACGAAAAGATCTTTATAAATGAATTTTCATATTCCAAAAATTTTAAAATGAATACATTTTGCGAAAAACCATTTATTTACTCCATTTAAAAAAGGAAAACAAAACCAATTTTAAAATATTATATTAAAATGAAATTTACGTAATGATTCCATTAAAATTTATAGTTTAGCAGAATTTATTCATCAGATATGTTTTGTCCACTTAGAATAAAATCTAATACGAAATTCAATTTTAAAATAAAAGCAGGAATGAAATTTAATAATAAACCAGGCCACATTTATATACAATTTAACAATTTCTAATAATGTTCTTTATAAAGACGAAAAAGTCTTTAGAAATAAATTTTTATATTCCAAATTTATTAAAATAAACACGTTTGTGGAAAAACATCTTTTTTAAATCATTTAAAATAAGGAAAACAAAAACAATTTACAAATCTGATTTCAAAATGAAACTTATGTAATGATTACATTAAAATTTACAGTTTGGCATAGTTTATTCATCGAATATGCTTTGTCTATATATTAGAATAACATCTAATACGAAATTCAATAATTATACTGAGGGCCTTATATAACACGTAGCTGATTAGTTACTTTCCAGACAGACTTTACGAGTCGACACACGTAGCGCTCAGGTATAAATGGCTTCATTAATGATAATCAAATTGCACAGACATGCAAATTAAGCACTTGGTAGTTTTGTATGCAGGTAAAGCATGTTTTCCTTGCAAAGTTTACTCACTAATACTAACAAAAGTTTAAAAGATCCTGTCTAGCCAAAGTATACTTCGCTAAAGTGTGTTTAATTTGCGTTGCATATTGACGTCTGGAAATAATTCTATTTTGAAGGAATGTATGAGCTATAAACTATTCATATAAGTATCATTACCAACAGATATAAATTATTTAAAGCTCTACAAAATATGAAACTGGATTTCGATATAAATAGTTAAAATTATTCAGAACTAGTACATCGGATGTTTAAAAGTAATCATATTACTTACAGGTTATTATGAATCTCTCACAAATACACTGAAAAATGGAATATATATATAAATATATAATGTGCGTATATGTTTGTATGTGTGTGTGTGTTTCATATAATCAAATGATCTAAATATTAAAACAAATTTCTAAACAGCCCTGACAATAAATGTATCACGACAAACGTGTACCAATTAATACATATATGTTGTAGTTTTGTACACCTATGCATTGCAATTTTCTACTTACATATTGGCGTTGAAATATGCTTTCTGAAGAAGTTGATCTAGGTTTTGTAAATGCTCAATCTTTGATTTTATAAATATACTGTTAATTATACTGCGTATACAATATATGGTTTTGTGAGTAATATAGCATATCGTCGTCAGCGATACTTGGTTGTGATCTAGAAGCTCATTTTCATTGTCTTTTGTATTTAACTGGGAAACGTGCCTCAAGAATTAGTCCATCTTCCTGATGTAAACGAAATTCATTGACTCAGTGACTTATTTCAGTTCTTCAGTAGACTAATCATCATTCCTCGTTCCCACATCATATGTTTACAAAAATGAATCAAAAGCAGACTGAGAGACAAAAGTGTAGGATGTTGTAAGTCCACACATTTGTATCATTAGTAATGTATTTACTGGAATTGACATTCCCTGTAACGCGTTTCATTTACCTAAACAAACATCCACTCACGTTGATCACCACAATGGTCAAATGCCTAGTTGTAATTATTTATGACATGCGATAACTAATGTATATCGTGAACTTGTAAATTACAAAACTTTCAATTCTTTCTTATCGCATTATGTTTATTTCCTGTCCAATGTTAATAATATCTGAATATTATCATTTTTCAAAATCTTCACTTCTTTCATACTTCCGCGAGATGAATTGAAGTTTTAAGTCCTCATTCTACAATCTCAAGATCGACTTTAACCATTTGTTTAATCTTTCTGAAAATCTGATCTGCATTAGGACCAAGTGATTTGACTGCCATATACAACTGTGTCCAAAACGTAAGACCAATTTTCAATTTAAAATTCCCAAGGCTTATGATATTACTTTTTTCTTTTTTAGGTTGCTGGTACTAACCTTGACATCTGTGGGAAACGTCAAAATATTCATTAGTGTTTGAGTTACGCTTGGCTGTGTGAGACGCTAAAACTGTTTCCGGTGATTTTTGAAATGTCTGAATAAATTGAGCAAAGAACTTGCATTAAATTTTGTTTGTGGAAACATATAGAATGTTGCAGAAGGCAGTCGGTAAGCATTCTTATACTAGAAAGAAATGTTTAGAAGCGGTATAAACAGTTCAAAGAAGGCAGAGAACTGGTTGAAGACGAAGAGCCCTCTGGCTGACCATCAACCTCAACCGACGAAGCTCACGTCCAAAATATTAAAGATTTGGGGCTTGCAAACCGTCGGTTTACAAATAGAGACCTTGCTGATGATGTTGGTATTTCAAAAGGGGAGTCAATTCCATTTTGGGCCTCAAACGTGTCAAATTTTGATTGCGCCCCACTGGATGCGCCAGCTCACACTGCATTGATTCTTCGAGACTTTTACTCGCCAAATATGAAACCCATATCTTTCCACAACCACTGTACTCCCACCGTGCGACTTCTGACTATTCCCTAAACTCAAAAGACCACTCCGGGAACACCGTTTTGAATCGATTGAAGAGATTCAACGTGAATCGCCGCCCGCTTTGAAGGCCATCCCTGCCGATGACTTTTTAGCATGCATTGAGGGTTGGATAAAAAGTTGGCATAAGTACATTGTGTCCCGAGGGGATTACTTTGAAGGCGATGAAGTAAATTTGGAAGAATAAATAAAGAGTTTTTGGAAAAGAAATAATTGGTCCTACTTTTTGGGCACAGTAGTAATTTAATTAAATCAAAATAAATCCAAAATTAATCAAATAAAAATAAATCTAAAATTAATCAAATAAAAATAAATCTAACATTAATTGAAATTATGTTTAATGTAAAGTTAACTTATTTTAGATCTCAAAGTTAAATAAAATTAAATTTACTTTGAAAAGAATTTCAAATTTTGGATAATGTTGCTGTGATTTACATAAACATAGATGGTAACTCATCTGACCATTTTTAGCAGATTTCTTGAAAGAACTTGAATATCTTATATTTTTTAATTGTTTTGCATTATTTTGCATCAATAAGTAGAAAATATTAGTTTTAAATCATTTTTTAAAATTTTCTTCAATGTTGACTTCACTGTCTTTTAACTTTGTCTCATGTATCTTTTAGAAAATTTGTAACCGACAGTCTGAATTTTTTCACTATATTTGATTAACAAAAGGATTTTAAGCAATTTTTTTACAACACATAATAATCGGAAAGTTTTGGTTAGCTTTCATTAGATAAAAAAAATTACAAATAGATAGAGACGTATGATTTGTACCATTTAATAAAAATATTTTAATTTCAATTTCATCTTGAAGTTAACTATATCTGTATAGAGCTCAAAATATTCCGTATTATAGTTAAAATATTTAGTATCACAGCTTGTTTCTACTAGACCAACAATGCAGAAAGGAAATAATGAATTTAAGGAACGTTAAAAATGAAATAGTTTGAAAATCATATCCTTTGCTAACACATCCATGTTAGAAAGAGCTTGATGAGCTTTTATGCCATCAAAAGTCACCTCCATGCCATTAAAAATGCATACGTAGAATTGTAGTACTTATAAAATTACTTCTTTTCGCAGAACTTGCAGATGATGAAAAAAAAAATGCTTTCTTTGAAGTGTTCAAAAAAAAAAAAGATAAGTAATCTTTTTACTTTAAAAAAATATGTTTAAGGCAGGTTAAGACTTTTTGACCACCCTTTATTTAAGGGAACTATTTTGTTCATTCCAAGTAAAAAAGCTTTTAAGGCAAACAGTTGTTAACCTCGATAAAAGTAAAAATCGTTGATTTTTCCAATGATAAAAGAATTTAATAACATAATCGAGGAAACTCCACTTATACTTTTATAATGATACTGGTAATATAAAAAACAATATTTTTTTTTTCAAGAAAGAAATACATCGATCACTTTCAATCTAAAAATATAAGGACCATTTACTTTAAATATTATATTGTAAAAAAGAAGATTTACAGTTTTTGCTGATTAGATTTAAAGAAAAATATTTAATGTTTAAAACTAACAAGCGTACTTGTTAGAACCTACCATTACTTTAAGAGCCTATAGACTTTAGTTAGAAAAATGTGTTATTGCATTCACGTACTAATCCGTTCAATAAGATACTTTAATGGCTTAAATAATTACGCTTTAGAATGTAGTTAAATGTAAACTTATTAGATAATGCATTGAATTAGAACAATTATCGGCAGAGAAACAATTAATATGTATTTGCCAGTATGTCTGGGAGTGGAACTTTAGAGTGTTAAGTACCAAATGTCTGGAAGCAGTTACGTGCCACGACTAATGAAGTAAATGCATTGCAGGTTTCCATTAAAAGCAAATCATCAATTATTATTCATGTAGTGTCATTTATTATTGATTTGAAACATCATAATTACTTGTTTTTTCCATTTATTGTGTATTCGGGGCCTCATGTTTAGCTATGCATAACTAACGAGACCATTTTACTTCCATAATAGAGATATTTAATTTTATGAAATGGTATGTGCATTTGCAGAACAACAAATATTTGTTCATAGCTTTTATTCATTAATGAACTCGAGAAAATATATAATTAATGTAAACCCTTTTTTGAAAGGGGATGAACAAATTTGCTTAGTGATTTATCTGCTATTGTGATTTGGAAGTAGAAGGAAGCTCTAAGGCAGGATGTCTTGATATTTACTTTGGTTATTAAATTTGCTCTAGCGCTCTGGCGCTCAGTGCCATGGGTTTTGGGTTCGAGTCTGGGCGATAACGATGTTTGTAATTTTTCGGAATCCACCTTAAATTATAGATCCCAGTCTAATATGATAGACAACCCAATAATATGATTGACAACCCAGTCTAATAGAACTGACAACCCAAACCATCTCAATCTGCCACTCGGCAGACGACCTTGACCCACCCTGAGGCTGTTGCACTAATGAAGAATAAGAAGAACTAAATTTACTGGTTTAAGAATTGCGACTTTAAACTGGTTTTTTTTCTGCTCTTTCAAAACTTATTGATAAAAGAAAAACCATTTCTACAGAATATTAGTATCTGAAACATACAAAATATATAAATGATGATTAAAATTCACATGAATCGAATTATTGATCTAATTATAGATATGCTAGAACAATTTCCCTCAACGCATTCGATTGAAACAGGATAGTTGAATACAATTGAATACTTCTGTATTGTGATTATAAGTAATTATTTTCATTCAAAACATTCTGTACTCTTTGTATTTCTTTTCAAGCATCTATTTTGATTGAAATCTTTCATTCAAATACTTCTAATTTTTTAAAGTACGAAATCATATGCTCCGAATATTTTTCGTTTATTTATTCCGTATTTTATGCAGTTTAATTATTTTTTCTATTGTTTTCCCGTATGTTAACACCAGTCACTTTCTCGAAATTCTGAGTGAGCTAGCTTACAGGCTTCTGCAAGATTACCAACTTATATAAGTGTGAAATGTATGGCGCATACTAGTAAAAAAATCATTGCTGCCGCTAAAATGGTACTATTATCTATTAGGTGTTAAGATAGAATTTTCTCATTTTTAGGGCCGTTTATTTTTAAAAAATGTTACCATAGCTATCTGTCATTCAGAAAACGATACCGTTCGGTGTCTCGTAGAACGATAGGCAACCAGGAACCGATGGGACAGAGGGAAAGAGGCTACCTAAAAGTTGAGCAGTCTATTTAAAAAGAGGCATATGGTCACATAATGTATACCAATAGCATCTCATCAAAGGACAGCATTGTTTTCCAGTAGGAATTTAAGGTGTAACGTAATCAGATTTGAGTGCCGTACGTGTCGAAAACATTATAAACTCATTTTAGAATATCTGTTTATGCTTGTATATACGCTGTGAAAATAGCCATAAATCCACCTCTTTTTCTAGAAGCAGTGACTGCAACATACACATCAGGGGGCCAGCCCCACGCTAATTTCTAATTTTAAAACACCAAATGTAGTTTTATAAACTCTAAGGTATTCTCAATTTAGTATTTTTTGAAAAATTTTATTTTATAACCAAAGCTAATATTAAAATATACGATTATTAATATATTTAAAGGTACAAACACATTCATATATTTAAAGGTACAATCGTGTATCAAATGAATGATACGTTTATGTTTAAATAACTTGATTTAAACATAAACGTATCATACTTTTTTTTCATTTTAACAAATGTGTTCTATTTTACTAAAATCAACTTTTTTATTATAAAGAAATTTATTATTTTTTTTTACTGAAATACTTTTGTGCTTTTCCTTTCGATAAGTAAAAAAAAAACAATTAATAGCAATAGAATCGTTTTGACAAATTTATGAAAAGGAAACAAAGTTTCAATTTTAACAAAATAACTGAAAGAAAAGATTGCTGTTATAAAACCGTGTATCAAATGAATGCTATTTTTCTTTGCTTTTATGATGGCAGCCGTATCGTATTTTCAATCGATGAAAACCAACGTTATTCGGGATATGTATCGATTTTCCTTATCGTTCAAAATAAAAATGCTGGTGTATTGACCTAATGATATTTGATATTGCCTAAATTACTTTTTCGCACGCATTATTAATGAAAAAAGTTCTTTTTTTAAGCCGATTAGATAAAATGTTTTAACTATCATAATTATTTTTTTAAATTTTCAAAAAAAAAAAAAAAAAAAAAAATTCGGCAGATTGTCGAATATTAATAGACTGATAAAAGATTATTGAATTTAAAACTTAAAACAAATAAGTTTATATTTACAGAAAAAAAACATTTTATTTAATGTTAAATTTAAATCGGTATCTCGTGCAAGAAATCCAGTTTTATACTAAAAATCAACTATGTAATATAGTTTATATGTAACGTAATATATTTTTGATTTTTCTTTTAATTTCATTTATGTTCTATCGCCATCATTTTTCTTCAAATAATGAACGATTTTTAATTGTTTATAATTTATTTTTTCAGTTGAATTTCAAATATTTCAAATATTAATTATTTAATTTATACTTAACGACAGCTATTACAAAACGTTAATTCTGTTCTATTAACGGCTGAGAACTTTCTGTTAAATATTATGTAAAATGTTTTCAAAAATGATTTCGTTAAAATCATGATGAATTGCCCCTCGATGCCTTGTATTACAAACATACATACGGACTATAGTTCGGCCCTACATAGGCAGTGTCCTTTTATATTTACATTTAAAAATAAGCAGACTCTTTGGGAAATGGGGAAGCGTGTACTCATCTCACATAGACATCCAGTCAGAGGTAGTTAAGAGTATTTTCTTCATGTGACACTCAAATATGAGGCAGTTATCGCAGAAATTTAAAAAAAAAATAGGAGATTATATATTGGAAGAACACAAATTGGAAACTTGTCGATTTTGCACGATGAAAGCTACCGCTTTTATTAAATGCAATCAAATTGTCTACACATTTGTATAACAAAATTTATAACAAAAATATCACAGTATTCGCAATTCAAAAAACACTCAAGCTGTAACAAAGAAATTTAAAATCATTTAATAAACACAAAAATCAAAAAGTTTAACAGCAAAAACTACATTGGCAGATAAAAAAAGTACAGAAACCTTTGTCCAAAACATATAAAGGCAGGGTATAATAATATATTGTTCAAGAAATCCATACAACCCGAAAGAATTTAGTAAACCGAAATACAAATCAATTATAAAATCCTGAAGATATCTTAATTAAAGAATACATATCAGCAAAATAATATTCAAAATAATATAAACCATATTAGTTGTGCTCATTTCATGACTTGATCCAAGTCAAAGACACACCCGGAGTAGACAGAATGACCTTTCGTTTAGAGCCGACAAGGTAAAATAAGCTTTAATGGATACATGTTATAACAGATTTTTGAAAATTTGAATGATTGAAAATGAAAGGGTTGTAATACCCATACAGAAAAACATGTTAGTGAATTAGAGTTCAATTTTTTTCAAAAGCAAGATTAGCCATTAAAGAGGAATATTTAATTCCCTGTAGAACAACTTGAATATGGATGTAAAGATTCTCGTTATTATAGATTTATTAGAAATAATTAGATACCGAAATTTCATGCAGTAATCAAAGTTTACTGTCGTAATATTTTTACAGTCGTGAGTTTTAAGTACCTTGGAGGATTTTAAAAGGAATAATGGTAAAAGAGATCTTTAAAATTCAGAGATATCAGAAGAAGAATAGGAAGAGTATCTATTGTATGGAGAGTCATTTAGAAATTTAAAGCAGGTTTATTGCTATTAATAATCCATGTATATGAATCTATCATTAGGATATTAGAAATTATATTAAGAAGATCAGAAAATATCTCACTTGCTTTATCTGTATATGCACAATACCACAAATGATATAACGATATGGATAGCAGTTTTGTGAAATATTTTATAAATTGTTTCATAAAGAAATGGGATTGAATGTCACAGATTTAAAACAGTTTCTTAAAATCAATAATTTTTATTGACCACATTATGAGTTGTTTTAATAGATTTTTGGGTAGAAGAAATATTGAATTCTTAGCTTATAACATTGAGGTAATGCATCTTACAGATAAAGGCATTGTTATTAGAGATTTTATCGTTTAGATCAATAACAAATTTTCCTGAAGATTTTTTATTGACATTATTACTGAAGTGTAATAATATAAAGGACATCCACTTTATATTATTACAAAGTTTATACGTTACTTTACCTATAAACTACAAAGTTACTTTATATGTGGAAGAATTAAATTCCTTTAAAATGCAACTTTTTTTATAAAAATTGGTCCACTTCCACTCGTTAAAAAATTAATGAGAAGGAAGCAGATATTTATCCATTATAGATTATAGATTGATGTTTAGAAGAACGAATTCCCCTTTTTGGAAATATCATTTCCCACGCGTTCCTGTATAGCAAAATGCATTGCAATATCATTTAGCTGTTAGTAAGCATTTCTTGACTAATGTATTAAGTGTTTTTTGTCTATATATATTTATATCTAAATCAAATATTAACCTGTAAAAAGTTATTTATAGCATGTTCCATTTTGAAAGATTATACTGTAAGACTTTAACTACTACTAAAGACTATACAATAGGATTTTGTAAGATTATATTGTTTTGTTCTTTTAATTCAAATGATTTAAAATTTTGCATTAATTGATTCAGCATTACTATTCAATTGATATTTTGAATAGTAAGCATATAGTGATTGATAACTTCTATTGAATGTAATTTTCTACACAAAAAAGGGTCACTACTGATATTAAATGTTGTTTATTACACTCGTAATAATCATTTTTTCAAATAATATTTTAATACTTTGAAAATCTAAAAAAAAATATGACTCAGACATTTATTCCATTCGTAACACATCAAATCCATTTCCCCTAATTAGTCTTAATTATTTCCCGCTATTAATCTACGCGTACATTACGAGCGTGATTAAAGAGATTAGAATTCAATGACATCATCTCTGGAAAAGAATGCTGGCTTAATATGTTTCGCTTCTATTGCGAAATAATGAGAACACGCTCTCGAATGTGAATTTAATTCGCCGCTCAAAAAATGTTTTAAAGAGTGCGGCGTAAAAGTTAATGCTGATTTATTGTCAGTAATTAAAGGAACCCTGCTCCACGCTGATCCTATAAACGAGAAGGAACATACCTCTCCGCGAGAGATTAAAAACCCCTTGGTTGTATTTTATCGGCTTTTGGGCTTAACAACACGAGAGGTTTAAAAGTTAAGTCTCGAGACACCATTGCTTTGATTTATTGCTCTTCTCTGTAAGTTGAGGGTACTTCTGATATGATCCATTTTACTGGCTTTAAGGATGTACTACAGCAATGAAGTATTCAGGATTCATTTGGATACGTGTATTTGCACATAAGGCATTTTTTTATAATGAAATATACCTGAAATCCATATTTAGCACTTATAATTTGGCTAAACCTTTACTGAAATTTAGTGCTTCCGTATGTCAGTATTGAAATTCAACATGGAATGATATATCATTGCAAAACCTCTAAGAAATAACTGGCATTGATTTATGTTACACGTAAAAACTAAGAGCGCGCAAGATTATTTTAACATGACGACAAAGAAATTTTTCAAGAAAGTAAATGCCAGTTTATATTTTAAATGACATTAATCAAAATACTAACTGGAATTCATAACCATTTCCTCTGTAGCAGTAATAATCTAACAATCGTCAATAATCTTTCAGAGCAACATCTACATCCGTTCAAATATAAACTATGCTGTCAATAGCAGCTAAAAAAAATACAGGAAAATAATATATATATATCCTTCTCTGAGTCTGAATCAGTTATGGACCCTTCTACGACGTAGGAAGCTGGATGTCTTTGGCCAAAATGTTCATGAATAAATATTTTACCTATATCTTCTGTAGTAGTTCTTGACTAGACATTGCGTCTCTGTTATAGTTCAAGAAATTTGTCCCTTTTAATTGACTGACAACAGTACAACAAATGAATTTAAAACGAAAAATTTAGTTACAAACATTGTTTGGTGCAACATGGTCAAACTGGTTTTAGTGCTAGCAAACAGCACCTACCTGTGTGCCTGCAATTACGTCTTTACTATTTTAATTTTAATCTACATCTCACCGCTGCACTCATTGCTGTATAGCTGGCTACCAATTAAAAATGAGAGCTTGCCAGAAGAATGCATTTTATTTAATAGAAAGCTCTAAGCAAAGTAAACACAATTTCTTGCCGATAAAATGTTACATTACAAGTTATAAAAAAGAAATAATAGAGATACGTATATCCGCAACAGCAGAAAATGTTGTAATACAAACAAAAATAAAAGTAAAACGATTTGATATAAAAAACTGAGAAGTCATCTGGATTTTCTTTTAAATTATTCGTTGTATCCGTACTAAAATTTAACTTAAGATGAAAAGGAAACAAAACAATACATAATATGCATCCTTTGCAAGATTTCAATGTTTTCTTTGTGTGTGTATCACATTCATGTCTTTAGAGTTTCTATATATTCTAGCTTGCAATGCATCCTGTATTAGAAGCATTCTCTTTTCCGGTATAAACTTCATACCAAATTTCACTTCCTTAGACATAAGCAAACGCATTTAAATTTCCTATATTCACTATACAATATTAAGTTAAAACATTCCATGCTGTTATAAATAAGTATTTATGAATTCTTGTCTGATAACAATGGGCTGTTTGTTTTAATAAATACTTTATCATACGGACATGTTTCGTTACCTTAAACATGATGCAAATTGCGTTGCCATTTAAATGATGAATTCATCTCTGTGATATATCCAGATTTTATACTACGTAGCGCAATAGCAGAAAATATTATTTCATCCATTACGCAGGAATCGACGAGAAAATGCAATTTATGGTCACATGACTTTTTCCCACTCAAACAAGCTCGCTGAAAGTCATACTCATCATAAAAATACTATTTGAGTGGCAAAAGCCATTTGCTTCATGCTGAATGTAAGCCATCTGACATGCATTTAACAGTTACGAAAAGTGGTTGTTTCTGTTAAACGTAACTGTTGCACACATAGACATACACATACACACACACACACATATATATATATATATATATATTAATCGCAGACATTTTCTATGTGGAACACTTGTAGCGATTTTTTTACTCAATAATGTGTCACACGGAGATGCATTAAAGGTAAATAAGGAATAAATTGTTCCAACCAAACTTTTTATAGTGATAAAGTAAGTTTCATTTTGCATTAGAAAAAAAGCTTCGAAAATTAATATATTATGACAGACTTATTAATGTCAAAATTTCTGTACTAATCATTACATACTTGTTTTCATAGAATTAATCTCTTGTTTGAACTTATTGCAATTATCTATCACATCGATACATCTATTCTAACATTTCATTGTTATATGAATCAAAGAATTTTCTTCGTAGTTTTGAGTAATAAAGAGGTTGTACTAGCCTCGTATTAATTTGTTTTTCTTCTAAAGTAAGGAATGTCAGGGAATGCTTCAGTTTGAAAAAAAGACAGGTTAATCAACATTCTTAAGTGTCTGTATTGTTGGAAAGAAAATAAACTATTTAGACTACATTAGGTTCATTGTCACTTTTTGTGGGTCCAGGTTAAAATCATCCCACTGTAGCCCATACACGACGTAAAAGGAGACTGCTTGGGGCTGTAACCGGGTGGGTTAAAGTCAGATTTCTTCCCTTAGGTCTATGGACCTGAAAGTCAAGGAAAAAAAAAAAACCAAGGACAAAAAGAGTATTTTACCGTTTATCACAACTCGTCGGTTTTTCTCACACGTTCATGGCATTGGTCTAGATGTTGCTGTCAGCCAAGTGGGATAAGAAACAACAATAGGTTTACTGTGAGTAGGTGATGTTTTAAGGCACAGTGTTCAGATTTGACCAAGTAACACTAAACAAACTAAAGTAAGTCCCGAAACGCTATTAAGATTAAGTAAAAAAAGTATAAAGTAAATCAATAAAAAAATTGGAAAGATGAACAATAAAAAATATAATAACAATATATTAACATTATTATAGTTAACCATGTTAATATTATGAAATAACTAAAGAGGTAAAAATTCAGACACAAAAATGTGTGAGGGCATTAATTTCCAAACAAAAATATTTAAAACAAAAGCAAAATTAAATTAAAAAATGAGAATAAAAAAGTATAAGAAAATGAAAAATATGAAAGAAAAAAATATAAGAAAATGAAAAATATAAAAGAAAAAAACTATAAGAAAATTTAAAATATGACAGAAAAGAAATATAAGAAAATGAAAAATATGAAAGAAAAAAAACTATAAGAAAATTTAAAATATTATAGAAAAAAAATTAAAAATATAAGAATAATTAAAAATATGAAAATTAATTAAAATTATGAGAATAAAAAAATTACTCAAGTAATTATCACAAAAGGGTCTCAGGCACGTTATATCCGTCAATATTTTAAAAATATGTGCTTCTTGAGAAAATTTTGTGTGATGGGATGAAAGAGATTGCAAACTTCTGATGTAAAGTCCTTTAACATTGTTGTTCTAAATTCACGTAAAACTAGAGAGGAATAAAAATTCGTCAAATTTATAGTCCTTTTTTACTGTCTAGAAAATACTACACAGTCAGTGGGTTCAAAATAAAAATTAAAATATTTATTTGAAAACAAACGTTTTAAGTAATCGATAAATATACATTAAATTTTTAACATGAGAAAATAATCCAAAAATAATATGCCATACCAGGAAATGTTCCTTTCTGTATCTTAGTCTAGTAAACAACATCTCTGTAGGCTTAGTAAACAACCATTTGTATAATCTAATAAATGATCGTCTATTTTCTATGTATTTTTGTCGAATATGAGTGAAATATATTTTTCATTTGGCTTATTGGAAACACATTAACTTTGATTCATCAAAACAGACTTGTAAAGAACTTACAATAATGGGAATTTTATTCTACTGGTATTGCTTTATATGAGAAGTAATAATCTCTAAAGTAGTTTCCCGTACTAGATATTTCACGCACTTAGACGAAAAGTTAAAATGAAAGAAGATATTCTTTGTACCGAAAATTTGAGTCGGATGGTTCTGAGGAATTTCATTAGGTGAAGAAAGCTGTAAACATACTCAACGAATTAATTTTGCGAAAATTGAATGCGTACCGAAAGCGAAATCGTAAGCAATTACGAAGGAGCGCCTCGAAATTTTAATGCTTCAAGAGATTTCAAATCAAGACAGTTCTTTCATAGATGGTCCTAGGCCTCCCTTTGACTCCGCGTCTCATTCTATGAATAGATTATAAGCGGACGCCTCCACCTTTAATAATGGGAAAGGCTTAAGTGACAATGCACAATGAGAGTTATGGAAATCGGAAAAGGTTATAGAATTTCGACATAAAATAGTATTAAATTGTATCTCTTTCTTTAGCGCCATAAATATAAAAATTGGTAAAAGCATTTCAGGTTTTGTCTTTCATAAAATTTTGTAGTTCAAAGTAACCTTTGAAAAATTGCAATTAATTATGGTATGGCTATATTTATTCGCACGCAAACATCAAATTTTGACAATAAGTAACTTGATATACATTGAAATACAACATTGCAGTTTCGTAACTTATTTAAAGAATAAATGAGCCCGATTCTTGGCTCAATGGCTACGTGCGCTGTTATTGAGCATTAGAGAGGAGGTTCACTCTGCTGACAGCTTTGTTGTAGGCACTGTTTCAAAAAGTGAAGAGATTCAAGGGCGTTTGGGATGTTCTGCATCTCGCCTCGTTCGTCGGACTACCTGGTGGAAATTTTCTGGTTTTCTCCCATACGGTACACAAATTCGAGGGAATTCTCCCAAAAAGTCATATTTCTACCTACGGGTGCTCCACCACAAAAGAAGCTGTCCCACTTTGCATCCTTCCAAGAAACCACACGCACTGTTTGACCTGTTCTAGATGTTTCTGTCTAGGAAGTGGGTTAAGGAAGAAAAAAAGATTGAATTCACACATCACAAATTTTTTAAAATTTGCATTCACAAAAAATTACGTTCAAGAAAATTAGAAATTTTACTTTAATTTTTCGTGTCTCAAGCTTTAACTACCATGTTTATGAATAACTACCTGTTTAGAGTAAATAATAATTTCATTTCAATGTAATTAACATATTTTTTTTCTAATGCAGCTGGCAAATAGACCGTGATCTTCGCCATAAGGGCTGCACCGATGTTACTCACTTTGCATTACCCGGGGGCGTGTGTAACTTGATGAAAAGCCACGGACGCGGAGTAACAATGCCCCCGCAACGCTGTACGATCCTATTAGGACCGGAACCTACGGCTTAAAGTGGATTCCGAACCACTACAAACACCCATGGCAAAAGCCGGGACT
This sequence comes from Caerostris darwini, assembly GCA_021605075.1. Classification (NCBI taxonomy): domain Eukaryota; kingdom Metazoa; phylum Arthropoda; class Arachnida; order Araneae; family Araneidae; genus Caerostris; species Caerostris darwini. The sequence goes on from BPLQ01006959.1 coordinate 1,180,523, forward strand.
TGAATCCGATACCTGTGGTACCGAACGCCAGAGCGCTAGCCATTCGGCCATCAGGCCTCTATGTATTTAACATAAAAAAGGCAAAATAATATGTTTTTGCTAATTTTTAGATTATTAAATAACGTATTTGTTTTGTCTAGAATCATAGTCATTACGCGACCCTAAATAATAAAATGGATTTAATATTTTTAGACATCTCTGATATAGTATAAATAAAATGTTATAATGTTTTTTATTAATTTTGCAAAAATAAAGAAACTGTACAATAGCAAATTCAGTATATTTTTTCCTACGCTTCATTAAAAATGTTAATGAATCCTTTACTCGATTGAAATATCAATTTGACTCGTAGAGATAATTATAATAGATGAACTTTTAACCATTATGAATTAATAAACATGCTAAATTTAATAACCATTTCATAGATAGAGAAACAAAATACAATAAACATTTTTTAACAGTTCTTTTTTAATAGAAATATTTTAACAGTAGAAAACCCTGTAGCTGATACAGTCTCTTACACTGAGCGATATCATCGATTCATCTTTCGGAAATATACAAATGAAGATGATTAAGAATAAGAAATGACTATTCGGATCACCCGTTCAATTGAATCACCAACTTGATGCTTAGAACAAGTTACTGCACGGAAATTATCATAATAGATGAAACGGTGTTAGCTTAATCATTTTCATAGACAGAGAAACAGAATAAAAGTGAACATTCACAGAAAATGATAAATAATAAATTTGCTTTTAAGTTTCGTGTTTCAACAGCAAAAGTGCCATATGTTATATGACTCAGTATAAATCAACATAAAGTTACGTAACATATGAGATTCTACCAAAAATGGAAGGTTTTGAAGGGTGCATCGGAATTCCAAATAACTATACCACTGAAGACACATTTTAACAAATTTTTCTATGTATCAAAGATATAAATCTAGAATATCTCTAATAAAATAAAGGTGCAATCTAGAATATCTCTTATTAGGATCAGCTTTGTGAAATGTATTGTTATTGTTGTGAAATGTATTGTTAATGTATTGTGAAATGTATTGAAATGTATGTTTATTGTATTTGTTATGCCTTGCAAAAAATTACTTTAGACATCTCATTTCAACTCTCAAAGATGTCACTACATAGCAACGCATAAATGCTAGATAAAGCTCTGCATTCATTGAACAAGTTTTCCATCTATTTTTTAGATGAACTTTTTCAAAGGAGTGTTTGTTGTTTCTTATCCCACTTGGCTGGCCAAGCCCACGAGCCCATATGGACTCATGATTGAAGGGAAGGAAGCAGCTTCTGTTGTGATGGAGCACCCGTAGGTAGAAGCCTGACTTTTGCTCCGTGACGCTCTTACAGTCATAGAAGACCGGGACCTACGGCTTAAAGTGGATTCCGAACCACTACAAACATCCATGGCACCGCCGGGATTCGAACCCGAAACCTGTGGCACCGAGCGCCAGAGCGCTAGACACTCGGCCATTCAGGTCCCAAATTTGCCAACGGCACGCAGTGTTCCCAGGTGGTCACCCACCCAACTACTGACCGCGCCCAATGATGCTTAACTTCGGTGATCTAACGAGAACCGGTATATTCAGCATGGTACGGCCGTTGGCTCAAAGGAGTAGCAACCTTAAATGAAAGAAACCACGAACACATACCAAAATATCCCCTTGGAAGAATAAAGTACTTATCAACATCGCAGTAATCATATATATCATATATGCCATAATCAATTTGATTTGCATACGTTCGGAAGATGCATTTGAATTTGCGAATCTTAAATTTTTTATCTATAACATTTTGTGTGGGTGTTAGAGAGAGAGAGAAATCTCTCACTTCATACTTTAAGTAACACTCATACCTCATGAATTTTACACACTGTCCGCCTGCTCTATATATACATCTATAATCCAATATCATATTTAAAATGCAAAATATATGATAACAAGTGAACAGAATGAACTTAATTGTTTATTCTGTTCATTTGTTCATTCAGTTAACTGTTAGAATAAACTGTTAACTTGAGTTGAGGAATGAACTTAACTGTCTCTGTTCATTTGTTCATTCTGTTCGTTAGAATAAACTTTTAACTTGAGTTAAGGACTGAACTTAACTGTCTCTGTTCATTTGTTCATTCTTTTCGTTAGAATAAACTGTTAACTTGAGTTAAGGAATGAACTTAACTGTCTCTGTTCATTTGTTCATTCTGTTCGTTAGAATAAACTGTTAACTTGAGTTAAGGAATGAACTTAACTGTCTCTGTTCATTTGTTCATTCTGTTGAACGTTAGAATAAACTGTTAAATGGCTCAAATGAACAGAATAATTATATTATTTGGGGCGGGGGGAGTTTCAGATTTTTGGGGTAATTAAAACGAAGGTTCATTGTAAAAACTTCACATGGCATTCTCTTGATAACACTGAATCTGCTACAAATCTAACAATAACCACTTTATCAAAGGACCCCGTTATTCAAAAGCAACATCAACTTAAATAAACTGAAAATTCCGATCTGATTTAATTATATGAAATATGTAGGCTTAGAAAGTTATACAATACTGCAAAAGATTAATTTAAGATACATACAATTTCAATCTAATATTACGAGGTCTTATATTTAATTTTCAAAATATATGTTACCAAACATTATTGCAATGTTAAGAATAAATATTTAAAGTACCGAGGTCCTTTAATTACTAATCTCTTCGTCGTCTTGATATACAGTCGCAGAAAAGCATACGCTACCTTGCTGAACTGAACCACAAGGATTAAATAAAGTTAATAGGATTACTTAAGTAATGGTAATTATAATTTACCACTGCAGAGCTTATTCTTCGCAAATGACTAAGATTAAATTAATTGACATTGGGTATTCTTTTCTTCTTTTTAAAGTGTCATAAGATTTTAATAATTATTGTAAAATAGAGTAGTACAATATGCATAGAAATTAGAACAATAAATTTTGAAATCCCTCTTGAAAGCAAATAAAAATATTTTTTAATTAATTCATAATTAATCTAGACCCCTCCTTTTCTGTCAATTTCATTTAAATTCGGATACAAAATTTGATTAGATGCTCATACTAATTTTTATCAACTTTGGTATTATTTTTATGTACAATTAATTAGTTTCAAAAATCATACCCTGACAACTACAAAATGCAATACATTTGTCAAGAAAATGGCCTAAGTAAAAAAATTCCAATTTTACAAGAGACTGGAATGAAAAATTCAACTTTAAATGAATTATAAGTAAAAGTATAATGTCACATAGTACAACTTAATAGTTAGTTCATCAACTATTTCAGGTATATTATCTTTAAATGTTAAACAAAACATGTATTATTATAAAATTTATATTTAATTTTTTTATTTGATAAGTTTTCTTCTTTTCTAATCTATTTATTTTTATAACAGATTAAAAGGATAAAAAAAATTAAAGCCAATTTTTTCTACTTATGAAAAAAAATTCAAATTGAAATTTTTTTTTAGTTCGATAACGTTTTTTGCGCTTTAGCAATATGAATATGTGTGATAATTAATTTAATTTAAGGAAAATATAATTTATAGATATAAATTGAATAATTAAGGCATACCTATTTTTTGGCCTTTCATTGGCTTATTAATAGTTATTTGGCAAAATGTTTTTTCTCAACTTGCAATTGCCAAACAAGAAAAAAAAAAAAAAAAAAAAAAAGTCTGAAAGTTTTTTTTTTTTTTTTATAGTGTCTCCATTTTTGTTGAAACATAATTATTATTTACTATGAACTTAATTTTATCAAAATAAATATATCGTTTTTACTTAAAACAGGGAGAAAAGAAAAAAATTAATAGTTATCGAAACATAATATGGACTTTTTAATAGCTTAATTTAAATAAAAATCTGTAGAAGGTTGTAGCATTAAGATAACAGACAGTTTAAAAACAATCAAAATTTTCCGAAAAATGTTTTTCGACATTATTTTTATTAATTTTTTATTGTTTTAAGCAATACAAAATGTTTATTTAGTGCAACAACTTCCCTTTTTCCTCTATGTTCTTCAACTATGCAGTGATTATTTGCAGGTAACAATTCCAGGTAAAAAATTACGAACATATTTAAAACTTCTTAAGTAACATATATCCAAAATGTTTAGTATCACGAATAATATTAAGATTATTTATAATTTTTTATAATTTTTTTAATTTTATATATGTTTGTTGCAAGAGCTGCATTATTATTAAAATATTAATAACGATGGATTAAAAATTGATTCTCGTAATATTATTATACTTTAAAATACTTGCAATGCAAATGTAGAATTTCAATGAAATTATTCGTTACTGAAAGTTAAAATGTTTGTGGCGTCAGTGCAAACAATACAGTTTCTTTAAGCCAACAACACATATTTTTATAATTAAAAGCAAATTGCTTACGTATGAATTTCCTCTAAAATGTAATTACTTTATTAGAAATCAAATTTAGGTGAATAAAATTATATCACAGTTTTTAATTAGAATTTTTCATATGGATATATATGAAATCGTAATCTTATTCAAATATAACATAGCTTTTTTAAACATTTCTGCTTAGGTTTCATTAAAATAAATAATTACCAGGATAAAGTTACACATTGGGAACCTTAAGTGCATACTCATATCGAGACATATCTTCTATAAATATATGCGTGTTTTTTATTGATTTTCTTCTTATTTAGATATATTAACATTATACTAATATATAGAGCATGATTTATTCTACTTTAAATAAAATGCGAAACTAATATTTATTATTGTAACCGTGCTCCATCCTATGCAATGCGAGAGTGTCCTCTGTGGCATTCAGGAGAAATAGTCAGTAGACCTCGAGATTCTCACCCGAGAGAAAGTACAGCGCAAGTGGCGTTACCGCTGAAAAATGTTAAGCTGATCTCTCTATCTAATTACAATCTCTTATCCCAAGAGAAAATATATTTAACACATCCCATGCGTAAATAAGTTTACCTACAGACTCTCACCCAGAGACGAAGAATATTTCTCGCATCCAACGAATACCTGAGTATCGGGTTTAAGGCTTAGAAGTGAAGTCCTCCCGCGAGTCTTTAATTGTATGTCATTGAATGTGTTAACCTTTGTCTGTAACTAATTGTGTGAATATGGTGTTTGTGCTCGTGTAAATAAAGATGTGTGTTCTCCAACCTGTGCCTAAAGAATCTCAAATCAATCACATCCAGTTACAGTCCAACAAAAAATTATGTATTAAATTTTGTAACGATTTACCTCATCGAGAAATATACAAGTTAGAAAAATACAGAGGTAATCATTGTAACCGACATCTAATCTGACGAAACAAAAGTAATTTCATTTATCCAATCTAAGCCAGCAGCTGGGGCACTTTTGACCACACATTTGATTTTGATTTTCTTTAAGAATTTCAAGACAAATTCATCATGAAAAGCCCCAGTTTCAACATAAAAATCCGAGTTTCTTATTCTTCTTCAGGAAAATTATGAACCCAATAATACTTATGTCAATGAAATATACTTCATTTGTTCCTTTTTGTTAAGTAAAGAATTCCTCAGGAGACTTGAGAGCGAATTAGCCACTGCAAACAAACGCAATCAAAGGTCCCTTACCATCAGTCTCCAATTATGAACACTGTTTGTCCAGTAAAGGTGAACAAAAAACCAGGGGAGACGCATCAGTGCTAATTCAATTTCTTCCAGGGCATGGCACGAAAATAAACCATTCTTTACATTGATCCGTGCTTTGCCATACCAATCGATCTTGCCCACATTAATAATTGCTCTCATTTCCTCCATTTTTTTTCTCTCTCTCCACTACTGTCTGTATCCGCCACCTCATTTTTTTCTTCTTCTTTTTTGCTTCTTCCCTCCTTTTATTTCCTATCCGGTAATTTGAGTTGCGTCAATAGCAGTCTCCAGTTTTTTTCCTTCTTTTTTCCTGCTTTCTTTTTTTCTCATTCTAGTATCTCCTGTCTTGTTGAAAGAGGCATCATCGGGATAGAAACTGTGAAAAATGACAGGGTTGTGGTGTGAACGATCCATTCTTTTCTTTTATTATTATTATATGTTTTTTTTCTTTCTTCTTTTTGCCTCAAAGATCATCTTACGTTTATGAGCGGAACCCTACACACTCCACTGTCAATGGGAAAGGAAGTTTGTTTAGCCCTTTCTAATAGGATGTCGTTTTCAGCAAGATGGAAGATTTGCGTCGGGACTGCTGCCTTTTGTTGTGTTATCCTGCAATGCTCACGTCCATTGGGAAATTGGAGTGTCTCGTGGCGAGTGCATTATCGTGAAGAAATAACTCCCACTCCCAAGAACTTAAGGATTTTTTTTATGTCCCTGTCGTCATATAGTAAAAGCCGCAAAGGGAAATAAATTCACTATATAGATTTCGATTCCATGCTATATATTGAAGAAAAAAAAAATTTATAAATAAAAATTCATTTCGTACCACAGTGTTTCGAAGAATCTTGATGATCTGATGGTGATGTTCTTTAAAATGATTGAGAAGATAAATTTATAATTTTCAGAAAGCAGGAGAGAAAAATATTATCAATAAAAACAATAACAATATTGTATTTAACTTTCAACCATCTTGGATAATTTTGCGTTAGAAAAACCGACATATATCATATTCAGTTAGGTTTGTCGCTCTACTGTCATTTTGTGCACACTTTAGGCCAATTATATTCCTTTATCTACAGTTTAATGTGGATTCCGAACCACTAGAATCATCTATTCAACCGCCAATATTCGAATCTTGCGCCTATCGTACTAAAGGCATGAACGCTAACCAATTGGCCATCAGGTCTTATCATTCTCACAGTTAATTAGAATTCACTAACTGGAACTGCACTGCACCACGTTTTACCGCCAAAGTTTGTATCAAAAACCTCCAAGGAACATCTAAAATAGAGATCTCATCACCCCCGTATCCTGTAATAAGACGGAATGATTTTCCAACTTATTGGTTTCATATGCGCATTCCTATTACAGTTTCATAAGCTTCGATTCGACATCACCTGTTAAAATATGAAATATATTCCTTTTGGAAGCCGATGTTTTATCACCAGCCATATCATTATAACAGTAATGATCTTTAAGATAATCATTTTCATAACTATTGCATAATTTAAAATTTAAACTGGGATTTCTATTGCAAATTCTCAACACGCCTGTTAGATCCAGTTTACATATGACCATGGTGGATGGGTTTTTCACTAACAGTGTCACAACAGTTGATTGACTTGGAAGTCATTCTTTCCGTCAAATAACTGAAATAATGAATACTACAGTTGCTTTAATGTGCAACTCATGCCAAATACTTTGTAATTTCGATTCCAAATATCACTGGCAGCCGAATTCATTTTCTTCATGCTTCTTACATTGCCATCTATTAATACACTTTGGAACTTTTTTGGTGACGTACCGTTTCCCCATACTTCAAGTATCTTCAGTTCAAATTTGAACTCATTGTGACTAGTGATATTTATTTTATAGGATTTTGAAAGTGAGACTTTAATTATAATCACACTGTATATCAGTTAGAAAAATTCAGAGGTAAGCATTGTAACAGACATTTAATTTGAGGAAGCAAAAGTAATTTCATTTATCCGATCTAAAGCAGCAGACGCAGTTCCGATCAAACAAACTAACGAAGGTTTTCTTTAAGAATTTCAAGATAAATTCATCATGAAAAGCCCCAGTTTCAACATAAAAACCTCAGTTTCTTATTCATCTTCTGGCAAATTATGAATCCAATAATACTTATGTCAATGAAATATACTTCACTTGTTCCTTTTTGTAAGTACAGAATTCCTCCAGAGACCTGCGAGCGAATTAGTAATTGCAAACAAACGCAATCAAAGGTCCCTAACTTTCAGTCTCCAATTATGAACACTGTTTGTCCAGCAAAGGTGAACAAAAAACCTGGGGAGAGGGATCAGTGCTAATTCAATTTCTTCCAGGGCATGGCACGAAAATAAACCATTCTTTACATTGATCCGTTCTTTGCCATGACAATCGATCTTGCCCACATTAATAATTGCTCTCATTTCCTCCATTTTTTTCTCTCTCTCTCTCCACTACTGTCTGTATCCTCCACCTCATTTTTTGCTTCTTCTTTTTTTCTTCTTCCCTCCTTTTATTTCCTATCCGGTAATTTGAGTTGCATCAATAGCAGTCTTCAGTTTCTTTTTTCCTCTTCTTTTTTTCCTGCTTTTTTTTTTTTTCACATTTTAGTATCTCCTGTCTTGTTGGAAGAGGCATCATCGTGATAAAAACTGTGAAAAATGACAGGGTTGTGGTGTGAACGATCCATTCTTTTCTTTTATTATTATTATATGTTTTTTTTTCTTTGTTCTTCTTTTTGCCTTCAAGATCCTGTTACGTTTATGTGCGGAACCCTACACACTCCTCTGTCAATGGGAGAGGAAGTTTGTTTAGCCCTTTCTAATAGGATGTCGTTTTCAGCAAGATGAAAAATTTGCGTCGGGACTGATGCCTTTTGTTGTGTTATCCTGCAGTGCTCACGTCCATTGGAAAATTGGAGTGTCTCGTGACCAGTGCATTATCGTGAAGAAATAACTCCCACTCCCAAGTACTTAGGGTTTTTCTTATGTCCCTGTCGTCATATAGTAAAAGCCGCAAAGGGAAAATAAATTCACTATATAGATTTCGATTCCACGATGTATATTGAAGAAAACGTAATTTAAAAATAAAAAATCGTTTTGAACCATAAAATTTTGCAGAATCATGATTGCGTGATTATGATGTTCTTTAAAATGATTGAGAAATGAAATTTAAAATTTTGGAAAAACAGGGGAGAAAAATTATTATTAATTAAAAATATTGATAATATTGTAATCAACTGTAAAGCATCTTATATCGGGTCATTTTGCAGTAGAAAAACCGATATAATATTTTTTTAATTCGGCTATCAAATACTTAAAGAGTTGTCTTTTATGTCGTGCAAGGTTTGCACCGGCATTACTCACTTAGAACTACCCAGGGGGCGCGTGTAGCTTAGAGATATGAAACGAACGCTTAAAAATAATAATAAGTGACGAACTTAACAATACCCTCAACGATCAATATTCATGTCAGACTGGGACCTGGGATTTAAAGTGGATACCGAAGCCCTACAAATATTCATTGCAGCGGTGGGACACGAACACGAAACTTACTACCGACGACCAGAGCACATCAGGCCACATCAGCGTTCCACATCAGGATATATGTTAGAAAAATACAGAAGTATTCCTTGTAATAGACATCTAATCTGAAGAAAGAAAAGTAATTTCATTTATCCAATCTAAATCCGGAGATTCACTTTCGATCAATTGAAGTAACAAAAGAGTTTCCTTCAAGAATTTCGAGATAAATTCATGATGAAAAGCCTCAGTTTCAACATAAAAACCCGAGTTTCTTATTCTTCTTCAGGCAAATTATGAACACAATAATACTTATGTCAATGAAATATACTTCTTTTGTTCCTTTTTGTAAGTACAGAATTCCTCCAGAGACTTTAGAGCGAATTAGTCACTGCAAACAAACGCAATCAAAGTTCCCTTACTTTCAGTCTCCATTTATGAACACTGTTTGTCCAGCAAAGGTAAACAAAAAACCCGGGGAGAAGGATCAGTGCTAATTCAATTTCTTCCAGGTCATGGCACGAAAATAATCCATTCTTTACATTGATCCGTTCTTTGCCATGCCAATCGATCTTGCCCACATTAATAATTGCTCTCATTTCCTCCATTTTTTTCTCTCTCTCTCTCCACTACTTTCTGTATCCGCCACCTCATTTTTTGCTTCTTCTTTTTTCCTTCTTCCCCCTTTTATTTCCTATCCGGTAATTTGAGTTGCGTCAATAGCAGTCTCCAGTTTTTTTTTTTTCCTCTTCTTTTTTTTTTCTCATTCTAGTATCTCCTATCTTGTTGGAAGAGGCATCATCGGGATAGAAACTGTGAAAAATGACAGGGTTGTGGTGTGAACGATCCATTCTTTTCTTTTATTATATGCTTCTTCTTTTTTTCTTTCTTCTTTTTGCCTTGAAGATCCTGTTACGTTTATGTGCGGAACCCTATACACTCCACTGAAAATGGGAAAGGAAGTTTGTTTAGCCCTTTCTAATAGGATGTCGTTTTCAGCAAGATAGAAGATTTGCGTCGGGACTGATGCCTTTTGTTGTGTTATCCTGCAATGCTCACGTCCATTGTGAAATTGGATTGTCTCGTGACCAGTGCATTATCGTGAAGATATAACACCCACTCCCAAGTACTTAGGTGGGTTTTTTTATGTTTTATCGTTATGTACTATAGTAAAAGCCTCGAAGGGAAATAAATTCACTATATAGATTTCGATTTCATGATGTACAGGGTAAGGGGGTACATAATTAAAGACCACTTTCAAATGCCTTAAAAAGGAAATAATTAGTTAAAATTTGAATTGTTGAAGGGGAATAAGGTATGACATCAAAAAAAAGTTACACCGATTTTTCATATCCAATTACATATAACCATGGTGGATGGATTTTCCACTAACAGTGGCACAACTTTGAATGACTTGGAAGTCAATTTTCCGTCAAAAACTGAAACAATGGACACTACAGTTACTTCAATTGGCAACTCATGCAAAATACGTTGTAATTTCGAGTCGAAATTTCACTGGCAGCCGAATTCACTTTCTTTATGCTGCTTATATCGCCATCTATTAATAAACTTTCGTAAATTTTTTGGTGACGTACCGTTTCCCCATTCTTCAAGCATCGTCGGTTCAAATTTGAATTCATTGTGACGAGTGGTTCTTGTTTTACAGCATTTTGAAAGTGAGACTTTAATTATAATCACCCTTTAGATAAGTTAGAAAAATACAGAAGTAATCATTGTAATAGACATCGAATCTGAGGAAACAAAAGTGATTTCAATTATCTAATCTAAAGCAGCAGATGCAGTTCCGATCAAACAAACTAACGAAGGTTTTCTTTAAGAATTTCAAGATAAATTCATCATGAAAAGCATCAGTTTTAACATATAAAACCCGAGATTCTTATTCATCTTCAGGCAATTTATGAACTCAATAATACTTATGTCAATGAAATATACTTCACTTGTTCCTTTTTGTAAGTACAGAATTCGTCCAGAGACTTGAGAGCGAATTAGTCACTGCAAACAAACGAAATGAAAGGTCCCTTACTTTCAATCTCCAATTATGAACACTGTTTGCCCGGCAAAGGTGAACAAAAAACCTGGGCAGAAGGATCAGTGCAAATTCAATTTCTTCCAGGGCATGGCACGAAAATAAACCATTATTTACATTGATCCGCTCTTTGACATGCCAATCGATCTTGCAAACATTAATAATTGCTATTTCCGCCATTTTTTTTCTCTCTCTCTCTCTCTCCACTACTGTCTGTATCCGACACCTCATTTTTGCTTCTTCTTTTTTCCTTCTTCCCTCCTTTTATTTCCTATCCGGTAATTTGAGTTGTGTCAATAGCGGTCTCCAGCTTTTTTCCTCTTTTTTTTTCCTGCTTTCATTTTTTTTCCCTCTTTCCATTATCTCCTGTCTTGTTGGAAAGGCATCATCGGGATAGAAACTGTGAAAAATGACAGGGTTGTGCTGTGAACGATCCATTCTTTTCTTTTATTATTATTATATGTTTTTTTTTTCTTTTGTTCTTCTTTTTGCCTTCAAGATCCTGTTACGTTTATGTGCGGAACCCTACACACTCCACTGTCAATGGGAAAGGAAGTTTGTTTAGCCCTTTCTAATAGGATGTCGTTTTCAGCAAGATGGAAGATTTGCGTCGGGACTGATGCCTTTCGTTGTGTTATCCTGCAATGCTCACGTCCATTGGGAAATTGGAGTGTCTCGTGACCAGTGCAGTATCGTGAAGAAATAACTCCCGTTCCCAAGTACTTAGGGTTTTTTTTATGTTCGGTCGTTATATAGTAAAGGCCACCGAGGGAAATAAATTCACTATATTGATTTCGATTTCATGATGTACATAGAACAAAACATAATTTACAAATAAATATTCGTTCTGCACCACAGTGATTTGAAAAATCTTGATTGTCTAATTGTGATGTTCTGTAATATGACTGTGAAGACAAATTTATAATTTTTTTAACACAGAGAGAAAACATATTATTAATTAAAAATGTCGTTGACATTGTAATCAACTGTAAAGCATTTTGAATCGGGCCATTTTGCATTAGAAAAAACGATAGTATTTTTTTTCGAATGCCGCTGGCAAATACTTAGACAGTTGTCTTGAGTTGCACCGACATTGCTTACTTAGGACTAACCGAGGGGGCGAGTAGCTTGAAGGGAAGTTACGGACGCAGAGTAACAATACCTCCGCAACGCTCTGGGATCCTGTTATACCGGCAACTACGGTTTAATGTGGATTCCGAACCACTGCAATCATCCATTGCTTTTCCGGGATTTGAACCCGAAACCTTTGGTACCGACGCCAGAATGCCACCCACTCAGCCATTAGGCACCACACAAGTATTTAAGTTACAGAAATACGGTGGTAATCAGTGTAACAGACATCTAATCTGAGGAAGCAAAAGTAATTTCATTTATTCAATCTAAAGCAACAAGTAAAATTTCTATCACACAAAGATTTTCTTTAAGAATTTCAAGAAAAATTCATCCTGAAAAGCCTCAGTTTCTACATCAAAACCCGAGTTTCTTATCCATCTTCAGACAAATAATGAATCTAATAATACCTATGTGAGTGAAATATACTTCACTTGTTCCTTTTTGTAAGTACAGAATTCCTCAGGAGACTTGAGAGCGAATTAGTCACTGCAAACAAACGCATCAAAGGTCCCTTACTTTCAGTCTCCAATTATGAACACTGTTTGTCCAGTAAAGGTGAACAAAAAACCTGGGGAGAAGGATCAGCGCTCATTCAATTTCTTCCAGGGCATGGCACGAAAATAAACCATTCTTTACATTGATCCGTTCTTTGCCATGCCAATCGATCTTGCCCACATTAATAATTGCTCTCATTTCCTCCATTTTTTTCTCTCTCTCTCCACTACTGTCTGTATCCTCCACCTCATTTTTTGCTTCTTTTTTTCCTTTTTCCCTCCTTTTATTTCCTATCCGGTAATTTGAGTTGCGTCAATAGCAGTCTCCAGTTTCTTTTATCCTCTTCTTTTTTCCTGCTTTCTTTTTTTTTCTCATTCTAGTATCTCCTGTCTTGTTGGAAGAGGCATCATCGGGATAGAAACTGTGAAAAATGACAGGGTTGTTTTGTGAACGATCCATTCTTTTCTTTTATTATTATTATATGGTTTTTTTCCTTCTTTCTTTTTGCCATGAAGATCCTGTTACGTTTATGTGCGGAACCCAACACACTCCGCTGTCAATGGGAGAGGAAGTTTGTTTAGCCCTTTCTAATAGGATGTCGTTTTCAGCAAGATGGAAGATTTGCGTCGGGACTGATGCCTTTTGTTGTGTTATCCTGCAGTGCTCACGTCCATTGGGAAATTGGAGTGTCTCGTGACCAGTGCATTATCGTGAAGAAATAGCTCCCACTCTCAAGAACTTAGGGTTTTTTTTTATGTTCTGTCTTTATATAGTAAAGGCCTCGAAGGGAAATAAAGTCACTATATAGATTTCATAATGTATATTGAAGAAAACATAATTTATAAATAAAATTTGTTTTACACCGTAATGTTTTGAAGAATCTTGATTGTTTAATTGTGATGTTCTTTAATATGACTGAGAAGTCAAATTTACAGTTTTTGTAAGACAAGAGATAAAAAATATTATTAATTAAAAATATCATTGACACTGTAATCAACTGTAAAGCATCTTGAATTGGGACATTTTGCATTTGAAAAAACGATACCAATTTTTTTTCTAATGCGGCTGGCAAATACTTAGACAGTTGCCCTGAGCTGCACCGACATTGCTTACTTAGCACTACACGATGCTTGCGTGTAGCTCGAAGATAAGCTACAGACACGGAGTAACAATAACTCAGCAACGCTCTGCGATCATGTTAGACAGGGGCCTACGGTTTAAAGTGGATTACATACTACTGCAAACATCCATGGCATCTCCGGGACTCGGACCCGAAACCTGTAGTACCGAGCGCCAGAATGCTAGCCACTCGGCCATCAGAGCCCGCACAAGTATATAAGTTAGGAAAATCAAAAGTTAATCATTCTAACAAGCATCTTATCTGAGGAAATAAAAGTAATTTCATTTATCCAATCTAAAGCAGTAGGGGCAATTTTGATCACACAAAGAGTTTCTTTAAGGCTTTCAAGGTAAATTCATCACGAAAAGCCTCAGTTTCAACAGAAAAACCTGAAGTTCTAATTCATCTTCAGCCAAATTAAGAACCCAATAATACTTATGTCAATAAAATATGCTTCACTTGTTCCTTTTTGTAAGTACAGAATTCCTCTAGAGACCTGAGTGCGAATTAGTCACTGCAAACTATCGCAATCAAAGATCCCTTACTTTCAGTCTCAAATTATGAACTCTGTCCAGCAAAGGTGAACAAAAAACCTGGGGAGAGGGATCAGTGCTAATTCAATTTCTTCCAGGGCATGGCACGAAAATAAACATTCTTTACATTGACCCGTTCTTTGCCATGCCAATCGATCTTGCCCACATTAATAATTGCTCTCATTTCCTCCATTTTTTTTCTCTCTCTCTCTCCACTACTGTCTGTATCCTCCACCTCATTTTTTGCTTCTTCTTTTTCCTTCTTCCCTCCTTTTATTTCCTATCCGGTAATTTGAGTTGCGTCAATAGCAGTCTCCAGTTTTTTTTTTTTCCTTCTTTTTTTCCTGCTTTCTTTTTTTTCCTTCTCATTCTAGTATCTCCTGTCTCGTTGGCAGAGGCATCATCGGGATAGAAACTGTGAAAAATGACAGGGCTGTGGTGTGAACGATCCATTCTTTTCTTTTATTATTATTATATGTTTTTTTTTTTTTATTCTTTTTGCCTTGAAGATCCTGTTACGTTTATGTGCGGAACCCTACACACTCCACTGTCAATGGGAAAGGAAGTTTGTTTAGCCCTTTCTAATAGGATGCCGTTTTCAGCAAGATGGAAGATTTGTGTCGGGACTGATGCCTTTTGTTGTGTTATCCTGCAATGCTCACGTCCACTGGGAAATTGGAGTTTCTCGTGACCAGTGCATTATCCTGAAGAAATAACTCCTACTCCCAAGTACTTAGGGGATTTTTTATGTTCGGTCGTTATATAGTAAAGGCCTCGTAGGGAAATAAACTCACTATATAGATTTCATAATGTATATGGAAGAAAACATAATTTATCAATAAAACTCGTTTTACACCGTAGTGTTTTGAAGAATCATGATTGTCTAATTGTGATGTTGGTTAATATGACTGAGAAGACAAATTTACAATTTTTGTAACACAAGGGAGAAAAAATATTATTAATTAAAATTATCGTTGGCATTATAATGAACTGTAAGCCATATTGAATCGGGACATTTTTTAATTGAAAAAAAAGTATATCATTTTTTTTCTAATGCGCCTGGCAAATACTTAGACAGTTGCTTTGAGCTACACCGACATTGCTTACTTAGAACTATCCAAAGAGGTGTGGAGCTCGAAGATAAGCTGCGGACTTAGAATAACAACACCTCCGCAACGATCTGCGATCATGCTACACAGCGGCCCCAGTTAAAAGTGTATTCCGAACCATTGCAACCTTTCGTGGAATTTCCGGGACTCGAACCCGAAATTGTGATACCGAACGCCAGACTGCTAGCCACTCGACTATCAGGCCCCACTCAAGTATGTAAGTTACAGAAATAATGAGGTAATTAATGTAACAAACATCTAATCTAAGGAAAGAAAATAAATTTCATTTATCAACCTAAAGTAGCAGATGCAATTTCGATCATTCAAACAAATAAAGATTTTCTTTAAGAATTTCAAGATAAATTCATCATGAAAAGCAACATTTTCAACATAAAAACTCGAGTTTGTTAGTCATCTTCAGGCAAATTATGAGTCCAATAATACTTATGTCAATGAAATATACTTCACTCGTTCCTTTTTGTAAGTACAGAATTTCTCCAGAGACGTGAGAGCGAATTAGACACTGCAAACAAACGCAATCAAAGGTCTCTTACTTTCAGTCTCCAATTATGAACACTGTTTGTCCAGCAAAGGTGAACAAAAAACCTGGGGAGAAGGATCAGTGCTAATTCAATTTCTTCCAGGGCATGGCACGAAAATAAGCCATTCTTTACATTGATCCGTTATTTGCCATGCCAATCGATCTTGCAAACATTAATAATTGCTCTCATTTCCTCCATTTTTTTATCTCTCTCTCCACTACTGTCTGTATCCGCCACCTCATTTTTTGCTTCTTCTTTTTTCCTCCTTCCCTACTTTTATTTCCTATCCTGTAATTTGAGTTGCGTCAATAGCAGTCTCCAATATTTTTTTTTCCTTTTTTTTTCCCTGCTTTCTTTTTTTTTCTCATTCTAGTATCTCCTGTCTTGTTGTAAGAGGCATCATCGGGATAGAAACTGTGAAAAGTGACAGGGTTGTGGTGTGAACGATCCACTCTTTTCTTTTATTATTATTATATGGTTTTTTTTTCATTCTTCTTTTTGCCCTGAAGATCCTGTTACGTTTATGTTCGGAACCCTATACACTCCACTGTCAATGGGAAAGGAAGTTTGTTTAGCGCTTTCTAATAGGATGTCGTTTTAAGCGAGATGGAAGATTTGCGTCGGGACTGATACCTTTTGTTGTGTTATCCGCAGTGCTCACGTCCATTGGGAAATTGGAGTGTCTCGTAACCAGTGCATTATCGAGAAGAAATAACTCTCACTCTCAAGTACTTAGGTTTTTTTTTTTTTTATTCGGACGTTATATAGCAAAAGCCACAAAGGGAAATAAATTCATTATAGATTTCGATTCCGTGATGTACATTCAAGAAAACATAATTTATAAATAAAATTTCGTTTTGCACTAGAGTGTTTTGAAGTATCTTGATTGTTTGATTGTGATGTTCTTTAAAATGATTGAGAAGTGAAATTTAAAATTTTGGGAAAACTGGAGAGGAAATTATTATTAATTAAAAATATCAATAATATTGTATTCAACTGTAAAGCATCTTATATTGGGTCATTTTCCAGTAGAAAAACCCATATCATATATTTTTCTAATTCGGCTGGCAAATACTTAAGCAAGGTTTTTTTATGTCGTACAAGGTCTCTGCACTGACTTAGATAGTTGCCCTCAGCTGCACCGACATTGGTTACTTAGCCCTAACCGAGGGGTGCGTGTAGCTCGAAGGTATGTTACGGACACGGTGTAACAATACCTCCGCAACGCTCTGCAAACATGTTAGACAGGGGCCTACGGTTTAAAGTGGATTCCGAACCACTGAAACCATCCATGGCATCTTCACTCAAATCCGAAACATGTGCTACAGAGCGACATGATTATTATTATATATTTTTTTTCTTCTTTCTTTTTGCCTTGAAGATCCTGTTACTTTTATGTGTAGAACCCTATACACTCCACTGTCAATGGGAAGGAAGTTTGTTTAGCCCTTTCTAATAGGATGTCGTTTTCAGCAAGATGGAAGATTTGCGTCGGGACTGATGCCTTTTGTTGTGTTATCCTGCAGTGCTCACGTCCATTGGGAAATTCGAGTGTCTCGTGACCAGTACATTAACGTAAAGATATAACTCCCAGTCCCAAGTACTTGGAGCTTTTTTATGTTCTGTCGTTATATAGTAAAGGCCTCGAATGGAAATAAATTCACTACACAGATTTCGATTCCATGATGTATATTGAAGAAAACATAATTTAAAAATAAAAATTCGTTTTGTACCACAGTGTTTTGAAGAATCTTGATTGTCTGATTGTGATGTTCTATAATATAATTGAGAAGACAAATTTATAATTTTTGTAACAGAATAGATAAAAAATATTAATAATTAAAAATATCGTTGACATTGTAATCAACTGTAAAGCATCTTGAATTGGGACATTTTGTAACAGAAAAAACGATACCATTTTTTTTTCTAATGCGGCTGGCAAATACTTAGCAATTGCCCTGAGCTGTACCGACATTGGTTATTTAGCACTACCCGAGTGGTGCGTGTAGCTCGAAGATAAGCTGCGGACACGGAGTAACAACACCTCGGCAACGCTCTGCGATTATGTTAGATAGGAGCCTACAATTTAAAGTGGATTCCGAACCACTGCAAACATCCATGGCATCTCTGGGACTCGAACCCCAAATCTGTGGTACCGAGGGCCAGAATTCTTTCCAGTTGGCCATCTAGCACCACATAAGTATATAAATTACAAAAATACAGAGGTAATCATTGTAACATACATCTAATCTGAGGAAACAAAAGTAATTTAATTTAAACAATCTAAATCAGGAGATTCAACTTCGATCAAATAAACCGACAAAGAGAATTTACTTCAATAATTTCAAGATAAATTCATCATGAAAATCTTCGGTTTCAACATAAAAACGGAAACACTAATCCACATCAATAAAAATATCGAAAACATTATATCCATCTTGGGCCCTTTTGCATTAGAAATACCGATATCCATGTTCAGTTTAATCTGTCGCTTTATGGTCATTTTCTGTACAATTTAGGCTAATTAGACCGGAATCTACTGTTTAAAGTGCATTCCGAAGCACTACAAACATCAATGACACCTTCACAACTACAGCCAAAAACCTGTGGTACAGAGCATTAGCCACTCAACCTTTAGGCATCCACAAGTATATAATTTAGAAAAATACAGAGTTAATCATTGTAATCTGATGAAACAAAGGTAATTTCATTTATCCAATCTAAGGCAGTAGGAGCAATTTTGATCACACAAATATTTTCTTTAAAAATTTCAAGATAAATTCATCAAGAAAAGCCTCAGTTTCAACTCAAAAACCCGAGTTTCTTATTCATCTTGAGGTAAATTATGAACTCAATAATACTTACGTCAATTAAATATACTTCACTTGTTCCTTTTTGTTAAGTACAGAATTCCTCAGGAGACTTGAAAGCGAATTAATCACTGCAAACAAACGCAATCAAAGGTCCCTTACTTTCAGTCTCCAATTATGAACACTGTTTGTCCAGCAAAGGTGAACAAAAAACCTGGGGAGAAGGATCAGTGCTAATTCAATTTCTTCCAGGGCATGGCACGAAAATAAACCATTCTTTATATTGATCCGTTCTTTGCCATGCCAATCGATCTTGCCCACATTAATAATTGCTCTCATTTCCTCAATTTTTTCTCTCTCTCTCCACTACTGTCTGTATCCGCCTCATCCTTTCTTTACTTCTTCTTTTTTCCTTCTTCCCTCCTTTTATTTCCTATCCGGTAATTTGAGTTGCGTCAATAGCAGTCACCAGTTTTTTTTCCTCTTTTTTTCCTGCTTTCTTTTTTTTCATTCTAGTATCTCCTGTCTTGTTGGAACAGGCATCATCGGGAAAGAAACTGTGAAAAATGACAGGGTTGTGGTGTGAACGATCTATTCTTTTCTTTTATTATTATTATATGGTTTTTTTTCTTTCTTTCTTCTTTTTTCCTCGAAGATCCTGTTACGTTTATGTGCAGAACCCTATACACTCCACTGTCAATGGGAAAGGAAGTTTGTTTAGCCCTTTCTAATAGGATGTCGTCTTCAGGAAGATGGAAGATTTGCGTCGACTGAGGCCTTTTGTTGTGTTATCCTGCAGTGCTCACGTCCATTGGGAAATTGGAGTGTCTCGTGACCAGTGCATTATCTTGAAGAAATAACTCCCACTCCCAAGTACTTCGGGTTTTGTTATGTTCTGTCGTTATGTACTATAGTAAAAGCTTCAAAGGGAAATAAATTCACTATATAGATTTCGATTCCCTGATTATATTGAAGGAAACATAATTTAGAAATAAAAAAAGACCCGATTCGTTTTTTGCATCATAGTGTTTTGAAGAATCTTGATTGTCTAATTGTGTTGTTCTTTAATATGACTGAGAATACAAATGTATAATTTTTGTAACACAAAAGAGAAAAAATATTATTAATTAAAAATATCATTGACATTATAATCAACAGTAAATCATATTGAATCGGGACACTTTGTAATTGAAAAAAAATTACCATTTTTTTCTAATGCGTTTCAATTCCTTAGACAGTTGCCTTGTGCTCCCCCTGACATTGCTTATAGCACTTTTACCCGTGAGGGTTCTTGTAGCTCGAAGATAGGCTGCGGGCGCAGAGTAACAATACGTCCGTACTGCTCTGCCATCACGTTAGAAGGGGCCTGCGGTTTAAAGTCGATTCCTAAAACTGCAAACATCCATAGAATCTACAGGACTCGAACCCGAAATCTGTAGTACCGAGCGCCAGCCTGCTAGTCACTGGGCCATCAGGTCCCACACAAGTATATAAGTTACATAAATTCAGAGGTAATCATTGTAACAGACATTTAATCTGAGGAAACAAAAGTAATTTCATTTATCCAATCTAAATCAGGAGATTCAATTTCGATCAAATGAACTAACAAAGAATGTTTCCTTCAAGATTTTCACGTTAAATTCCTCATAAAAATTTCCAGTTTCAACACAAAAACCCGAGTTTCTTATTTATTTTCAGGCAAATTATGAACCCAATAATACTTATGTCAATGAAATATACTTCACTTGTTCCTTTTTGTAAGTACAGAATTCCTCAGGAGACTTGAGAGCGAATTAGTCACTGCAAACAAACGCAATCAAAGGTCCCTTACTTTCAGTCTCCAGTTATGAATGTTTGTCCAGCAAAGGTGAACAAAAACCTGGGGAGAAGAATCAGCGCTAATTCAATTTCTTCCAGGACATGGCACGAAAAAAGACCATTCTTTACATTGATCCGTTCTTTGCCATGCCAATCGATCTTGCCCACATTAATAATTGCTCTCATTTCCTCCATTTTTTTTTTCTCTGTCTGTCTCTTCACTACTCTCTGTATAAGCCACCTCATTTTTTGACTCTTCTTTTTTCCTTCGTCCCTCCTTTTATTTCCTATCCGGTAATTTGAGTTGCGTCAATAGCAGTCTCCAGTTTTTTTTTTACTTCTTTTTTCCTGTTTTTTTTTCTCATTCTAGTATCTCCTGTCTTGCTGGAAGAGGCATCATCGGGATAGAAACTGTGAAAAATGGCAGGGTTGTGGTGTTCTTTTCTGTTATTATATGTTTTCTTTCTTTTTTCCTTTTGCCTTGAGATCCTATCACGTTTATGTGCCCTATACACCCCATTGTCAATGGGAAAGGAAGTTTGTTTAGCTGTTTCAAATAGGATGTCGTTTTCAGCAGGATGGAAGATTTGCGTCGGGACTGATTCATTTTGTTGTGTTATCCTGCAGTGTTCACGTCCATTGGGAAATTGGAGTGTCTCGTGACCAGTGCATTATCGTGAAGAAATAACTCCCACTTTTAAATACTTAGGTGTTTTTTGTGTTCTGTCGTTAAGTACTATAGTAAAGGCCTCGAAGGGAAATAAATTCACTATATAGATTTCGATTTCATGATGTACAGGGTAAGGGGGTACATAATTAAATTCCTACTTTCAAAGTAAACTAAAAAAATAACCAATTAGTTAAAATTTGAGGAGAAGATACTTGAAGAAGGGGAAAACGGTATGACATAAAAAAACTACACCTATTTTTCACATCTACTTGCATATGACCATGTTGGATGGGATTTCCACTAACAGCGTCACAACTGTTGAATGATTTGGAGCTCATTTTTTTCCGTCAAAAAACTGAAACAATGAACACTAGAGTTGCTTTAACGGCTAACCCATGCCGAATATGTTGCAATTTCGATTCGAAATATCACTAGCAGTCGAATTCACTTTATTTATGCTGCTTACATCGCCATCTATGGATACACTTTGGGAATTCTTCGGTGCCGTACAGTTTCCCCATTCTTCAAGTATCTTCAGTTCAAATTTCTCATTGCCACTAGTGGTCCTTTTTTTACAGCATTTTGAAAGTGAGACTTTAATTATAATCACCCTGTATATAAGTTAGAAAAATTCAGAGGTAATCATTGTAACAGACATCTGATCTGAGGAAACAAAAGTAATTTCCTTTATCCGATCTAAAGCAGCAGATGCAGTTCCGATCAAACAAATTAATGAAGATTTTCTTCAAGAATTTCAAGATAAATTCATCCTGAAAAGCCCCAATTTCAACGTAAAAACCCCAGTTTCTTATTCATCTTCAGGCAAATTATGAGCCCAATAATACTTATATCAATGAAATATACTTCACTTGTTCCTTTTTGTAAAACTACAGGATTCCTCAGGAGACTTGAGAGCGAATTAGTCACTGCAAACAAACGCAATCAAAGGTCCCTTACTTTCAGTCTCCATTTATGAACACTGTTGGTCCAGCAAAGGTGAACAAAAAACCTGGGGAGAGGGATCAGTGCTAATTCAATTTCTTCCAGGGCACGGCACGAAAATAAACCATTCTTTACATTGATCCGCTCTTTGCCATGCCAATCGATCTTGCCCACATTAATAATTGCTCTCATTTCCTCCATTTTTCTCTCTCTCTCTCTCTCCACTACTGTCTGTATCCGCCACTTCATTTTTTGTTTCTTCTTTTTTCCTTCTTCCCTGCTTTTATTTCCTATCCGGTAATTTGAGTTGCGTCAATAGCAGTCTCCAGTTTTTTTTCCTGCTTTTTTTTTCTCATTCTAGTATCTCCTGTCTTGTTGGAAGAGGCATCATCGGGACAGAAACTGTGAAAAATGACAGGTTGTGGTGTGAACGATCCATTCTTTTCTTTTATTATTATTACATGTTTTTTTTTCCTTCTGCCTTGAAGATCCTGTTACGTTTATGTGCGAAACCCTACACACTCCACTGTCAATGGGAAAGGAAGTTTCTTTAGCCCTTTCTAATAGGATGTCGTTTTCAGCAAGATGGAAGATTTGCGTCGGGACTTATGTCTTTTGTTGTGTTATCCTACAGTGCTCACGTCCATTGGGAAATTGAAGTGTCTCGTGACGAGTGCATTATTGTGAAGAAATAACTCCCACTGCCAAGTACTTAGGGTTTTTTTATGCTCGGTCGTTATATAGTAAAGGACTCCGAGGGAAATAAATTCACTATAGAGATTTCGATTCCATGACGTATATTGAAGAAAACATAATTTATAAATATAAATTCGTTTTGTACCACAGTGTTTTGAAGAATATTGATTGTCTGATTGTGATGTTCTTTAAAATGATTGAGAAGAGAAATTTATAATTTTTAGAAAACAGGAGAAAAAATTATTATCAATAAAAACATTTTATTTAACTTTCAACCTCTTGGGTAATTTGCATTAGAAAAACTGATATATATCATATTCAGTTTGGTTTGCCGCTCTAGTGTCATTTTGTGCATCTTTTTAGGGTAATAAGATTCATTAATCTACAGTTTAATGCAAATTCCGAACCACTAGAATCATCTATTGTTCGGCCAGGAATCGAACCTTGAGCGTTCGTACTAAAAGCCAGAACGCTAACCAATTGGCCATCAGGCCTCATAACTCTCGCAGTTAATTAAAATTCACTAACTGCACTGTACCACATTTTACCACCACAGTTTGTATCAAAAGCCTCCAAGGAACATCCAAACCAGAGATCTAATCCCCCCACCCTCCCGTATCCTGTAATAAGACGGAATCATTTTCCAACTTATTGGTTTCATATGCGCATTCCTATTACATTTTCATAAGCTTCGATTCGACATCACCTGTTAAAATATGAAATATATTCCTTTTGGAAGCCGACGTTTTATTCACCAGCCATATCATTATAATAGTAATGATCTTTAAGACAATCATTTTGATAACTATTGTATAATTTAAATTTCAAACTGGGGCTTTTCATTTCAAATTCTCAACATGGTGTTAGACTTTCAAATTACAGCAACTCTTTGAAAATAAAATAAGAAGACAAAGAATATGTTTAAAATGTTTGAAATAAGAAGACAAATGCCTGAACTTATTTATTACGTATTTAAATTAGTGTTTTGTCTTATAATCTAAGACGAACCCACGTTCATTCATGCAGATTGATTTTATTTGCAGACAACATTCTGTGAATACAACACCTTACTCTTTCAAATTGCAGCTTTAATAAGTATTATTTACAAAAGACTCAAATTTCATGTGGATAAGATCCTTTTTAACCATTTATTGTTATTTTTTATGATTTTTTCTGAATTTATTAAAGTCAGCTTATATTGTTTAATGTTTTTCATTAATGTGTGCTAAAAATTTTTTTAATTTAAGATATATGTTATTCAGTAGTACATTTTTTTCCACTCTGAATTAATTATATTTTTATGCAATTGTTAACAAAAGTTACGAATAAATTAAATAGTTTCTAACAAATATTCATAATTAAATAAAAAAAAAAATTTATAACTATAACAATGTTTGACTGTTCATACAAACAATCACAAACATCATATACCTAATAAAATATCAATATTTAAAAAATATAGGTATTTACAAAAATAAATTCATGGCAAAATTAATTTATTAATTAATAATTAATATTATTTTATACTTATTAATTAATATTAGTTTGTAATTAATTATTAATGTTAAATGCATTGCGTTTTATAAGATACAAAATAAAATAAACATTTATAAAAGTAAGCAATATTTTATAAAAATAAGTCATAAAAACCAAGTTAATTCCCAGGAATATGCAAAAAACTATATTATTGCTAGCACAAACATCTACATATAGGAGGTACCTTTGTAGAGCGTTATACGGTTTCACTCTTATTTAGACAGCAAAGTAAAAACATTGCACGGTATTATTGATAAGAGAATATTAATTGTACGTTAAGTAATTTGTTTTGTTATTGTTCCAGTTGAAATGGTTGCAAGACGGGAAATTGGTGTTGACTTTTGAAACCGGATAATTTAGCTAAGGAGAAATAAAAATAATTCGCAGAAATTACAAAAATTGTCAGGAAAATTCGGTTTACTGTTTATATTATTATTTTTTTTTTCTAATACAGCTGGCAAACACTTAGACGGTTGTTTTCGATGCCTTCAGGCAAGCGCTGCACCGACATTACTCACTTAGGAGTAATGTCGGTGCAGGAGGTGCGGACGCAGAGTAACAATACCCCCGCAACGCTCTACGATCATGTTAGGTCGGAACTTATGGTTTAAAGTGGATTCCGAACCACTACAAACATCCATTCCACTGCCAGGACTCGAACCCGAAATATGATGAGAAAAATGAGGATAAATCTTGAACTGTCTGCTCCTCATATATTGCGGTGACATTTATATAGAAGCGTTAAGGTGGTTCGGAGGGATTCCGATCTGCAAAATTTCACGGCAGAGTTCCTTGAAGAAAATCAATTCATACCAGAGCAAACATAAAAAGGCTGCACTTTGCTAATCGATATATTCAGAGAGATTTTTACTTTCGAGAAAGCTATACTTTTTCCCGATGAGAGAAAATATAATGTTTTCGGAAATGATGAATGTGAAAAAATTTAGCGGCGCAGAAATGAAGAATTGAATCTCATAAATGTTGTTTCAACACTGAAGTATAATGGTGGAACGGTGTTTGAGGATTAATGCAATCAGTTGTTAGAGCTTTGGAATTAATCTTCATTGAAAATATGATGGATCATTTCAAATACTTGAGGTTATTACTAGCGTATGTTTACAGTTTACCTATAAGCATATGTGTACAGATTTCAGAAATATAACGATCCAAAGAAATATAGAGGAGATTGTGAAAGAGTAACTCCGTTACAGCACCGTACCTCTCCCAGACTTCAGATGTGAATAGTATAAAACGCGTTTAGGATGCAATTGACAGAAAAGTTGGAAATACAAAGTCTTTAAAAAATTCATTGTTACAATTGTGATCTCAAATTCCACCAGATACCACAAAAATCTTATTGCTTTAACTCTAATTTCATGTGCCTTGAAATATATGGCCTACTTATATTGTTTATAAAATAGCCTACTATTCCTTAAATAAATTGTTTTTGTTTACCAATTTGATTTTTTTTTTTGATTTTGAGCGCGATTTATATTTCAATATAAAAATACTGCAGCTTTCAGCTGTTATCAATACATAAAAAATGCCATTTTTGAGGTTGCATGTTGACTTTTGTGATTGATCGTACAATTAATTCTGTTAAATATTGTTACTCTATATCTGAGACATCTTTGATTGATTGAATGTAATGTCCTATCATTAACCATTCATAATCGGAGAAATGTTTGGTAAACCCTCTTGCCAAGAAAATTTATACACATAAAAAAAATCCGAAGATATGCGGGTGGGATTGGTAATGGCCTTATATTATTGTAAATTATCTTGAAATGACGTACTTTGAATGCTAGCACAAATGTCCATAAGATTTACTCTCTGTAAGAAAATACCTCTTCTGTAACGAAAACACCTCACAAAATCATGCCCAGAGACTACTTTGCTTTCGTCTGGTATCCCTAGTACTTTAATAAATCTAATTTATTTGTATTTGCCTTAAGAGTGAAGTGGGATTCATTGTTAAACACTATGCAATGCCAAACTTCCTAACAAGATGATTGGACGTTATATCTTCTTTGGTGCAGATATTAAGAG
Organism: Caerostris darwini; assembly: GCA_021605075.1. Taxonomy (NCBI): domain Eukaryota; kingdom Metazoa; phylum Arthropoda; class Arachnida; order Araneae; family Araneidae; genus Caerostris; species Caerostris darwini. The sequence continues at coordinate 1,207,193 of BPLQ01006959.1, forward strand.
GATATCGCATATTTACTATTATGTTATCGTATGTTAATTCTTGAAAATATTTTGATCAAGTCTGTTAAAATAGTATCTTGGAGCAAATGCATAAATTGAAGGGATATACTTTAAATAACAATTCATTTTTTTTCATAATTATATCTATTGTGGAGGAGTCTACAATCTGTTCTATTTAAATATGCTTGAAAATATCACCAGAAATATTATGCATCTTACCTGCTTCCTGCTATAAGTAGATTCGTTTCTGTAGTTTCTCAAAAAAATGACTATTACAAAGTAAGGCTAAAGGTTAACTGCTGATGTAAATATGAAATGATAGAAGGTATCGCGGGTGTCATGAAAAATTTTTAGCATGCTGGACGATGCTGTTGAAGAAATTCAGACCTGATATTGGTTTGGGATGTCACTCTACAGTCTTTTTTTTTGCACACCTATTTAGACGGAGACCTACAGTGTAAAGTGAATTCCGAACCACTAACAAACATCTATGGTACTGCCAAGATTCTAACCTGAAGCTTGTAGCGCCAAAATCCAGAGCTCCAGCTTGATTTGCATTCATACTTCATGACGTTCCAGATCTTTATACCGTCGATGTGGTCATTGAAATCACCATTACTGCCAACAACATTGCTCATAAGGTTTTGTACAGTTCTAGTGACAGCTTATGATCAGCAAGTTCCCGCATCTCACCGTACAACCCTGTTTCATGTCATTCTGTTGACTTTATTTTTTCCACAGTGTCATTTATCCGCATTATTTGTGTATCCAAAAAAGTGCAAGTCGACAATAAGAAACCAAACCAACAACCTGCTTTCACCTGTTATATATCTTGATAGAAGAGCAATAATCGAAATCAAAACTCATTAGTCATAAAAATAATCATTTGTTTACTTAACATACAAGAATCTGTATGTGATATTTTGGGGAAACTTTTTATTTTTATGGAGTACTCAATTTATTTTCCCATGTGTTTATTAACAGAAAAAGATCAATAAAAGTATTAAGATTAATACAAAATTTCTATTCTGTATACCGCATTGCATTATAGACAAATTCACTTAATATATTGCCATTTAATAACTTATCGCATTTTAAGACATCACTTACCGTATTCCATTATAGATTAAATCATTTATCCCATTGCATTATAGACGAAATTACTTATCTCACTACATTATAGAGAAAATCATTTATAGCACTGAATTATACAGAAAATCACTTAGCTCACTGCCTATAAAGTAAATAAGTCATCTCATTAGATCGTATACGAAATCGCCCATCATATATCATTACAGAGGTATCAAAACTTATCACATCCAGAGAATGAAGATAGAGTAACGTATTATTGAAATTGTTTAATAATGTATAATGCATGTACCTCATAACAAAAGACATCTTGGGAAACGTTATTTTATGTGGTTAAAACAATATTATATTGGGTTGCAAGGAAATACTTTCGGTTTTCACCATTTAAATGCATTGTAAAATCCATTATTGTATGCATTGTATTTCCTTGACAACCAATAATTATAATTCAAAATCACTTGTAACCGATATTATACCAATTTTAGATAAAATGGGCAGTTATTATATTCTATGACTTACTGAAATAATACATTTTGCATCTAATAGTATCGGTAATGAACTACTGATTTCTGTAGAAATGTGTTATTCAGTTCTACTGATATCAAGTAAAATCCAAACAACTTTGCCTTTTTTTGTCAATTTATAAGTAGATCTGAATAAACCTTATCAGTTTTTATTAACTTAGTTTCCTGTTCTGGATGCTTAAGATGCAGTTTTTTTTCTCGTGTAGATGTGTACTTGAAAAGAAAACATATTATTAGATGCTGTTTACTATTTTATGATTTTTTTAATGAACCTAAAATGTTCACCTAATTAATTTTTTTTTAAGAAAATTTTTTCTGAGATAACACGTGAGGGAGAACAATAAAAACAATTTTTTTAAAATTTATTTTTCACTAATAAGAAGCTTTTTAAAATACCATTTACAATAAAACCTAAAAAAAAAATTAAAAAAAAATGCATTAAAAGCCACTTCGATTTTCTATTTATTTTTTCAAAAATTATATGTGTTTTGGAGAAAACTAAATTCTACTTTTAATTTTCATTAAAACATTCCTAGATAATCGCTTTACCTTTACTGCTAAAAATCCTTTTACATAATTTCTCATATCAAATGAGTAAAACTCACGAGCAAGTAAACGAAACTTTTTAATACAATATTCCTAATATGAAAAATAATTATGTTTCGTTTAATTTAACACTCAGAAAAGTAAAGAAAGAGAAATTAAAAAAGCTTAAAAATAAAAAAGCAAAGGAAGTTTAAATATTACTATATTATAATAAAATAATAACTTTAAAACACAGTTATTAATATGATAAACTAACAACTGTGCTTAACTCTTTTTAATTATATAAAAATATTAAGTAATTGCGCATTCGACATTTGAAATATTTTTTTTTTATATTTAAAAAAGGACAAATTAAAAATATATGTATATAAAATGGAGATAAATTTATGTTTCTTTGTAAAAAAATGTTCTTTGTAAAATAATAAATATACTAATATATATAAAGCTGAGTAAAGCATAAGAAAATATAAGAAAAACACAAAGTTTATTTAATATTTGATTTGAATAGTTAATATATTGATTATTTTATAATTATTTGTTCTGCATTCTTATAAAATTCTTGTGTAATAATATATTTTAGATTTATATTTTGAAGATAATGATCATGTATTTAAAAATTTGACACGATTAACGAAAATGAAGGCAATTTGTTTCTTATCAGTAATTTTTTTTTCATTTTACAGTTCAATAAATTTTAATGAATAAATCATCGAAAAATAATTTATTATATCAATTATTCATTGGCAGATAATTTATTATGTTCAAGATCTTTCTGAAAAGATTCTTGTTTATAGCTTTTTATTTATACATTTTTATTAAGACGTTTTGACGCCATAGGCCTGTTAAAGAATATAAAGAAACAAGTTTTAATTTTTTTTTAAATTTTCTTTGATCTTTTAATATTTACTTTAGAAAAAAGAAAAATAACGCAATATGCTTTATAAATATATCTCTTAATTATAACTGGTATTTTTGCTATAAATTTAATGTATTGAATACACAATAAACAATCTGAAATTTATTCTTCGTATTTTGTGTAATGAAAGCGTTTATTAAAACATCTTACATTCATTATTTTCAAATTATTTGAATATCTCCATAGAAATGAAAAAAAAAAATATCAAATAAATGAATATCGAAAACTTTTCTTGAATTTGATGGACATTTTTTTTTCTGCTACTGGGATCAAATGTCAATAAAAAAAAAACATAAAATTTTGTTGGAGATCAATATTTAAATTATCAAAATCAAGATTTCAAGAAGTTTTTATTTGTGCTCTAAGGTTAAAAATATTTCGAAAAACTTTTCCGATTTTTAATTTTTATTTTTTAAATAAGGATTCGCTTTAATTTAAGTTTTTTTTTATGATTATTACATTTTTTATTAAGTCTCACTTTTTATACAAATAAAAAAATTATAAAATATTTTATGAATCATATAAATCTCAATAATTTGGAATTTCTCTTTTTCACCTTCTTTTTTCAATTCCTTCTATTAGCTCACACTCTCCCTATATGTATCTTGCTCAAATTTTCTATCGTTAATAAAATACTTTTTATTCATCCGCTCAAGTTCGAATACATTTTTTTTAACTTGTAGTGGATGACACTGGATGTTAATACAGTTTTTTCAAATATTATATCAGTAATTAAATTTAATTAATTAATTTTAGTTTTTTTTAGATTTAAGTTGCATATATCTATCAATAGATGGCGCCAGATAAACTTAAAAAAATGAATGAAAATTATTTATAAAGGACTTTCTGCAATATAGTGAAAAAAAGGTAGGAATTGACTTACAAAAATTTTTTTATATTACTTGTTACCCTTCAACTGTTATTTTTTTTCTTATCCATTAAAATTACCTAATATATAGAATTGTCGATTAAGTGGCAATAGATTAATAACAGTAATAATAATTGTTAAATATTGTAATTTAATTTAAGTTAATTAATTTAAATTAAGACACTAAGACAAAATTTAAGGTTATATTATCAATATTTAAGTTCAATTATCTTAAAATTATGAATTAATTTTGTTGCAGCAGCTATACTGTGTATTTCCTTGACATATGATATTCACAATAAATAATTCAATTACATTAATATAAAAGGACAAAATAATTTATGCGAATTTTATAATAATAATAATATTTTCTCCTATAAAATTATATTAGACCATTAAATATGCCATTACATAATTGGAATTACTTTATCATGCATGCTTCGTACTGAAGAAAATTTCAATTTAAAATACTACATATATTGCTTTCCTATTTGTTTAACAATTTACATTTTACACAAATCTTTGATAAAATTTTACTCGAATGGAAATTAATTGAAATTAAGCAGTCAGATGAAGAAAGTATATTCTTTGTTATTTTTTGACATTGTTAGTAATTTTTAATTCTCAATATCAGTCAGATTTAATGTCTTAAATTTTACACCTTTTTGACATTTTAAGTGGTTAGCGGCTAAAAAGTGTTTAAAAAAATTGCCAATTAATTTTTCTTAAAAAATTATTATTGGAAAAGACGTCTCTTCAAAAAGATTAATAAAATATGATAAAAATGATGCCTAAGTAAAATTATTAGTGCATCTATACATTTCCGAGATAAAGTTTAACAAAATTTAAAATTTTTACATAAATTGCCAAAAGAATGCTTAATTTTTGGAGTGAAAACTTATCATTAAAAATAGGTATAACAATTTTAAATTTTTAATGCATTTTTTTAATATTAACATACAGGGTGATTATAATTAAAGTCGCACATTCAAAATGCTGTAGAAAAAGAACCACTCGTCACAATGAGTTCATATTTGAACTGAAGATATTTGAAGAAGGGGGAAATGGTACGACAAAGTGTTTTAATAGATGGCACTACAAGCGGCATAAATAAAGTGAATTCGGCTGCCAGTGATATTTTGAATCGAAATTACAACGTATGGCATGAGTTGCACGTTAAACCAACTGTAGTGTTCAATGTGCTTGATTGTTTCGGTTTTCTTGACGGAAAAATTACTTTTAAGTCATTCAACAGTTGCCACACTGTTAAGGAAAAACCTATACACTACGGCAAGGTCATACCAAATTGGATGGGAAAAATCGGTGGAACCTTTTATTGAGAACATACAGTTCCTCCCTTTTTTAAGTATCTTCAGTTCAAATTTGAACTTATTGTAACGAATGGTTCTTTTTTTTTACAGCATTTTAAAAGTGGGACTTTAATTATAATCACCTTGTATACATCTATCAAATGAAAAATACAATTATTCCTAAAAGTGTCCATTTTCTACCTGCGCTTTTACCTATTATTTGTTTTAATAAGATATATCTGTTTAAATTAGAAAACATGTGCAATTTCCTAATTAATTGTTATTAACCCTATATATATTTATTTCTGAAAAATGATATACGAATTTTTAAAGGGAAATGTATCTTCACTGAAAATTGATTACCCCAAAATCATTTTACAAAAATTTGATTACTTCAATTAGTTGCTTTTTCATTAAATTCTTGGTTAATGCTTTTCATTAGAAACTTTCATGTATCTATCAAACTTTCACCCCAATCTCTTTTAAACACCGTTATTTATTAAAACATTATTTCTCTGCAGATTTTCAAATGTTTATTGAAAAATTTTAAACTTCCCTGCTCATCAAGAACATGAAAACATCTTACTCTTCATCGATCGGCCGCAAAGTATCAAAGTTATCACTTTATTAAACGTGTTGGGGATTAGTGATGAGCAAGAAACAAGAGAAGCATTAACTCCTGGTTCTTTTCATGGCTTCTGTGCCTTCCCCATAAATTTCCTTTACTTGCTGAGGATTAGGGAAATCTCCCAAGCCAGAAAAATGCAAGGACATAACTTTTAAGAGCTTAACTTGGAACTTACATTTTCTTCTAATCAGTTTATTAATTGTTCTAAAGAATACATTAGTTATAATTTTTGAATAAATACATTGTTTAATTTTTTATTAGAGGTTAATGATGCGTGTGATTAGAATTCTTTTCAATCCTTAATATTTAGTAAATTTCAAAAACCTGTAATGCATGACATTCATAAATTAAGTGAAAAATCTATTCAATTTATTAGTGTAAACAAACGCAACATTAATTATTTAAGTAAAGGTATACAATACTTTTATAATTAATTTAATTTAATTAACAAAATCAATTAAATTGCAGTTTATTAACAAAGCAATTAAATGCAAAATAATATGCACAGATATATTTATTATGCATAGATAGATTTATATTAACAATAAATAATCGGACAAAATAAATTAAATAATATATAATGTACTCTATTTTCATAGGCCCATTGTAATGCATTTTAAACATATTATTTTCATTATAATTGAACACAAAAATTTGAAAGAAAACATTCATTTTCATCAAACGCAATTGTTTTGTATCCTTACGCGTTACTCCAAAATTTTATTCATTAAATTTTTTATACCCATGTGAAAAGAGAGTATATTTTTCTATATACATGACACTTTTTATGAATATATAATTAAAAAGAAAGTGCGAAGTAAAAATAGCTTTTATGCTTTTTTTTATTCCATATGAATTTTGAATTAAATAAGAAAAATCTATTGTTTGTTTTAAAAGTTTTCGCTCACCTTTTTATCATGAAAATCAGGATGTTTTTGAGGTTGATAAAAAAACAGTTAGTTAGTTTGATGAATACTATAAAGTTCTGACAAAAAGGAACATTATATTATTCATCAAATTTAATGTTCTTTCAAGTCAAACAATATCAAATTTATCAAATATCAATGATAAAAATAATAATAAAATATTAATAATTATCAATAATATCCTATCAAATATAATATTTTTATTTTATATACATTAATTGTATAAATAAAAAAAAATAGTTTTTGTTCTTAAAGACTTAAATTAAAATCATTCAATCAAATTCAAAAATTATATTGTAATTAATAACTGCATTGAACAAAATAATTACCAATGTCATTTTGAAAATTAAAAATTTTTATTTTATTTCTGAAATGATAAATGGCAACAATGGGACTCAAATATACAATAGCAATTTGTCAGAATACCATCGATAACTACTGCCTTATATCAATTGAAATAATTTAATTTAATTAATTTAAGTTGCGTAATTCATAGATATTAAATAAAATAACAAGATGGCGCTGCCATTTTGAAAATTAGAAAATTCAGTTAAATTCCGGGAATGATAAATGGCAGTGATAGGACTCTCGAAAACCGTATCGATTCTTCAGAAAATCATCGATTACTGTCTGACTTTAGTCGAAATACTGTTATTCGTTTCACAGAAGGAAAGGCTTTAGTAAATTGATTTGAACGTCTACAGTGAAAGTCCTCTGAGCCTTGGCTTTTACTTTTAGTTTTTAGTTTTTTATTTTCCTTTTTTTCTTCCTGCGAAGTGAAAGCGTTTATCTTCATTTTGTTTTCCCGTTTTCGGATATTCGACTTACAGTTGCTTTACCACTTCGCGCTACATGCGAAATGAAAAATGTCGTTCAAGAAATTCGACACTGAATAGTTTCCAAAAAGTGTTCTTTCCAGAATAATTTATCCATTTTACTTTTGGAATGAGGAAACTGCTTCAAATATTTCGAATGATGGCAAAACATTTCTGAAAATATGTTATCATTTTTTTCTTACAATGATTGAAATTGTATCACTAAATCAACATTTAAACTTTGGAGAAAAAAAATTGTTTTTTAGTGTCTTTGAATTTTTTGATTTTGAGAAGGTTGCATGAAACAACTTCGTGCAATATATGTGTTTCAACAATTGCACTCCAAATTTTTCTGCACATGGATTTCTTGAAAAGATGTTGAAATGGTTAAAAAGCGAAATAAATAGTTTTCGCAAAGTATATTTTGACATATTTAATAAGTATATTTTCAATTCTTTAGCTAAGTAAATTTTTTATTTTATGTTTTCCCCAGATAATTTAAATAACTTTTAGTATAACTATTTTAAATAAATTCCTAAAGCATTTTAACTTCCCTATTAGAAATAGTTATCTATATAACAAATGAAAGGAAACAGTTAAATTAAAATGGAAAAATAATTGTTAAGTATATTAATAATGATCATTGTAAAATACGATCTCTTTTAAACTGAATTCAAATATAAAATATTTATATTTTCATACTTTCCTGTAGGGCAAAGATTATATTTCTCAATTTTTACTGCGTTGTTATAATTAGTTATTTCGCATCTTGAAACAATGCAGTACCTATTCGATACATTTAGGGATTATTAACTGCGGATTTTAAATTTAGAACATTGAAACATTTATTCTCTAATGAATTGTATGAGAAGAAGACATTGTCTTCTGAGAAATATAGAATTGAAGGACTTTCTGAAAAGGTTTATTCAATTATGATTAATTATTCATTCATAAATCAATTGAAAATGATTTAAAACAACAGAAATATTGCCATACGAGCAAATTAATAATATATGAAATAAAAGTAAGGAATATAAACATTTAAACGTAAAATTTATTTACAAATAATAGTGAAACTTTATTGTGTATTTATAATAAAACTTTATTGTCTAAGCCTTCTATTCCTACATTTGCAGCAGCCTGATGGCCAATTGGCTAGCGCTCAGGCCCTTGGTACCACAGGCTCCAGGTTCAATCCTGGCAGTGGCATGGATGTTTGTAGTCGTTCGGAATCCACTTTAGACTGTACGTCCCGGTCAGTTTAGCCTCCCTCCTGTGCACAAGATGGATGTAGAGCGACAAACCAAACCAAATCTTTCATTGGAGCAACAGCTGCATGGTGAGTCACCCCCTACTAGCAGAATTTGAGACAGGAGATGTTTTAATTTCTACGGGATAGGAGTGTTCGATCAAGCCCAACAGTCATAAAATCGGTACCTACGATAAATGATCGATTTAAAACCTTTATAAACATCCATATCACCGTCGGAATTGGAGCCAGACACCTGTGTCACCGAGCTCCAAAACGCTAGTCACTCAGCCATCAGAACCCATTATATAAACGTCTACATTTTATTTTACTAACAACTGTACATGTACATAATATAATTCAAGCAAATATAACATAATAAATTATATTTGGTTCCAAGCATTCACATGTCTTATACTATTATTTTTAGTAGCTTTATTTATAGTACCAAAAACGTTTATAAAACTCAGAATGTATTCACTGATTTATTATTGCATATTGTCATAATATTTATATTAGTTCAAACAAAGAAATCTGTAATCATCAGTTGTTTGAACTTTTTTGAATTGTTTGAGAATGGATTATCAAATTTTTGAATGTAATAAGTATTTATAGGTCCTTTTGACAGTTTCAAAGAGCTAGGAGGTAAACTATAATAGTGGGCACAGTTTCAATATTTTATATTTGTAGCGAAAGCCAGATCTTATGCTAAGGCAAACGAATACAGGTCAGTTTGGATGTATTGTACTTATTTCTAATTTCTAGAAAAATCATTGTACTTTTGAAAACTATGTTGGGAATTGTTTGGAAGTAAAATAGAAGCTGAACTTTTACAAATTACTTCATATAAGGATAGGTGTCTACACAATTTATCTAAGATGTGTTTGTCCTAAGTCCTAACTAAGTCCTTTGTGTAAGTCCTAAACAATGTATACATTGTGTATAGAAAGTATATGTAACGAATGTATTTCTGTCATTTCACTGGTCTGTTAGCAGATATTGAGTTCCAAAAAACATCATTCAAAGCTTCTTTCACCAAGGACCCGTGGATATCGTCGACCACACTGATACTGCAAGCTGAACAACGACTCACGCAAAACTATAATTAATCTATATTCAGTCACCTGCTACATTGGTCCTTTATTCATTGCAAATGTTGATATTTGTAAATTAAAAACATTTGTAGCTGAAAATTGAAAGTTTGTGGTATTTTGAAAGAAATCTGTAACAACGATTCTTCACTATTAACCATCTCTAGATGGTGACGTGCGATTCGATAAAATAGAAAGAATAAAATATTTTCCTTTTTTAATTCTTGTACAACATCATCAATACCAAGGTTTTACTACTAACCAGTCGATATTACTGTCGTTTGTACAGTGCATGTTTCGGAAATCATATAAATTAGGTTACTAAATATATTTTGTTAAATTGTTTCTATATAATCTAAATATAATTCTAAAATTATATATATATATATATATATATATATATATATATATATTAATTCAAAGAAAGTGTAAAATAAAGAACGTAAATTACTGTAATTTATGGCTAGGAATTTAAAAGAATGAGTGCGAATTTACTAGAAATTTATATTTATAAATAAACCATTTAGATGAAGGAACAAGGAGATATAAAATTTAATATAAATAAAATGTGTAAAGTTTCAATTTCTGAAGTCAATGAAATTTATTCTAAGTGGAAAGCAATAACGTAGATAATCCGATTGACATAGGTAAACTTTTGTTCAAGCACATGAGAGATTTTTTTTGAAGACATTTTATTTAAAAAAAAATAACCTTAAATTAAGAAAGTTTTGTAGCAGATGATTTTATCTTAAGTCTAATGCCAAAACTAAGTTAAGCATCTGAACAGAAATGAAATAAAAATAAAATTCCTAATTAAAAATTAATAAACATCATTGAATTCTTATTTACAAGCAAATATTTATAAATAATATTAAACAATCATTGTTCAAAAAATATTATTTAATTACTTACAGTGTACTTTGCTTCAGAACAAGTAAAGTAAAACAACTGTTCTATTACAACTCAATCACACTAAATCCCGATAAAGATCTCCCAACCATCATCACTTAGAATTCTATACTGTTACAGCTGGCTATTTCGTAAATGATCTTTTTCAACGCTGGTTGCTGTTCCGCTAATCACTTCGTCTCTATCGTGCTTCTCTTGCTGTACAGTTTTTTTATGCGGTTTTCTCTTCCTATTAAAGTGAGTGTTCTGATATCATCAATTAACTGCGACTGACAAGTCTTTCTTGAGCCCGCGACGCGCCGCTTCCAAAATACCAATCATTGTGATAAAGACCCTTTTTTTTCTCTCTCTCTCTTTCTTTCGATAAAAATTTGTCTCTTGGCACTGATTGAAGTGATGTACAAAACTTTCTGCTTTTGTACTAAATGTGCAAAGTATATTTTGTACAAAAACAGGGATTTTTTTTATGTCAGATGCAGTTTAAAAGGAGTTAGTACAGTAATTTACAAAACTTACGCGTTGTTTATGGACATAAATAAATGACATGTGAAATAAAAGATTTTATATTTTTTCTCGAAAATTTTTTTATAAATATTTTGTATAATGATAAATTTTATATAAATAATTTTTTAATTTTTATTTAAAAATTAAATACTTAAGTGAAATTTTAAAATTATATTATGTATATATGTTTCTTTTTTTTTTTTTTATTTTTGCAGTTAGATCTGATTTACTTTTAATAGACAGCAACGTACATCCACATAGGATTAGTCTGATCGACAAATATCTGGGAATTTGTGGTCTTTAGAGAATCAATTATCCACAGACCTAAACCTTACAGAATATGTATAGGACGCTTTTTTGAGTGTAATTGCAACTTGCCTTCCATTTCGGAGAACCTAGCAACTTGTCTTCCACCTCCGAGAATCTTGCAACTTACCTTTCCCCCCTTGATTAAGGAATATGATTCCTCAACTACTTGACTACTACTTATAATACTACTAATGATAGATTGACAATAGTCTATAACTGCAAGAGAGGATCATACTTGCTATTGTCATATTTTTGTATTCGATATTTTAAGCTCTGTTTTAGAACTAATGTTACTCAAAGGTCTGACTCACGATCATGTATTTTAGTTGTATTATTTTATATAATGATCACGACAGCATTGAAATTTGTTCTGTTATTATGGAGATAATCGATCAAAATCGAAAGCTTTCTTAATTTTAGCAGTATGTATTACAATAAAACAATATGTATTATCTTACATTTTTCGACATTATTCGATATCTTACATCTACAGTTTAGTATTGAAAAAAATACATCTACGTTATAGGTCGCTTGAATTTCATAGATGAAGAACTCCAAATTAGAGCAAATACCATAGATTCGAGATAATGTTGTTTTAAATAAATATCACAAAAACATCAAAATTTGTTCTATTGTTATAGAGAAAATTGTTCAAAATGGAAAGTTTTAATTTTAAACGTTAATGTGCATTATAATAAATAAGATAGTGAAGTTCAATAGTCTGAGAATCCCCTTTCTATTGTAAAATGAATTATTTCTCTGCCAGATCAAATGTTCATAGATAGCATGTTAAGAATCTGAATTTTTTATAGGTAATATATTCTAATGTGTTTTGATGAAATTACACTTAACAGCAACAAAACAAAACAAAAAAAAACCGTATATCGTATGGAAAAACTAGGTTAAATTATTAATTGTTTATTCAGATTATACGCTCAGGTTACATTGGTTCCTACCAGTCTTTGTATAGCAATAATAAGCATTAAATGATGTTTATAGTTGACGTATTAATATCGTAGGTAGGCACTGTTTTAGCATTAATCAGAATTCACCAAGCTTTAATCATGGGACTTTGAAGAATTTCTTAGCTTTTTATCAATGCTTCATATTTTACTATTCTTTGTTATAACTTCTACTAATACACTACACCACATCATTTTCTTTTCAGTTGAGATGCCTCTTCACAGTTTGATAATAATGTGACCTAGATTGTGTATACATACGATGATGATGGCAAGAATAGACGAAGAAAAGAAAATTAGAAAGAAGAGTGAGAGCGAATGATCCAACAATTATCTGAATAGAGCTTAGAGAAAGAGACAATATGGTTAAAGAAAATAATAGGTTTGTGCCGCTACATAAAACCTTTCAAAGAAAATATAACTTTCCAGTATTCACTTTCGATGTTTCATGGCTTAAGCATGATAATACTATTTTACAATAAACATAAGATAAAACACAAATAAGAACTGAAATGGAAAATGGGAAAAATAGTGGGATTAAAACTGAGTACGTGGTATTCATATGGCAAACAACAACAAAATTTTACAAAATATTATCTTAAAAAAAAAAAAAGTTTATATTCACTGGAGAAATTAAATAAAAAAGAGATACAAACAAAATGGTGTATTCAAAGTGACATATTAACATTTAATTTGGGATGGTTAAATATTCGTTTTCACATATCATATTTTAAATTTTTATTCAAGAACTTTTGCATTTTCAGATGCTAAACTTTTGAAGATTAATCTTGGCATTTGAAGGATTCTTCAATTGCTATGATAATGTCAGAAATAAAATTTTTAAAAAATATGCTCAAGGAAGTTTTTAGAGTTACAATTATTGTTGGTATATTATAACACAAACCTTATCTTATAATGTAATTCAAACCTTGGACCATAATGTATACTATTATATTATAATATGATCAAATTAAGAAGACTTTAATTCTGAAGATCTTTAAACATTTCATATTTAAGAGGAAATATAAATATATAAAATATAAAATTTAGTTTATTCAAAAAAATAATAAATTGTTTCGTCTGTATAGAACAATAAGGTTTATACAAATTATTATCACATTCAATGTGTTTAAATCGCCCCGATTCTGAATCAATTCCAGAAATAACTAGACTACGCTAACCCCTAACTGTATCATTGACCACTTTGGACAATTCCAGAATTGAAATATAAAAAAGAAATAATACAGTTAAAAATATATATATATATATTTATATATATATATATACAAATGGATAGATATAAATATATTACACGATAAAAAAAATTCCTATAAAATTATAAAAATTAATTATACTGTAAGGTAAGATGACTCATATCATGAACAGCTCACTCGGGAAAATCTGGAATAAAGTTTCCAAAATAACTTGAAGACAGTCTTCAGAAAATACTGAGTTTCTGTAACTCATCCACCTTAACAACCCGTAACAGGCAGGCACTCTAGGTGTACTACAACCGACGAGGGGCAATTAATCATCAAAGCTAGGCTTCCATTTAAAAAAGTCCCCGGTAATTACCCCAAAATACAGGCCTTCCACCCTTTTATACTTCCCGCATGAAAAATTAGCATCTTGTTGATGTACCTCTGGCAAGTCTTATAGACCTCCCCTTGGATGTCCTCTAGGGAGGTCCCAGTCCGATCGACCTTAGATTAATGGAGGATAATTTGTGTACTTCAAACCCTGGAAACCGGATTATTGAATTCTCATTTTTTAAAGGAAAGGCGTTTTGTCGTATCTGTTCGCGGTGACAGCTAATCGATTCCATATTCTTCCTCTTATTATTTTATTTTTTTATTTCTTTTATAGCGAAGGATCTAATAACAGACATTGGAGAGTTTTAGATTCTTAAAAGAAACGCAAAGGGGAAAAGCCAATTTTTGAATGCAGAGGTTCGTACTGGCAACAGCTGCAGATTTCGTTTAAATATTGCTTATCGTTAGTAAAAATATTGGCTATTATTGTTTTCTGTTAGAAGTTTAATAAATATGAAGGCCAATTAATGCTTTTAATGTTAGTTGTTTAGTGACTGTGGTTATTTATGATTAATGTACAATAAATCAATCGCTTTAATTTTTATTAATGGAGATATAAAATAATTGACGATAAGGAAAAAAGAATAATAAAATGAAACTAATGTTGTGAAAGTAATTATTGTGTCGGTGATAAATATAAATTTTCTTGGTTGTATACTAAAGTATTAATTATTGAATGTTTGGGATTAACCACTTAGTAATAAACCAGTTGAATAATTGTTCAATTTTTTAATAAATGAATTTATTTATTGCTTTGTTCTAATGACTATATATGATCAATCATTTGAATAAGGAATAAATAACTTGTTTTAATTTTGATTAATTTATGTGTAAATTAAAGGGGAAAATAATGGATAGCAACTTGAAAAAGTAAAGGATAGCATTTTCATAGAAAAATATTTCAATTTCCCAATAAATTTATTTAAATGTTCAGGTAAATTTAAATTTTTTAATAAATTGATTTAATTCTGACTTTGTTCTATTTATGATAAATCATTTCAATAAGGAATAAACAAATTATTTGTTTCAATTTTGATTAGTTTAGGTATAAATTAAAGAACAAAAATAATGGATTAAAACTTGAAGATTTAAAGTGACCATTGCATTATCATACAGAAATATTTTAGTTTCCCCAAGAAATTTATTTAAAATATTTTCCTTTGAAATTCAAAAATCCATTGTATTTTTATTATTATTTCGTGTGTTTCGTACAAAAGATGTCTTTTTCATGTGACATAATGACATTTAATGGTGATTTAAAGACACAGTAAAGTTTTTCAACAATTTTATTTTCAAGAACTACAGATAAAAATCTGGGTTATTCAGTATATATTTAAAAAATAAACTTTTTAGGCACAAATAAAATTGTTTTCTTATATTTAAACTTCATTTTAGTTTTGTTTTTTTGATATTTTACCAAATAATATGTCTAGACAATGTTTATTTTTCAACAATATGTCTAGAAAGGTTTTCCAAACTGCTTCATCTTTACGTGTTTTGTCTTTATTTATGAAATATTTGTATTTGCATTTTCGTACCTATGTTTACTAATTATAAAACATATATGAAGATATTTTAAAACAAGAGAAGAAATAGCAGAGTGCAATTATTAGATAAATTATTGAGATAGTGAAATATAGATTTTACTTGCTGAAAATTATTAAAAATTCAAATATTGGATGTAAGAAAATGTACAGCAAAATAAATAATAACTAGTTTGCTTAAGTTTAAAATATTTACAGATATATTACGTATGCATTACATAATATTATATTTTATTGAATAATGTAATTAGAACTTTGATTCATATAATAAATCAATTTCTAAATACGCAAGTTTATTTTAATTTTCTTCAATAAATTAAACGGGAATCAAAACGAAAATTAAGTTTAACATTCATAAGTAAATATAATTAAATTAAGAACTGTCATATTTGAATCTCATATAATCAACATAATGTATTATATGAACAATCATATTAGTATCATCTTAATTTCTTTTAAAAACTAGTTTCGGTAATTTATTATTTACATAAAAAAAGTTCAGGTTAAAGAATGTATGTTATCCATCATTAAAATTACTAATCTGAAGGAATCAATAATTTGATTTACAGGTGTTTTTTAATCACAATAGTTAAAAAGTTTAAATTTATTAACAGTATATTCTAGTGATCCGGAATCTATGACCATGACTGACGTAGATGCATTCACTATGTATCATTTTATTTCATTAATAATTAAATATGCTTTAAATATACTTATTAACAGCAAATATATTTTGGTGAAATACAAAAAAGTTGATATTTCCGCGTGAAAAAAAGAAAGATATTGAGGAGATTTTTATTAATTAATGAATAGACGAAACACACAATATAGTTCCCTCATGATAAAACATGGTTTCCAAAACTCCCAATTGTTTTTGTTGAAACTCTCAATATTTTTATCATTTGCTTTCAATATTATTCTCAATATTTTGCCCATTTTTCTTATTACCAATAAACTTTTTCATTTTTTATTAAGCTTTCAAATAATTATTTATAATTATTCTTGAAATAAAATTATACCTGAAAAATAAATTCTAAACTATTTCTAACTATTTTAGATCAGAAAATTATAATCTATTGATACTCACACATATATAAAAGAAATTGGAAACATTACAATTATACATATAAAAAAAATGTCAGAAGTAAAGTGTCTTCATTAACTTATAATGGGGAGCTTATATGACACCCATATTTATTTTAAATACGCATTAATTTCTTTTTTAAAATAAATTCTGCTTAGAATCAAAATAAATATTAAAACTAAAATAAAAACTTAAATTAATATTATAAAAATCAAAACTCAAAGTAATTTTATAACTAAAAATAGTTAAACCTAGGATCTTTCATTCATAGGAATAATAAAAGGTAATAAATTTCAATTAACGATGCTTTAATTGCTAAATGTAAATCCATGCGATACTGGATTTTATGCATTATATTTAAAAGTATTAATGGAGTTATGCAATTAAAAACAGTGTAATACATTTTGACGATTCCTATAAATTTGTACTGGATAGCTAATGGACTTATAACTATGAAAAATCTGATGAGTTTAATATGGAAAATATCCACTTAGATTGCTTAATTCTTCAGATATTTCTCAATGCCAGACAGGAAATTGAGCTTTCTTTAATCATACTAAGAACAGCTAAAAGTTTCTACATCAAAATTCATATCGGTTTGATATAACAGCATCTTATTTCAAAATTTACTAGGTTTCTTTTTTTAAGTAATTTTGTAAAGCGTCTAGTGGTTATCCGATACAATTTAACATAATTGATTTAAAAAGTGCAAATATCAAAATTTTTAATTTCTTTGATTAGTTACAAATATAATTTTATACATCTGCAACATAAATATGTAGATATCTCTGATATATTTATACTAAAAAAGGAATTTTCTCGAATTGAGGTTATTTATTTTCAAAATCCAAAAAGTCTAATTGAATCTGGCGTACTAAATTTCTGAGTTTTAAAATGAAAACATATTTCATGCAGTTGTAAACTTTTAAAATACTAAAAATAAATTTTTTCATTCATTTGTAGTGTCGTTGCTTAAGATTTCATGATATTTATTCAACAAAAAATGATAATAATGTAAAATTATATTTATGCCGAAATACTTTTAACATTATGTGTCACATTAAAAAAAACATAAATGTTATAATGTAAAACTGATAATATAGTTATAAATAAATAAATTCATTACTTGTATTCTATTAGCCCATTATATCCAAATCCTCAGAAACAAACAAATGAATTTTACATTTTATATAAAAAGGAAAAAATGCCTTTTGTTTTAATAAAAATTTGAATAATTGCTTTTGTTTCAATATAAAGATGTATTTATTTTCAACTCATGAAAATGATTGATTTAATACTATTCATAGCATATCACAAGAGGGCTGCTACACAATACCCATATATTGTAATCAAAATTTTGAACGAACAATTTCTGGAACCCCGTCTGAATTTTGTTGACTTTCAACTTAATTTTCCTTCAGACCAATATAAAGGCTTTCCAGACAATTGTTTAAACATGGCTATTTTCGGCACAGAAACACACGGCAGAGTTTTGAAGTGAGCAATCTTAGTTCCCCCGACAGCCCATATTGAAATACATTTATCGTAAAAAATGTTTACAGCAAAATAGTTTGTTTTGCATATTCTGTATATCCAACTATTATCATAAAATTATTTATACTTCTCAAACCAGCAGATGCAAGTTCACATTAGTATTGCCAATATGGATTTTTGATGCCAACGTCTTTCACACGAACTCCAAGAAAATTTTAACAATCTTCATAAAAGCACTTCTTCAATTACCTCAAAGGAGTTACAAGGAAAGATAGGTTGGCGATCAAAAGTTTCGATTCTTTCGCCAGCGCTTGGCGCCAGACTTCCTGCCGCCATTTTGCGTCTTTTCAAGAGATCATCAGATACCTTGTTTCAAAAACGGTGCCCTTTCGTCTTTGGTGGTGGAACACAGAGAAAATCAATTTGTTTTAATATTGTTTTCCCTCCTTTTATTGCCGGAAAGACAGAGATATTCATTTTTCATAGATGCATGCTGCCAGAGAATATTCTTAAAAGTTCTTTCATTAGTCAAAACGGATGTTCAGAAAATGAAACCGTCCATGAAGTGATCCAATTAATGATATTTTATATCAATTTAATATGAAAAGCTTTTAATATTAAAAAGTAGTTGGTTAAAACAATTAATTGAACACATTGTGTCATGTCTGCCGCTTACACTTCTAGTTTGTTGTTTTAAATAAAATATTTTAATAGATTAATAATATATGAATAAAATTGCTATGGAACGGTTTTACTTTGTATTCTAACATTATACAGCCAAATTATTAGTTTTATTTTATACTTAATCAAATTAACCAATATTTGTATTTATCACCAGCCTGTTCGTTTTAATACTAATTTATTTTCTGTATTAACAAAATAATTAATTGGCATACTTATTTTGAATTGTATCTCTCCACACTCTTTACTTTCGATTATTCAGCCAAAACTTTGTGATTTTTTTTTTTTTTTTTTTTTTTTTTAATAATAGTAAAAGAATATAAAGATGTATTGTTCAAGATACAAATAGTAAATCTTAATTTTTTGGAAAATTGATTTTTTCAAATTGAAATTATTCCTATAGTATATCTTTTTCGATTTTTATTAGCTTAATATTGTATAAAATAAAACAATCAACGAACTTTGAAAAATAACCCCACCATTATAGCATTCGTTGATACACAGTTTGTGTATGTAATACAGATTTTATGATTGAATAGCAGTTGTTATTTTTGAATGCATTTGAGTTTATTAAATACTCTGTTATATAATCCATATTGCAATCTTACCTTTGACAGTTGCTTAACTTAAGTTAGATTTAATACAGCCTTTTTGTGGATTAATTTTGTTGATTTAACAAATAAACTTAATATATGACTAATGAAATTAAAGTGAACCTACACCAAGTTATAACTTTATCAATTTTCATCCTATCATGAATCTCAAAAAGCTGTAAAAATACATAGTGGTAAAACATTTATAAATGAAATAATTAAAAAAGTTATTAAAAAAAAAAAAAAAAAAAAAAAACGTTTGAGTATAAGAAGTTGGAAGTTGAAGTTTTTAAAAAGCTATTTAATGAAAATACGCGAAAAAGAAAATACGCTTTGTAATTTTTTTATGTGTAAAAAGAGATTTTTTTGTACTTGAATATAAATAATTTTAGTTTCCTTCGTAGAATTAAATATATATTGCAATCATAGAATAATAAAATCCATTTTATTTCAAGTAAAATATTTAATAACGATTTTACAAATATTGTCACTTCATAAAATCTGTATTACATATTTTAGAAATTCAATAATTTTATTTTGATAAGAACAAAGGGTATATTTTTTTATGAATTTCTAACAAAAATAATTTTTTTGGAAAGAAACCTGATTTTATGGCCCTCATAACGCAAAATATATGTAGCAGAACATGCAACATCTCTAATGATTGAAGCATAATTTTAATTTTCCCTAATATCCACACATATGATTTTCCCCAATATCCATATATATTATTTCTCCAATATCCATTCATATAATTTTATCCAATATAAAATACCCAACATTTTTTTACCATTCAAGAACTTTGTATTATCATTTCAAGTTCTATTTTTGAAAAACGAAAAATAAATTCGATTTCTTTATTGGAAAATGCAATATTTATTTTATACTTGAATGTGAAAAGATATCTCCAAAACAAAAATGAAAAATTCATGCTTTACATATTTTTTTTTTGCAGTTGCTACTAAAGTTTTAGTGAAACCAAAATAGAATTATATATAATGCACTAAAATAAATCCATTACATATATATATTTAAAAAATACTGTAAAAGTCGAATGTATAAGTGTATCTTTATGACTTTATAAAGTCAAAGTCAATTATAATTTTAGTAAAAGTATTATAGTCAAGTAAATTATCGTATAATTAAAGTCAATTATTGACTTTGACTTTATAAAGTCAAAGCCCATTATAATTATCATCAACTAAATTATTGTATAAGTAATGTCAATTATTGGCTTTGACTTTATAAAGTTAAAGACTTTATAAAAGAAGATCATCTTCAGTTTTAAAATCAAAGAAGTCAAACATTAATTTAGTTGCTAAATTAATATTAAAATGAATATTATTCGCTCAAGTAAACATTTTTCACTATCCTACCAATAAATCTGAAAATTCTTAATGAAAAATGCACTTTTTTTTTCTTACATCTACTTAAGTTTTGATTTAGAAAAAAAAAAAAAATACATACGAGTATATTTCCTTTCTTATATTTACTTTCTTTTTTCTGGAAATAACATGTAATTATGGGAGTTTATGAGTAACGTGCCAGTAAAAGTTAAAAGTTGAAGATATTCCCATTTGAAATAAAGTTTGAAATTTCTCCCCCTTTCTTTTTCGACCATCACGTTTTGGAGCTGTAAAAACGATAATAAAAAGCATCATACGCTTAATGACTTCGCTCCAACTACCAAATGAAACTTTCAGTTTAAATAGTCTTATGGATGGGGGAAAAAGCTAAAAGAAAATAAAAAATAAAAAAGACGAAACTAAATGGCAAAGTTTTCCTGCTATAAAGATGTCATTCGACATTTAAAGACGTTTAAATGAGATATGTAGAGACGATCCATTTGGATATTTTACGATTGGCTTTATTACTCCAAACTGGATCTAATTTGAAATCTTATGGCTTCGAAATGTTTTATTTAAAGTCATTAGTTTCAGCAGGAAGCTTTAGATAGCATCTGCATGTCTTCTTTTTCTAGATACTATAAAAAGATGTAAATTGCATTTTTATTTTTAATTACCAATAATGCATTATGGGTGATATTGGGAATTAAAAGTAATACAGTTTATTGACCCTTTGTACCAATGTTTTTATTTAATTATACGTGTACCGTAATTATTATTATTTTGGGCGTGTTCTTAAACGATAACGAATTCCTTTATTTAGTAGCAAATCGTATTTCCAGTACATAATAATTTAATTATAATGAGAGCATACTATTTTATCTCAAGTTAAGAGTTTAAAATAATTGATACTATTCTAAAAGCAATTTTGTATTTCGAATGCTCGTGCAATTCTTATAAATTTTTGCTGAATAAGAAATTTTATATTATGTTTTGTATGGTATTTTGACATAAATAGTTTTCGAATCTTCTTTTTCTACACACTATTAAAAAGTGTAAATTGTATTTTTATTTTTAATTAGCAATAATGCATTTTGGGTAAAATTGGGAATTAAAATTAATAGAGTTTATTGACCCTTTGTACCAATGTTTTTATTTAATTACTCGTGTACTGTAATTATTATTATTTTGGGTGTGTTCTTAAACGATAACGAATTCCATTATCTCGTACCAAATTGTATTTCCAGTACATAATTCCATTATAATGAAAAGCATCCTATTTTTCTTCAAGTTAACGAGGATGGAATAATTGGTACTATACTAAAAGCAATTATGTATGTCGAATGCTCGTATAATTCTTATACGTTTTTGCTGAATAAGAAATTTTATATTATGATTTTGTATGGTATTTTGATATAAATAATTTTTGAATCTTCTTTTCCTACACACTATAAAAAGATGCAAATTGCATTTTTATTTTTAATTACCAATAATACATTTTGGGTAATATTAGGAATTAAAAGTAATAGAGTTTATTGACCTTTTGTTACAATGTTTTTATTTAATTACACGTCTACGGTAATTATTATTATTTTGGGCATGTTCTTAAACGGAAACGAATTCTATTATCTCGTAACAAATCGTATTTCCAGTACATAATAATTTAATTATAATGAGAGCATCCTATTTTATCTCAAATTAAGAGAGTACAATAATTGGTACTATACAATTATATATAGTACCACTAAGCAATTATGTGCATTAATGTTCGTATGATTCTTGTAAATTTCTGGTGAAAAAGAAATTTTTTATTTTGATTTGTGCCTTATATTGGCATACAAAGTTTTGAAATTTGTTTAAAATATTTATTGTGAATATAAACGTACAAATTTATTGCGACATATTTGATTACTTCCTTATTCGTTTATGTTCATTTATGTAATTGCATTACTACATTTAATAAATTTTACCTCAAGTGAGGTCTGAATCTTTTCCAACTTCCTTTGTTTTATAATTTTATTTTCATAATTTAGAGGAAAAAGAAGTCATATATTTACCATATTTAATTTAAAACCTTTTTTTTTTTACGTTTTCAATTTTAATTATTTATATAGTTATTCTATGTATAATGGTATTCTTATTATAAATAGCTCGCAATAATCATTTAAAATAATTTACCTTTATTTAATTGTATATATATTACCAATTAATTCTTTCCCAATGAACTAGGATAACTTATTATTCAATTCATAATTACCACAAATTGTAATATATCGGCAAACAATCTTAGGTATCTTTAAGATTTATACAGGCAAGGCCTTAGTCAAAAGATAAAGAAAATTCAGTTCTTTAATTTTAACAATTTAATACCTCTTACGACCTGTTATACAACCTCTATATACACACAAATGAAACCCATCCAATTATCTGATATTTGTAATATATTTAAAATATTCTGAAGAGCATAAAAGTGAAAAGTGCTATAAAAATTACCACCAAACTCTATAGCTAAAATTAAAATTTACAATAAAGCAGTCGATAATAAATTAAACTCCATCTGATAAGTATTGTCCAAGCAATATTTTGAGAAGAAATTTAAGAATTTCAAAACATTTTGCTGACTTGCACAAAAAAAACTCAAGATCTTCCCTCATTTGCTATGAATGAGTTGAAGACAAAAAATGTTGAACACCATTCAGTTAAACTTACATAGATCCAAACCTGAACCATAACAGGCGTATTTTAAACATGAAAAATCATAACATAGAAGTTGCTTAAATTCAAGAACCCCATTGTCTTTAAAGCACTGTTTCTAGTTTTCTAAATTCCTATGGTATCTAATCTAACTTTAATTCGGAGACTATCAAAGTTGCTATAATTATTCGCTGTCATCAATTTAAAACTTTTTTAAGAATTAAAAAACGCTGATTATATTATGGTAACCATAGACATTAATTTGACAGTTTAATTTTAATCCAATTTTTCTATTCTTTTAAAGTACAAAAATTAAAAATCTGGATCTCTGTAAATAAAATTTTACAATTTAGAAAATTCAATTTCAATCAAATTATTCTCTCCTATCAAATTTAAAGTATAAATCGGGATCTTTTTTAAAATGAATAAAGTTTCACAAGATAAAAATATTTCAAAACTTATTTGGGCAATGGATTGTATCAATAAATCAGAGTTATGGTTTAGTCCTTTCTATAATGTTTGGGATAATAAATTGAGGCACTTTATTTATTCAAATAATCTTTTTATTATTAATGAAGGTTATGGACTAACTTTTCGATCTTCTCAAGGTACTTTCGATATTGATTTTGCTGCCGTGGGACCAGAAACTCTGTCTGATGTTTCATACTGGTGTCTTTCTGATTTTAAATCTCTCTCTGATAATATTATGATTGAATTTGAAATCTCATTTTCTTCTCTTCTTTCATCATAACTGTTTCAAATTAACTTCAACTCGACAGAAAAAAGACATACTAAAATATTTTTTTTATAATAGTTGTTGCAATCTTATTAACTTACACTGTGAAATTTTTAATAAGTGCCCTGGCTTTTCTTCTTTAAATTCTTTCATTGAACAGTTCACATACTATTGTTCATGTCGTCGCTGTCCTCTATAACCATCAACAAACCAGGAGCTTATAGTGTTCCTTGATAGTCAATTGAAATCGGATGTATGAGAAAAATTGAAAGAGTTTGAAATATAAAAATATCTTGAATCGAGACAAAAGTATTACTCAGTTCTTCTTGATGCAAAATCAAATTCCTCGGAAAACTTTCTCAACAACAATATTTGGAAAATATGTATGCATCAAATATTGTGGAAAATCCGCAACAATATATATATATATATATATATATACATTTTTGCGGATTTTCTGTATATATATATATATATATAAAAGGGAATTAAAGAAAATTCATACAGAAAAAATTGTAATTACAGGTATCCATCATTCGACTGGTATGCACACAACAATTTCGGAAGAAATATTTGATGCAATATTTGAAAATTCCTTTCCATTGGATAAGAGGAAAAATTACTCAGAATTTCCGAAACAATGATGTTCCTCTGATCCGACAAAATATTTTCTACTTCTGAATTTTCGTTCACTCAAGATAAGGTCAACAATTTCATACGCAAATTGAAGCTTCCAAAGGGCATGGACCAGATGGCATTTTCAATGAGAAAATAATACAATTTTGTGATATATTCCTTCGTTTCTTTTCACAATGTTTACACAGTTTAACTCTTAAAAAGGCTTCAGATGTATGACAAAGTGCTCTTATTGTAATTCATAAAAACTATTTTACTAAATTATCCAATCTAGACAATATTTAATGCATTAGCCTGCTTTCTACCATTGTTATATTTTCCTCAAAAAGCTCTTTATTAATAGAATTACTTGTTTTGGGCAAAATGAAATTAGTACTTAGAAACGACCAACATGAATACACTATGCAAAAAAGATAGAGGACTATCTTTTGGGTTTGAAGTGTATTATGGTGTAAAGGTAAATTCTTCCCACCACTTTAATTTTTCTAAATATTAAAGCAGTTTTTAATTACGAGTGGTGGCCAAGTATTCTCAAACTTTTGAAAGAAATGAGACTACCTAGCAACATTTTCTCTCTTGTAGACGACTCCTTGAATAATAGAAGAGCTATAATCACTTGTAGTTCTGCCTTGAAGAAACGACACTTCCAGAAGCAATTTGTTTCTGGCCTTATCTCTTATAATGTAGTATATAATATATAGTAATGATATGCTAACGATACTTGCAAGCTTCATTTGCGATACTATTGCATTTGCTGACAATTTATTTTTATGTTATAAAAACAGACTGCAATCTGATGATATTCAATCATATACAATTTGATCATAAATCTTAAGAAAATCTTACTTTACTTCAGTTTATCAAGAAAAAAAATTTAAGCTAGTATCCATGCTAGTATCAAGCTAGTATCCATAATAAAATTGCATGATGTTCCCATCCTTTACTTTCAAAGTAATGTTTATTGTAAAACAAAAAATTTCCTTCTTCAAATGTTCAGTAATTTCTCCTTTTATTTCGTAAGTGAAGTAAAATATCTAGATCTCCCCTTAGATAGCAAATTCTGTAGAAAACCCATATAACTAAACAATTGCAAAAAAATTAAAATTTGAATTGAACACAATGCATCGCAACTCATTTGGAATTAAATCAAATATTATTTCTATTATTTATATACAAATATTGTGTCGTTTATTATTATCTTTCTTATCTTCCACACAAAATGATTAACTTTGAACTACTTCGACAAATAAAGATATACCTTTTTAAATGTGAATATCGTATATTTAGTTATGATTCTGCTTTTGCTCTTGCTGGTTTCCCAATAATGGACATCAATAATTTAAGTAAAATAGAGTTAAAAAAAAGTCTCAACCAATCATCTTTAAATAACTGCGACATTTCGATGTTAATTTCAGTTCTAAAACGGCCATTCAAGAGAAAATCTGTTTGTTTGTTGTTGTTTCTTATCCCACTTGGCTGGCCAAGCCCACGAGCCCATACGTGCTCATGATTGAAGGGGAAGGAAGCAGCTTCTGTTGTGATGGAGCACCCGTAGGTAGAAGCCTGACTTTGGCTCCGTGACGCTCTTACAGTCAAAGGAGACCGGGACCTACGGCTTAAAGTGGATTCCGAACCACTACAAACATCCATGGCACCGCCGGGATTCGAACCCGAAACCTGTGGCACCGAGTATCAGAGCGCTAGACACTCGGCCATTCAGGTCCCAAATTTGCCAACGGCACGCGGTGTTCCCAGGTGGTCACCCACCCAAGTACTGACCGCGCCCAATGATGCTTGACTTCGGTGATCTAACGAGAACCGGTATATTCAGCATGGTACGGCCGTTGGCTAGAGAAAATCTAATTACCATTATCACATATAACAATAATTTTATAGAAGACTTTAAAATAGTTTGTTATACCGATGAAAATAAAAAAGTTAATTTTGCCTGCGCTTTTTATAAAAATAGTCATGAATTTAGAATACTGACAATAAAGAATTTTTAACGAATGTATCGGGTTTATTGTCTTCTCTTACGTAATAAATTTTAGTAGACTGCATAAATGTGTAATTTGCATGAATTTGTTATATTCTTTATCACTGAAAAATTTTGCATTTTGCACTAACATTATCAGTATTATTCAAAAAAATCATAGTATCTTCACTGAGCAAAATATAACCAAACTTTTTTTGCATTTCTTCATAGATATTCCACAATGAAAGAGATGTCTGACTCGCGAAAGATGCCACCCAATGGGACATTGAAATTATTGTTAATACGCCGACATTTTATTCTAAAAAGACACTCAAAGACAAGGCCAATAATATGTGGAATGTATTGTACGTAGAATCATTTTTCGCATTGAATCGTTCATAATAGTGTCACTGAATCACTCAGTTTATGATTAGGCGTACCAATTTTAACTCTTATTTAAACAATTTTCAACTGTTCTTCGCTACTGCCATGTAGGTTGAGGGGAAAATATCAATTACATTATTTTTAGCAGCTCCCTGTTTAAATATCTTAGAAAAATTCCAAAGAAAGAACTAACCTTTGAAAATGTCAAATGGCCAGGATATGCTTGTCAACTTTTTAAAAAGAATCTTGCTTTCACAGTCTTTTGTAAATGTGTAAAATTATTAATTTGATGGTGTATAAATCTATTCTTCATCGTTCTTTTATTTTAATTTTCTATTGTGATGACATGGGTTCTTTTAAATTTATCATTTAATTGATGTGTATATTGCTTTGTCATTGATTTGTTTATAAATGACTTCTTAAGACTCGTGTCATACGTGATAAATGAAATTTCTTGCGAACTTTAAAATAAAAGGGGCTAGAGCAGTAGTGTCAGGGCGCACTGCTGAGCACTAGAAGATTCCCGATACCCCCGTGGTATTACGCAGAAATATGTGTCTTGATATAAAACTAAATATAGTTTGTTTGTTTTTTTGTCAGTTTTCCTATTCAAAGACAGCATTCATTACAAAAAACTAACATTTCTGGTTACTTTTTCTTCACATAAACAATCGCCAAACAGCAATAATGCACTAAGGATTGTCTCTAAGAAACTTTTTTTTCTTTCTTTCTAATGCAGCTAGCAAACACTTAGACAGCTTGGTCATGGATGCCTTAAGGCAAGCACTGCACAGACTTTACTCACTTTGAATTAGACAGGGGGCGCGTCTAACTTGAAGATAAGCCACGGACGCGGAGTAACAATGCCCACGCAACGCTCTACGATCTTATTAGGACCGGGACCAGCGGTTTAAAGTGGATTCCGAACCACTACAAACACCCATGGCACCGCCGGGACTCGAACCCGAAACCTGTGGTACCGAGCGCCAGAGCACTAGCCCCTTGGCCATTCAGGCCCCCGTCTCTAAGAAACTTGGAGTAGTAACTTTTATGATTGGCTATTAGAATGCCAGATTTAATGTGATTTCCATTACAGCCTCTGAGACTCTTCCGTCTCTAAGCAGTGGTCTAGAATTGGCCATCTGGATAGAAAAGTCAGGAGCGTTAGTAGTGGATGCTTATTTCTCAAGTAATTCGTATGTGTACAATTATTTGTTAGTTTTTAAAGGCTCCAAGACTTCAAAAAGATTTGATATCCGCTGGACCCACTATTCGACCATTGATTGGATCCGGATTGTTGCTCATATATACATCAAAACCGTCAAAATATTAAATCTATAAAATATAAATGTTAAATAACCTCAAGTAATATGAAAAATATTTAAAATGTTTTTCAGAATCACAGAGTTTTAAAAAATCACATATTCTGCGTAAAATTCCTCAAAGCGATGGATAAATAAAACCACATTCTTTTAATATTTCATATTATACATTTAAAATCTTTTGTTAACTGGAAATGTCAGCAACATTTTAAGTACAGGATTTTAAAATAAAGCATGATCTGCATGATAACTGCAAGATTCGACACTTGTAAAATTATTAGATACATTTCTTGTCTTAAAAAGAACTTTTCTTTTTTTTTTCTCCACACGTTAATTATGCACCTAGGGCTATGTAGTCCTCTATCTACTAAATAGTTGAGAGTGAAACGTCGGTGGGCCTAAAAAGAACCACACCCCAATGAGGGGATGACGCTGTCTTCCTGGGGCAATTTTAGGGGTAAGTTCGTCGCATTTTGCACACTTTAGGCTAATTAGGCCGGGACCTACAATTTAACCTGGAATCCGAACCACTAACCAACATCCATTGCCCCGCCAAGATACGAACTTGAGGCCTGTGATACCGAACGTCAGAGTGCTAGTCAATTTGTCGTAAGGAAGAAAACCCTTATGAAAATGTAAAATCCAATTTACCAAGCTTGTGGCAGGAAAAAAAAAGGAAATATTTTTATTCGCTTAGCATCATACGAAACACATTTTGATATTCAGTTACTAACTTTTTATCGTTTTTTTTTAAATATTAAATAAATTTACTAAATAAGTAATAGACTGTACTATTAAATAATATATAATTAATTAGATCCATAAAGCAATTCAAATTCAAAAAATTTTAGACAAATTGTTTGTTTCTTGCATTAATTTGTTGTCGTCCTGAAACTAAGATACATTTTTACACTTATGAAAGTTTGTGATTTGTAAGTCAATTAGAAGTAAACACTTATCTCCAAAACAACAAGACTCGAACCAGGATTATTTTTCTTCCATCACTTTTTTTGGATAAATGCCACGAAGCCGTTTTTAGAAAGTGGTTTTTCTGTTTCTATTAGTCCATAAAGTGCAATAAATATTTTGATGAAAACTGAGCAAACAAAAAATTAATGGAAATACTAAATAACACGCTTCGTGAAATGGAAAGCAAATGGCGAAACACACATACGGCAACAACGGACAATATCAATTTAACAAAAAGCAAAGCAAACAGAAATGTTAAGGGAAAAAATATTGAACCATTTCTACCCAGAATCAGAAACTAAAAAAATAAATGAACGAAAGAAAATAAAATATAAAATAGGCTTTGTTTTGCTTTATATAAATCGATATCAGTAGTTGTTGAAAAAAATGATGTTACCAGAGAATTCGACTAAGAAAAATATCATGTATTTGATTTTGTGCTTGTAAACAACTAATTCAATGAATTTATTTGAATATAATTAAAATTTGACGAAAAAAATATGGTTAGAAACCGTGTGAAATAAATTGAATTAACAATGGAAATAATTATATCACATTTATATACTAGTCCAAAATATTTCTAAATTGAGAATAAGTTTTTTTTTTAATGTATTTTATGTAGTCTTGCTTATACGTCATATATTTAGTTCTTTTCTTTAGCATGTAAGAATATTTCATTCATACATCTATTATTATTAGAATTGATATATCAGTATTTCAGTATAGAGTATCAGTATTGTTAATATATAGTATTATATATCAGTATTTCTAAAAAAACAATGGTGTGTACCAGGGAGTTCGACTAAGCAAAAGATCATGAATTTCATTTTGCACTTGTAAACAACTAATTCAATGAATTTATATGAATATAAGTAAAATTTATCAAAAACTATAGTTAGAAACGGTGTAAAATAAATTTAATTAAGAATGGAAAGGATAAATAAATTTAATTAAGAATGGAATAACTTTTTTAACCATATTTTATGTAATCTTATTTACAAGGTTTGTATATACTTCTAATTTTTTTAGTATGTAAGTATATTTCCCTCATACATCTATTAAACTTCCATAAGCATTTTTATAATTACGTCATTTAATAAATCTTCATTTGGAAGCAGTAAATAAAAGTTATATGTAAAACACGAATTAAAATGGCGTTTTGATTACTGGAAAATTTATGTGTTTTATGAAAATGATAAAAACTCCGTATGAATAGTGTTGGTATTTCTAACTACACTATTCATTCTTGAATTTATAAAAGATGAAATAAAATAAATTAACGTAATTCTGTTGTTTACATAAAACACTTATTTTTTGTAATCACACTTTAATAGATATTTTTTTTTTAATTTTCTCCTATGTTATTACTCATCATATAGTTTATTTTAAAATTTTTTAATATCTCTTAAAATGTATGTAGTTTATTTATTTAAATACTTTAAATTTTAATATTTTTTTTAAAAACAATAAAACAAAATTTATATTTAAATACATTTTTATTAAATTTTAAAATCAAATTTTTTTTTTTTAATTGAAAAGATTATAAATTTATTCATACAATACATAGGATTGAAAGAATCAGAGTATGCCTCGTCACTTTAAATAAAATTATTAACAAAAAAACTCACAACTACAATCAATAATATGTTTTTAAGTAATAATTGGAAAAAATGCGTAAAATAATAATAAACTTTAGGGATTATTAACAAGATTGTATTTTTTCACTATGATATTTTTTGGTGAAGGGGTGATAAGGGGGTGAAGGGTGGTAAAGGGTGAATTTGATACAAAATTTATTCATACAATCCTAAGAAAATTTATATCCAAAGAAATTGAGTATGAATCGACATTTTAATGGAATTATTAACCAATGAACTCCCAATTACAATCAAAAATATGTTTTTAAGTAATAATTGGATAAAAATGCGTAAAGTAATAATAAACATTAGGGATTATTAACAAGATTGTAATTTTTCACATGATATTTTTTGGTTTATGATAAAGGGTGAATTTGATGCAAAATTTATTCATATAATACACAGGGTTCAAATAAATTGAGTATACTTCGTCACTTTAAATGGAATTTTTAACCAAAAAACTCACAATTACAATCAAAAATATGTTTTCAAGTAATAATTGGAAAAAAATACGTAACATAATGATACACATTAGAGATTATTAACAGCATTGT
This sequence comes from Caerostris darwini, assembly GCA_021605075.1. NCBI lineage: Eukaryota > Metazoa > Arthropoda > Arachnida > Araneae > Araneidae > Caerostris > Caerostris darwini. Next base: position 1,239,080 of record BPLQ01006959.1, read on the forward strand.
AATTTTTCACGGTGATTTTTTTAGTTGTGATAAAATGTGAATTTGATGCAAAGATGATTTTTGTGATAGATGAAATTAAGTACTAAAATTTTTCATTAATTTCAATAAATCTTGTGATGAATAATTAAATTATAAACATCTAAAAATGTTATCACCTCCAAATAATAAAAGCTATAAAAACTGGTTTAAGAAACACTGAATAGAAGGATTTGTTTTTATGATTTGTTTTTACAATGGAATTAAATTTTACAAGTAGAAATGTTTCAGCTACATTTACGAATCAAAAATTTGTAGTTTTGCCACTGTGATTTTTCTGTTAATTGAATTTGGATTAAAATCACGAGATATCCTGTTATCCAGATATCCAGCATTCCTGCATTCAGCATTTATGCATTCTTTTTTGGTGATTTTTTTGTTTTTAAGTAATTTATTTTATGTTTTAATATTAAACAGCCTTCCAATGTCTAAAATATCAATATTTGCTGAAAAAACCTGAATCATTCTACATACATATTCGTAGAATAACATTTTTTTGTATCAAATTGAATGTTACCTTCATTTTAAGAATTTTTTTTTATTTGTATCTAATGTACTTAGATACAAATAAAGTTAAAATAGAGAAATTTTATAAACAGAAATAATTTTATTTTTTCGGTGGGCATGAAGTATAATTATAGTAAGTTATTACATACTGTGGTAACATAAAGATTATTATTTTCCAAATATTTTGAAATGTTTGTTTGCAAAAATACGTAATTTTCTCGTCGAAATATTTTGCTGAAAAAAATTTCTTACGAACTTAATATTTTTATGTAAGCAACTGAAATTTCTTTTTTAACAGCCTCAGAATTAATAAAAATATCTTTCAAAAATATTAGTTTTATTTTTTATGTGTTACGTGTTATCTGTTATGTTCCCTTCTCTTTATCTGACATAAGAGCTTATGAAAAAAGCAATTATTCTAAAGTGACTGGAGGATAAAAGCTTTCTTAGTGAACAAGAAGAAAAGATACAATAATCAAAGTGCAATCCTTTTTTTTTTTTGCGGCAAAATATAGATCTTTTCTATTTTTTCCTCTATTTCTTTTAAAATGTCTTTCATAACGAACATAATTATATTTCAAGCTGCTTTATCCAGTTTCTGATACTGTTATATTTCTTTAAAAAGTCTCCAACCAACAAAGTTATGAAGAATTATTATAGTGAATACTTATACTGTTATAGGCAATCTTTATAATAATAATAATAATAAGTATCAATGTAAATTTGTATATATATCAATATGGACTTGAATAGTCTTGTGGCTGGCGCTCGGTGCCACAGGTTTCGGGTTCGAGTCGCGGTGGTGCTATGGGTGTTTGTAGGTGTTCGGAATCCACTTTAAACCGTAAGTCCCGGTCGAGCATTACGGAGGTATTGTTACTCCGCGTCCGTAGCTTATCTTCAATCTACACGCACTTCCTCAGAAGTGCTAAGTGAGTAGCATCTGTGCAGCGCTTGCCTTAAGGCATCCAAGACAACTGTCTAAGTGTTTGCAAGCTGAATTAGAACAAAAAAAAATATATCAATATAAAAAAAATTTCGATTTACATATATAGAAATTATTTACATTATCATCGGCGCAAAAGCCCATTGTGGGCCAAGGCCGTCTATCTATTAGTAGATTTCAAAAAGATAAGATGTTTTTATTTTAATGGGGTAGGACCGGTCATATGAGACAGAGACTTACGTCTTAAAGTGGATTCCGAATCACTACAACATCCATGGCACCGCCGGTACTCGAAGCTGAAACCTGTTTTACCGAACGCCATATCTATATCTATATATATATATATATATATATATATGGATAGATAGATAGATATTCTTTCGATTTACTTTACGGAAAAATAACTTATAAGAAAATTAAATTTCTTTCCTATTGCCTCTGGCCTACTTCTTTGATTACGAACAATTAATATTATCCCGTTTATGTTGCTATGTCAATTTGTAGATTGTAAATAATTTGTGTCTCTCCATCTATTTCTTTCTGTACAAGCAAATTATTATTTTTTTTCTTAAAAAAAAATTGTTCCTCCATCAGATTATCCAAGTTTGTACATTTAAGGATCAAAATTAAATTTAGTATTGGATTTTCCCAATACCTCATGACTGAATATGAGATTTCAAACTAAATATTAGATTATGTACTTCAAAATCAGCTCTGGCTGTAATGAAGGGTTAACTACGGCTCTCCGGTGAAGCATGAGGTCGTTTCAAACAATGGCACAACTGCAATTAGTTTCCGTAGGTTCCTAGTTTGATATATGAAATGAGGAGTCATACATCATTCGGGAGATGGCCATCATCCTGACGTATGAAAAGGCTAAAATTAAAATCAATTTCGTATTCCACTACATGCGCTTGTTCATGAAACGAGCCCAACTAATCATAGGCCAGATTTATTATAGGTGTTTCGAAATAGATATAATTACTTATTAATCGATAATATAGTAATCTTACTATTTATATCGTAGTTCACATACATAAATAGTAATATTACTATATTATCCAACAGTGATACTGCATTTTTAAGAGAAAACAGAATTCTTAAAATAGTACACCTGTTAATAACTGATAGATTACATTAAACTGTTCGTTTATATTCTTATAGTATAAATAAACATACACATATTTTATTGTAGGTATGAACTGCTCTTCTATTAAAATAAGAGAATATGATAATAATACATATAGTGATATAAGATAATCTGTATTAAACTTCTTATACATTAAAATTAGATAGTATATGTCATTTCTTATTATTTCTTGAAGCATTTATAAACAAAAAATATACACAAGAACCACAATTTAAAAAAAACCATTCCATTTAATGTCTTTTTAACCTTCACAAAATCTTATGATGATTATATAACAATAATAACTTCGGTTGTAATTTATATTATCTAGAAAGTTTCTGTAAAAACTTAAAAAAGCTTTTTTTCTCAATGATTCCTTTATTTATTAGCACTTTTTCTTGCTTTGGGAATATTTTAATTTAAAACCTCTCAGTTGGAAAAAATATATATATGATGGCACTTACAAGGTCTCTCGTGTTCGTAGCAAGAACTATATTTGGTCGAATAGACTATTGTAGATTTGACGTAATTAAAATTCTATAAGTAACATTTAGAAGTTGTACTATCAGATTAAAGTAAAAGATTCGCAAATCATCTCATAAAAAATATAATTTAAAAAAAAAATCCTCAGAAGGTAAGCTATAATCAGTCAATGTACGAAATGGTAAAATATTTTTTTTTTTTGTGTGTATATACATGTCGACTATTATCTCTTTTTACCGATATCTTAACTAGTGAAATAGACAAATAATAGGTGTAAACTATGAATCAAACCTTATTTCAAATGTTCTTCGTCTACGTTTTATAAATCCATAAGAAACTATATAAGACTGAGTTTAAACAAAATCAGTAAAATCAGCATCATATAGTGTAAGAAAAACTAATTGATGGACGAGTCTTCAAATGATTTTAACACCATTTAGCAAAATTCTGTATAAACATGAAACCATTTAGGTAAAACTTCTCTCTACTATTTTTCACAGATTCTGATGAATAAAGATTGGTTTCAAACATTTTGAAAAGAGAAAGTACCATGGAATGTGCAACTTCTTAAGCAATGTTGAAAACCTGAGTGGTGGACTAACATTCAAATGATCTTTGCAGCATTTCACAAAATTGTGCATGAACACAAAATCATTTAGATAAATCTTCTCTAAAATATTTTTCATCGATACTGGCAAATATCGATTGATGTTAAGCATTTTGAAACGAGAAAGGACCATGGAATGTGACAACTTCTTAAGCAATGACCTTTCCTACCATTTCTGACATATTGCTTCCATCAACTGTAAACTATAAAATATATAATTAATAAATGTAAAACTTCCATGTTACTCTTTCTCTAACAGCCATTTGTCTATATTTGCTTTAAAATTTTCAAAGTCTATGAAAGCTGTGTTTGATAATAAATTCAAAGAACACTACGAAACAACAAAAAAGGAATGAATCACAATTTTATGAACTTGAGAAACCAGATAACTTGTTTCTACATCACTTAATAAAATCCCACAATGACCATGAAATATTCTAAAGACAAAAAAGGAAGGATGGAACATGTATATCCCCCTCCCCCCCTCTCATTTTATTTGATCAGTTCTGACCAGTAGCAATTGACCTGAGGAATGGGATTGGCGTTAGAATTCCCAAGTGAGAAAATGGCATCCCAGGAACAAAAACAAGCGCTGTCTATTTTCCTAACAAGAAGTTATCTCCTGGGAGATGAAAAAGGATTATTTCTTTTCTCCGTTTTACGGTGTCTTATCCGTCAAGATCTGGACGGGAAGCACATCCACAAATAAAGAACTACGGTCATTATGGAAGGAGACTTTTAAAAGCCACTAGCTTTTAATCGTGGTAGCTATCCTCAATTTTGATGGCTGAACACTCTAATTTGGACAGAAACTAACTTCTTCTAGAAGAAAAAGGGATTGGCTTTAAGAAAGTTACAGTAGCGGAAATGTTCTGTTTAAATGTGTAAAAAAATGTAGGTTGTTATATTTCTAAATTAATCTAAATTTTCAAAAAAATAATGATTCTTTTGGCCAATATTACCTGGTAATATTAATTTAATAAGTTGTTTTGAAATATAATAAGGTACTTTACTTAAGTTTTCATAACTAACTACTCTAAAAAAATTGAAAATTCGTATAAAAAATATTTCATTACACTTTTCTACAAAACAATAATAATTACTTTTCCATTCATATAATTTTGCTGAACTAGGAAATTTCCGCAATCTAGGTAGAGTTTTTTATATTTCCTAGTAAACACATGATTTTGTTGCTGTATGAAATAAAAAAATGTAATGGGTAACGTACAATACTACATTAGAATAATAAAGTAATGAATAACGTTCATAGTACCATGAATGCACTGATTATAGCGAGTTTCATTATAATGTTCGAATAATAAAACATAAATCTACACTCAGAAATGAATGACAACAGTAGAAAATTCACGGAAAATATATTTTTTTATTAATAACCATTAAGATCCCCAGAATCAGTATGCAATGATTTTATAATTTACAGTTTACAGAACACATCGTCTGAAATTTTATAATGAACAGTTATTTTATGATCGGTATGCAATATGCATATTCAATATGCATACAGATCACATGCAGCATTTTCCGTTTACCTCCTCTGGTACAAGATGTTGCATCCGGTGTATGACATACTCTATTGTTGCTCGTAAACTGTCATTTTGATTATTTGTAACTGCTCGTCGTGCGTTCTCTTTGAAAGAACTTAGGTAAAGAAATAAACTTTTGTAACTCCACCAGCATGCACGACGAATTTAAGGTATCCCATGTTCAAAAGTCACATGGAGTGATGGATGAGGAATGGAGTGGCCATTCAATCGGAAAACATTGATTTTCTCATTACCAAAATTAGCCCTAAAAAGTTCTGTACTGAACTAAAATAAGTGGTCGAGCTCCAAGTTCCAATTGACAAGTTCAAGCACTTTCTTTGCTGCAATTCAGGAATGACAAAAATTTCCAGCATTTACCGATATTTCTGACCAGTAACGATACAGCTAATAGAACATATAGGAATAATATTCTCAAAAAGTATGCTCTTGTTATGAATTCGAAAGTGAATCTACACCACGATGTCGATTGCAATTCGAGCAGGAAACATTAGTGCGAAAGCTGGCGCTTCTCATAATCAGTCACTTACAGTTCTTGCACACGATATATCTTAAACGGATAGAAACACAATAATTTCCGCAATCTTTTCCTGGCAGTAGCGTAAGACATATCCATTTGGCGAGTTATTGCATGAGTGTTTGGGCCACTATTATAGCGAGTAGCCACTGTATATTGGAACATTCCCGTGGTTATTCTGTTACTGCATCGTCTAAAATTGCTTTTCGCACTCTGCCAGCTTTAACTCCTAGCAATCCAGATTTCATGATTTTTTTTACCAGGAATCTTAGTGCTATAATAGGCATTATATCTTTATGCATGTTATGAAGCCTTCTAACAGGTGGGAACACAAAGAAAAATGTTGCATGAATGCTGGAGACAGGATATCTCGTGATTTTGAATCCAAATTCAATTAACAGAAAAATCACAGTGGCAAAACTGCAAGTTTGGGATTTGTAGATGTAGTTCGAAACATTTCTACTTGTAAAATTTAATTTCATTGTAAAAACAAATCATGAAAATAAATTGTTCTATTCAGTGTTTCTTAAACCGGTTTTTATAGCTATTATTATTTCATGATGATAACATTTTTAGATATTTATAATTTAATTATTCATCACAAGATTTACTGAAATTAATGGAAAAATTTTTTGTACTTAATTTCATCTATCACAACAATCATCTTTATATCAAATTCACATTTTATCACAAACCAAAAAATATCATAGTGAAAAACGACTATCTTGCTAATAATCCCTAATGTTTATTTTTTAAATTCCCTAAGAGTCTCTTGCCTCTGGATTGCATTCTCTAGTGTACGAGTAAAACATGCTGATTTACGGTAGGGCACATTTAAGGACAAATCAAGAATGAGTTAATAAACTGCTGATTGAATTTTAGCTCTACTCATTTTAAAAGAGAATGAGTGGCCCTGCTATTACATAAGCATTTGAATTTGAAAAATCTATCTAGATTGTTAAAAGTGACCTGATGGCCGAGTGCCCAGCACTTCGGCGCTCGGAACCACAGGTTTTGGATTTGGGTCCAGGCGGTGCCATGAATGTTTGCAGTGGTTCGGAATCTACTTTTTAAGTTGTTTTTTTTTAAATATAGATCTTTTCACCCACCAGAAAGGATGTGTAAGTATTTCTTTTTAAAATGTCTTTCATAACGAACGTAATTACATTTCAAGTTGCTTTATCCAGTTTCTGACACTGTTGTACTTTTTAAAAAAGTCACAAACCAACAAAACTTCAAAGAATAATTATACTAAATCTGTTATTGGCAATCTTATAATAATAATAATAAGTATCAATGTAAATTTGTATATATATCAATAAGGACCTGAATGGTCGAGTGGCTTGCGCTCGGTGTCACAGGTTTTGGGTTCGAGTCCCGGCGGTGCCATGGATGATTGTAGCGGATCGGAATCCACTTTAAACCGTAGGTCCCGGTCTGGCGGGATCGTAGAGCCTTGCGGGGATATTGTTATTCCGCTTTCGTAGCTAATCTTCAAGCTACACGCACCTCCTGAGTAGTGCTAAGTGAGTTATATTGGTGCAGAGCTTGCCTTAAGGCATCCAAGACAACTATCTAAGTGTTTTCCAGCTTCATTAGAAAAAAGATTGTGAATAGTTCATATTGAGTACGTAACAACAAGTAAGAATTTTTAAATTAATTTCTTCATATCAACTACAGTATTGGTTTAAGTTGGTGTATATATATTAGTATTGAGTTCTTCATACATGTAAATTCATATCGTATCATTATTTCCTCCATCATTTGCGGTATGTCTAAATTTTAAAAATATTAATTTTTTTAAGAATTGCAGTATATTAGGAACTTCCCAATTACACTAATTTTTTAAATGTAATATTGTGCAAATGCAAACAAATTACCGTGAAACAACATTTATGTTTGACGTTTTCCAAATTCATAACTCTTATAGATATTTATTAAACCTAGTTTCCATTATAAATTAGTACGTTCGTGTTCAATAAGGAGATTAAGACAGAACTAATCCTTTTCAGTTTAAATGTAAAAAAAAAAAAAAAAAAAAAAAAAAAAAAAACTGAATGAGTATATAATAAAAATAAATAATGTTATATTTTATTTAAGGCCTTTTTTTTAAAGGAATTAAGCTTTCCCTTTTGACAAATGTGAAAAGATTTTTTAGAATGTGGTTTAAAGGCGTATTGTAACAGCAACAACAAATTAAATTACACCGAGTTCTTTGATTATTTTTAAAAAGATGGTACAGAATTATGAAGTCCCTATTTTCAGCTAATTTGTTTTTGTAAAGTAACATTCATAATACCAGACTTTTATTGGAATGTGAAAAAGGATTTTGTCTTGAACAAATAATAAATAATTTTGATGGAAAAATCTTATTTTGCTAATGGTATAGAAAAAAGTAGTTATTTGTTCAAAGTATGTGTATTTTACAAGATGAGAAAGATTAATTTTTTTTTATCATTTATTAAATTCCTTTAAATTGTATTATTGCATGACGCTCGAATATAAATTTAATAAAATGAATTCCTAAAAAACTGTTTTAATAAAATGAATTTGAACTTCTAATAAAATGAATTCCTCGAAAACTGTTTTTTTTAAGAACAAGTCTTTCTGGAATTCTCGTAACAAATTAATATTAGTGTAAAATTGGTTAGGAGGAGTGTTGGTAGTAAGATTAAGTTGGATTGGATGAGAATTTTTTCAGTTTACAAATATATTGAAATGATTTGTTTTACTATCAGCACATATAATATGAAATTAATTTCTGCACTGAAACAAAAACGTGTTGAAATCTATTAAGATAATTTCGTAACTCTATTCTCTAAACACATTTTTTTTTTCAAAACAATTTCAAATTTTTGTATGTTAAAGAAATACCATTAAATGCTTTTCAGCAAAAATTCAATGGTATTAAAAAAAAAAAAAAAAAACTAAAAAGATTAAAAATATAATATTTTCCAAAATTTTAATACTGTAAAGAATTTTTAGATTTGTTCAGTTTTTTCATAATAAAAAAAATTATGAAAAGATAAATATTCTTGTATTACGATGAGTTATAACAACCGACGTGTGGCGAAATTTATAACTCACATATGAAAATGGTTGAAAATAAAATTTATTTTTGCATAAAAGTTTTAAAGAATCTGCATGCTATTTCTAACTTTGAGAATGTACAATTTTACGTTTACTATAAAAAAAATCAGTTTTCCTCAGTTAAATTCCCATTTTTATAAAAAGTAAAACCCTTAATATTCTTATTAAAATTTAAATTAAATATTGGGAAATCATGAGATTTTGGTTACAATGGCAATTATAAATTGTTTAAATGTTTGAAGGTGGCACGATATAAAGTCTTTTTAGGTTAAATGTTGCATAATTGTGATTCATTAACTAATAAATTAATTAATTAAGATCATAGTTAAATTTATAATGGCTCTATTATTTTCTATAATAATGTTTCAAATTTGTATATTTTATCAAGCATCAAATAATTAAAAGGTTATATAGATTATTTCTAATTAATTTTCAGACATGAAGTTCTTAAAAAGATCGAAATTATGGTAAGCGTGCTTATGATGTATGGCTTTATAATTATATTACTCATTTGTTCTTATATCTAACTATTTTGTTGTCGTGGGATTTTTCAAATGTTAATTTTAAAGGTGAATTAATATTTATGATATTTATGTTGCTTCTTTTATTGTAAAACGTTTCAATCTATTTCAATAATTGTATCTTCTAACAAACTGGAGCTACATATATTTTAATATTTTGATGATATGCTTCCCTTGACAGAGCTCTTCAAAAAATTTAAAGCATTTTTCTTTGTATTAGTTTAGTAAAAATATTTGAGGTAAGTTTTTTTTTTTTAATTAAAAAAACCCAATCCATTAAAGAGAAGTGATTTAAAGGCAAAATCAATATAAGTGATAATATAGAAAAATAATTAATGTTTCGGGAGAAATTAAAACATTATTTAGATGACACAATTACATGCATTATTCTAATCCAGGTATAAGATATATGTCCCTTACTCAAGGTGCCTCTGTTTGCTGATATTTGCATTGATTAGTAAAGACGAAGGATGTTTCTCTACGGTATTTTGTGCTAAATATTCTCTATATTAAATCTATGAGATTCTGGTACGTTTGGATGAGCTTATCAGTTCTCAAATTTGTCACATTGAGAAGACATCTGGAAGTTTAATTGTCAAGGTAAGTACTTGACAAATAGGAAAGCAGTCATTATAGGATATAATACATCCATTTCTCATGAGCGAAAGATAGTTTAAAGGGATTTACAATACGTTCCACAAGCAGCCTTGCTTTAAGAGTGTTATGGATGACAAAATAGTCCATAAAAGCGACTTGACGGCCAAGTAACTTGCCCTCCGGATTAGGTTTCAGGTTCGAATCATGGCGGAAGCATGGCTGTTTATCAGGGGTTCGGAATCCTCTATAAAATGTAGATCCCTGTCTAATTAGCACTACTATGCAAAAAATTACTGTAGAGTGGCGACCGAACCAATAAAATTACATCAAAGATTATAATTCCCCTTTGTCGTTTTATGTGGTGGGTGAATTTCAGTTTAGTAAAGAAACGTCTCCAGATACGCTAACAATAATTGTATAGTCCACTGTTTTCATCAGATCTCTCTTTTAAGTTGGACACAACTCTAAACATAATTCCGTTTATATTGGTGACATTGAAGGTAAAACAAGCCCGGCCTCTCATCAAACACGTTTGTCGATGCGCGCAAGTTAAAAATATTCGCCACAGTGAGTATCGAGATCTCACATTATTTTTCCTGAATCACAAATCAATTGATTTCTGCACAAAATTAGAGCCATTCCTCAATGCAACTACTTGTACCCTAATAAAATAATTAAAGTCCCCTCTTAATTTTTTGATCCCATGGACGAGATAGAAAATTATCAATTTAATGAACTTTATAGAATTAAATGAACAATTAATACTTTCCAGAATCCTTGAAATACCTCTTATTATTCCTAAAATACCTCTCAATACCCCTGAAATACTAATTGTATTCTCTGGGTACAGTCTTTCACTCTAAACAAAAGTATTTCCTTCTTCGCAAAATGAAAGCCATCATAATATTTCTTAGCCCATGCCATTATTACCATTATTTATACATTTTGTATTGTATCCTTTTCGTTATACGTTTCATGCTTTTTATAATTATATAACCATAGCTTATTTCTGTTTTCTGTATTTTAATTCATTATTACTGTAAGTTTATTATTTTATTATTTTTTATTATTGTTTTTTTTTTTTTTTTTTTTTCATTTTTTTTTTTTTCACCTGCGTTTTAAAAATGCTTTTCTATCGTCTATTTTAAAAAAAAATAATGCGATCATTTACTGAAATGTTTTTAAATATGTTTTTGCTTCATATTTGTGATAATGAAATAGATCAAAATTTATTTTTAAAAAAAATTAAGAAAATATCAATGATAAACACAAAAGTATTCATAAAAGTAATATTCAAAAAACTTTATCAAACAAGATATGCTGATTTTATTCAACAAAATTACTGGAAACTTATTCCTCAACAAATCCACTACATTGCGTTAACCTTTTTAGAAATCTCTTCTGAAATCCAACAACATCCTACAGGTACATTATTTGGCACATTAAGCACATCTTCCAAACCAAATCCAACGACAATGAGCGTAAGAAAGAGGATGTGAAATATCACACATGACATCATCGTCAGCAGAAATTTATGCGAAACCATGTAAAAGAAGCGAACAAAAAGAAACAGATTACAAATCGTGGCTTTTATATGGGATAATTGAAGCCATTTTCAGCATTCCCGCTGAAAATTCCTCAAAAAAAGAATCCGTCGGCTTTAACACAAAACCACCATTTAGAATAATAGCAGTGGAAGAAAGGGGAATAGTGAAAAGTGGGAAAAAAATGAAAAACATAAAGAGGAAGAATGACGGCTAAAAAAAGAAGAAAAAGTCAGGGGTAAGAAAGACAAGTCTTTTTGCTCATCCATCCTTAATTTACGGATATTCTAACAAAATAATTAAAATCTCCTTTCAGTATTTTGATATTCAATGGCATATAAATATAATTTGCAACCCATGGACCAGATAGAAATTTATCAGTTAAATGAACATTATGGAATTAAATGACATTAAATCTAAACAATTAATCATTTCTAGAGTCCTTGAAATACCTTTCATTACCTCTGAAGTACCTCTCAATACTCCAGAAATACTGATTGAATTATTTGTGCACAGTCTTTCACTACAAACAAAAGCATTTCAATCTTCTTAGAATGAAAGCCATCATAATATTTTGTAGTCCCTGACATACTTTATTTTTTATTTTACGATAATTTATACATTCTTTATTATATTCTATTCGATGTACTTATACTTTTTATTATATGGAACCATCGCCTGTTTTTCTTTTCCGTATTTTAATTCATTATTCCTGTAAGTTTATTATTTTGTTTTTTTATTTTTTTCGTTTTTTTTCTCCAGCGTTTTATATTTATTTTCTGTTGTATATTTGTCAAAATTAATGCTATATATTTACTGAAATGTATTTAATATGTTTTGTTTCGTATTTGTGATTGAGAATTAGGTATAAATTAATTTTTAAAAAAAATAGAAAAAGCATCAATGATAAGCACAAAAGTTCACAAATGTAATAGTAAAAAAAAAAAAAAAAAAAAAAAAAACACACCAAGATATGCTGATTTTATTCGACAAAATTACTGGAAACTTATTACTGAACAAATCCACTACATTGCGTTAACCCTTTTAAAAATCCCTTTTACAATCCAACAACATCCTACAGGCACATTATTTGGCACATTAAACACATCTTCCAAACCAAATCCAACGACATTGAGAGAAAGAAAGCGGATGTGAAATATCACACATGGCATCATCAGCAACAGAAATTTATGCGAAACTATGTAAAAGAACTGAACAAAAAGAAACAGATTACAAATCGTGGCTTTTATATGGGATAATTGAAGCCATTTTCAACATTCCCGCTGAAAATTCCTACAAAAAAAGAATCCGTCGACTTTAATACAAAACCACCATTTAGAATAATAGCAATGGAAGAAAGGGGAATAGTAAAAAGGGAAAGAAAAAATGAAAGACATAAAGAAGAAAAATTGGGGGAAAAAAAGAATAAAAAAATCAGGGGTAAGGAAGACAAGCCTTTTTGCTCGTCCATCCTTAATTTACGGATCTTTTGAAGCTGAAAATCGAAGTACTTTTTAACGAAGCGGTAAAATGGCTTCCCCGATTGCCTTTCGAGGCTTTGGTTTATTTGCAAGAACGCATTCAAAAGAAGGCAGGGGGGAAATAAAATATTGAATGGTGCTTCTGCGTGTAACTAAATTGAAGAGGAAAAAGCTAAAATGACAATTGAAGTTAATAAAGATTTAAGGGAAAGGGAGGAATCGAAGAAATAAAATTGGGATTCTGAGTTAAAGAGGAGATTTAGAAATATTGAAGAATCACACGAGTATGTTGTTCTTTTGTATGCATGCTAGAGTATAAAGAGACATTACACCGTAAAAAAGAATGCAGCATGTTGATGCATACAAATAATGGGAACATATTAAAAAAAGAAATAGCTAAAATTCGTTTGAAATTATACAAAAAATAACGAATACCGTAATTTGAAATATAATAAATGCAATTTGATCTTGATATGTAATGTTTGTAATTTTGTAATACATGTAACGAATTAGTTATCGATCGATCGATTCACTACTGAAAAACTTCTCTGATTAATTGGAGATTTAGAGGAGGTTTAGAAATATTGATGATTCACAAGAATATGTTGTTCATTTGTATGCATATTAGAGTATAAAGAGACATTACACCATAAAAAAAATTCTGTATGTTGATGGATATTAATAATGGGAGCATATAAAGAAGAAATAGCTAAAATTCATTTTAAATTACAAAAAACAATATCATAAACGAATACAGTAATTTGAAATATAATAAATTCAATTTGATCTTAAATACAATGTTTGTAATGTTGTAAGAAATGAAATATATTCAATATCGATCGATCGATTTACTACTGAAGATACTTCTCTGATTAATATTTTTTTCAACTGATTTTCATGAATTTTAATTTTAAAGTAATGATAATTGGGATTCATTTTATTGATTAGTATGTAAAATGAGTAAAGTGCTGCTAAATGTATGGTAGTAAAATGAATATTTCCCAATTATTATTATTAAATTCTTTCATGGAATCTTAGTACTCAATATGATTTATTAGAAATAAGAAGAATCCTCTATTTTTGTATAATTTGAATTTTTCTGACTTAACCGACTTAGATTTTCCTAGATACAAATTAATTCAAACGAAAATTACAAACAAAAATTGCTTGCAACTTCATAATTTTTTATTCATAAAAAATAAATGGATTTTCATTTCAAAAGTTTAATAATACAAAATTAAATTTAATGTCTCAAAAATTTCACATTAATCATGTCATGAATGTGAACTTATAATATTTTCTAATAATTTAAGTTAGTTTAATTACGAAAGAAAGTAAATATCAAAAAATTTAATTTAAAATATAACTTCCTAAATTTTAATTCATAAAATTTATCATTACGGGAAACTATTACACCTTGAGATAATTGATAATAAGAATTAAAAATGAATGATAACTATATTAAAAATAAATTTGCTAATTGCTGGAGATTGAAAAACATATTATGTTTTAGTTTTATTAACTAGAGCTGAAATCAGAAGAAAACATTTAGAAAATTAAATGTATATATATTTACATTTCCTAAATGCTCACCGGGATCATGCTCAAAATGGTACTAATTAAATTTAAGATTACTTTATAAACTTTGTGTCCAATGCGGGTACAAAGGAATATTTATTATTTTTCTTAAAGTGTTTAATATAAAATTATGATAATATATCTTACAAAATTTGAATCAATACATTGTACAGTAGCCTTCCATGAATATCTGGAGAAAAATTGAGACTCGATAAATTAAAATAGGAATCTAATGATATTAATAATTATTAGACATAATAAATTATTTTTGTATCTATTCTCATTTTTTTGAAAAAAAAAAAAAGCATTTCCTGCAATGTGGGAAACAAATATGTTATGGATAGAGCGTAGACCCAAACGTAGAATCCTTGTATTTTATTTTGGACGAATGATATATCTTCTAAATGTACCCCAGTTACTTTGGATATGTTACGTTTATTCAATTACTGCAGTGAATAAAGAGATACTAAATTTTCGGAACATATAAATATTCAGAAATTTATTTATTCGATACTATAATTTTACATTAGAATAATTGCTCTGTCATATACAGTAGAACTCCTCGAATATTTCTTTAGTGTTTTTTTTATGTATATGAAATATGTCATTTTAATGCATGTATATAATTTTAATATATTTATGTACTTGCTAATATATACAAGTACATAAATAAAACTTATATTAAAAATTTTTCTTTGACATTTTAAATTAGTTTGTTACCATGCAATTTATTTCAATCACTTATAATTCACTTCTCAAAAAAAATCATGAAAAATGTTGGGTTTCTTTGTCTACAATAAATCTCCTTTTATTAAATATACATTTAAATGCTTCTATCTTAACTTTCATCTGCATCATATTTTATCACATTTAGTAGTAAGTTACTACGGAAATGCATATGAACAAATCATTTTAATATATTTTATTGCAATTGTATGTGATTTTAATATTCTGTTCAAATTCGCTTAAAAGAAAACAATTTTGAATAAATTTATTTCATTCCATAGGCATAATCCCTAAAAAAACCAAAATAAAAATATTCAATTTAATATAGCTTTAATTTTCTTTTCTGTGAAAGCATGATTAAATTTGAATAGAATGCTAAATCCAACATTAGCAGCGATTTTAATATCAGTTCAGATTTCAGATTTTGGAAAACATCAAAGAATAACTTTTAATAAAACACCAGGAGAGAAACATAAATTGTAACGACAGCGTTTAATAAAACTTTTAATTTCAGCAAAAGCAGTTGGAAAGAATTCAGCACATATTTCAATTTTCATAAGTTTGGAAGAATTGGACAAAAGTATATTTTATTAAGAAGAATAAAAAAAATTATAAAATAAGTTATTAAAATGTCTCACTAACCGCATTCTTCCATTTTGCATTTGTATTTTAAGTTAATTTTAATTATAATTATTTGGGGAAAAAGATACAGTTTATTTTATGAATATATTATAATTTTCTTTAATTTAAGTTATATTGAGAAAATTCTACATGAAAATGAATTTAGAGCTCATTCAGTTATATATTTTCAAAATCAGTATAGAAAATATTAATATTTTCCAATATATTTTTTAAAGGGTAATTATACTTATCTATTCATTTGAATAATTTACTTCATAATTTTAATTTCTTTTTTTCTGGATGGTTGTGAAATAAATACTGCATTATTTTGTAATTATATTATACATATATATATATCATTATTTTGTAATTATATTATACATATATATAATTATTTTGTAATTATATTATACATATATATAATTATTTTGTAATTATATTATACATATTTTGTAATTATTATTACTGTAATTATTTGAATATTGTATTTTATTCATTTGAATAATTTACTTCCTAATTTTAATTTTTTTTCTGGATGGTTGTGAAATAAATACTGCATTATTTTAAATTTTAGACCAAAGAACACAATTTGTTTTCAATTAGAAATTATGATTTATAACTTTCTGATTGGTTACTTTAAAAATATTTCTGATTTATATAAATATTTCACAAGAAATTTCTTTTTTAAATATGTGTCAATTGTATGTCGACTTGTACATATAAATGATATAAATATTTAGTATTTTTTATACTTCGATTGATTTACTTGATCAATATTAGCGAAAATTGTTTAGCAACAAGGGAATAATTTACATGAAATAATATTATCTACAGATAATATTTCCATACATTTACACCCTATTTGTTGTTCACAATTTTTGATATAATTCGTAAAAATTCGTTGTCATAAACATATAATTTAGTACATAAAAATATCTCATAAATTCTGAATCTTTTAATTTTTAAATGAAAAAAAATCCAAATTTAATATTTGCAGTCCCATATAAATTATTTTCGTATTTATTCTTATTTTTTGATAAAAAAAAAGCCCTCATTTCCTCCAATGTGGGATACCAATATGGGTAGAGCGTAGACCTAAGCGTAGAATCCTTGCATTTTATTTTGGACCAATGATATCTTCTAAATGTACCTCGGTTACTTTGGATATGTTACGTTTATTCAATTACATCAGTGAATAAAGAGATACTAAATTTTCGGAGCACAGAAATATTCTGAAATTTATTTATTCATTACTATAATTTTACATTTGAATAATTGCTCTGCCGTATAAAACTCCTCGAATATTCCCTTAGTGATATTTTTTATGTATATTAGATATGAAATATATCATTTTAATGGGTGTATATCATTTTAATGGGTGTATATCATTTTAATATATTTATGTACTTGCTCTTATATACAAGAACATAAATAAAACTTATATTAAAAATTTTTCTTTGACATTTTAAATTAGTTTGTTACCATGCAATTTATTTTCATCACATATAATTAATTTTGAAAAAAAAAATCATGAAAAATGTTGGGTTTCTTTGTCTATATTAAATCACCATTTACTTAAATATACCTTGCAATGCTTCTATCTTAACCTTCATTTGCATCATATTTTATCAAATTTAGTAATTACAAAAATACATATGAACAAAAAATTTTAATATATTTTATTGCAATTGTATGTGATTTTAATATTCTGTTGAAATTCGCTTAAAAGAAAACAATTTTGAATAAATTTAATTCATTCCATAGGCGTAATCCCTAAAAAAAAAACCAAAATAAAAATATTCAATTTAATATAGCTTTAATTTTCTTTTCTGTGAAAGCATGATTAAATTCGAATAGAATGCTAAATCCAACATTAGCAGCAATTTTAATATCAGTTCAGATTTCAGATTTTGAGAAACGTCAAAGAATAACTTTTAATAAAACACCAGGAGAGAAACATAAATTGTAACGACAGCGTTTAATAAAACTTTTAATTTCAGCAAAAGCAGTTGGAAAGAATTCAGCATATATTTCAATTTTCATAAAATGGATGATTTCGACAAAAGTATATTTTAATAAGGCGAATAAAAAAATTAGAAAATAAGTTATTAAAATGTCTCACTAAACTCATTCTTCCTTTCTGCAGTTGTATCTTAATTTTAATTTTAATTAATATTATTTTGGAAGAAAACCTTGCACATTCCTTTATGAATCAGACTAATTTGCTTTAATTTAAATTATATTGAGAAACTTCTTAATCAATATGTGTTTTGAGTTCACTGAAAGACATTTTTTTAAAATGATTATAAAAAAATATTAAAATTTTCCAATATAAATTTTATGAGTAATTATAATTACCTATGCATTTGAATAGTTTATTTCAAAATTTTAATTTCTCCTTTTGTGTATGATTATGTAATAAATATTTCATTAATTTGTTTTTTAGACCGAAGGGCACAATTTCTTGTTCAATTAAAAAGTAATTAAACAAATATAGTTTAAAAATTAATTAATTTAAATTACATTGAGAAAATTTTTAATCAATAAGAATTTGGAGCCCACTCAGTGAAATTTTTCCAAAATGTTTATAAAAAATATTACTGTTTTCGAATAAAAATTTTAAAAGTAATTATAATTATCTATTCATTTGAATAATCTACTTCGTAATTTAAATTTCCCTTTTTGTGGATGATTATGAAATAAATATTGCATTAATTTAATTTTTAGAAAAAAGAACATAATTTCTTTTTTAAATAAATATTATTTAAAATAACATATTAATGGTCGTTCTAAATATTTTTATTTTATTTTATAAAAAATATAACATTTATTTTATTGTATTTATCTTTTTTAATTTACTGATTAATTTACTGTAGTTATGCCATAGATAATATGCAATATTATTTTTTATTATAAAATTTGACATTTAATGATTTTATTCTATTTTTACTTTTCAAACAAACAAAATATTTCTTTGAAAACCATTTACAAAAAAATACGTATTTTGACTGCAACAAATAATTTTAGAAACTGCTTTCAATTTCTTATTTTTATAAATGTAACTACAAAAATCATTTTGCCCAGCATCAAAACATTTTTTAATGTTTTATTTTTTAAAGAAAATGTGAAATTAGTATCTAGAACATGCTTATATTATTTGATTTATACTATATATTCAAAATTACAGAAATTCAAATAAAAAATATTCTTATTACAAGTAAAAGATTATTTTACCTTTATAAATATGAAAATCTGCCATATTTATTTAAAAACTATTTTTTGTTGCTAAATGTGCCTTTGATGAATTTATTTGGTTGTACATTCGTAAATACATTATTGTATTAAATGAAAAATAATTAATAACATAATTTCAAGAAATGATTGTAGCCCCGAATTTTATTTCAAAAGAAGAAATTAATTTAATTTTATTCACTACAGTCGTTAAAATTTAACTGTTTCTTTTTGTCGTTTATTATTTTTGAGTAGCAAAATGGTTCAAATAAAACAAAGAAAACATTTTAAGATGGTATCAATGATTTTATTTATTCTTTTATACAGAACAAAATAAATAAAACTTTAGCACATTAATTTGAGCCCGTTTGAAAGAGTTTCTTTCTCAAAATGTCCTCCTTTTTCAAAAAAAAAAAAAGATTCATTCCGATTTTGCTTTGTTGTTAAATGCCATTAGCTCTTCCTTTCACTTAGCACTACAAATGCAAGATTTGTTCGTTTCTGAATACATCTGTGTTTGAAGCCTTGTTTGTTATAAATTATGGTCTTTTTCTTACATTTCTTGATAGACTAGTTAAAAATGCTGCACCAAACACGGTCATTACCGTTTTCCTAAACAAGACCGCCTTCAGACCAAATTTCATGAATAAAAGCAAAGAGGAAAAATTATTTTCCTTTCAGTTAAGCATGGACCATTCTTACAATGACTACATTTATTTTTTCAAGTATTCGAGATAATATATCCTAAAAAAGGAGATGAAAGTCGGTTGAACGAATGAAATAATTTTTTTTAAACATGAAATTCAAGAAATCGTTGTTTTGAATGTAATATTTTTATTTACAGTCAGAAATTTGCAATAAACATTTAGAATATTTTTCTTAAAATTTATATTAGAAAGAAGAATTAGGTTTATTAATTTGAAAAAAATTTATAAATATTGCAATAATTGACCATTAGTATTCTGGAAAATTTTTAAAATATTAGATAAATTTTACAAAGATATGTTTCTAAACAAACTTTTGAACTAAAAATAGATGATTACATTTTAAGTTGAAAACTATTTTCTGTTTGGCACTAATACTCGTTTTGATGATAATTTTTCGAAAAGCTAAAAATTTATTGTAATATCTATATAAAAATATAAATAAATCTTGGAAATATTTAAAAATGTTATTATTAAAAAAACTACATTTGTAACCGTGGTTCCTCCTATGCACGCAAAAGTGCCCCTTGGGGCATTCAGTAAAAATGGTCAGAGGGCATTGAGACTCTCACTCGAGAAGATCACAGGACAACTAATGGTGTCTCAGAGACGTTTAGTTGAGAGGAAATAGCTTTATTTTTGGCCAAGAAGTGGAATCCTTCCATAAACCTAGACTAACAGTCTTTAAATGTGTTACATGTTGTATGTCTCAATTGTTTATATGTGATATTTGTGAGCGTGTAAAGAAATCTGTGAAGTGTGAATTATCGTGTGAAGAATCTTCCCAAACCTGTTTCTCAAGTCTCTACCCAACCATGCCAGTTACAATTCAGCTGCACAACCGACAGCATTACAATCTGGCGCCCAACGTGAGGCCTTACATGTAAACTACAATCTGGCGAACAACATGGGGCCGTCCTTACGTAATATCCTACATATTGTAATAAAATGCTTTAAAAGTACTTGAATATAATTAATCTAGCAACTATTTATTTTTAATTATTAATTTTTTTAAAAAATAAAAAGTTTGCATTTTTCTTAATTTTTTTTTTTTCCTTCTAGTTCAAATTGCTTTGATTTTAAATTTTCAATTTTAACAACACTTTGCGAACAATTCAGCTTAAAAATTGGGGAAAATATAACAGGTAATAGATCCAAAGGGAGATAATAAATACATCAAAAGATTTAAAATGCAAGTTTCTAATAAATTAACACTTTTTGATAACCTCTGATGTACAAGTTTAAAAACAAATCTACAGTTGAGTGCAGTTTAATTATTTGCATTTCGTACCATCTAATTATGTTTTTATGTTGAAGTTATCATTCTTCGTTACTTTGAGGAAGTATCGATAAATTAATTAAAGTTAACGATCTAGCAGTCATTAGGATTCCATTAATTGATTAAGTCTATTCTTAAGAGAACGTTTCCCTGAAGTCACTTCAGTGGATTATTTTGTGCCAAAAATCATTCCTTTTCGTTTCACAATAAAAGCTTAGATTTGCATTATTTTTTATTTATACCATTTATTAATTTAACATCCAAATTATCGCGTTTCTTATTTGTTTTGCTCATTGTCTACTTAGTTTAAAATCATTTGGTTTTTAAAGAGAGATGCAATACATTACAAAAGTAACAGAACTGAAATTTTCGAAAATGTCAAAATTTCAGAATACGATTGGTGAAATATTTTCGAAATAGTTTCGAACTTTGTTTCGAAAGTGCTTAAAAATTGCTTTCGAAACTTATGCTATTATTCTTGTTTGAAAAGGCATGTATTTTGTTCAAAATGGATTTCATAATAGTCCATTTTCTATCTGGGACTCATCATTGATTCCATCAAAGGAATTAAGTTTTATTATTATTATTATTATCAATGCAATTGCAAATCATTTATGTGTACTTAGAATGGCAAAGTTTAATGTTAATGTCTGTGGTGATATAGAAGGAACGTGTTGATGTATCACATTATTGCATGATAGAGATTTCTAAACAAGAATTATATAGCAAATATTACTTATAAACTATATTAATATCAATGTCTTTAATTTACAGTACTTAAAGTAGACTGTTGTAATGATGCCTTTAGCAAATTAAAAACAGAAACACCAATACCATAAAACTATATTTTGATAACGATTTATCAAAATTATAACGTAATAAACTATCTGAATATCCATTGCAATGAATACCAAAGTGTAGGAAAACCTTACATTATAATTGTTTTCTTCAAAATGTCGATAACTTTATTTATTTAGAACTGCAAAGAAATCCCCCCCAAAAAAGCAAAGTAACAATTAAATTTACATTATTCTAAAACGCTTTATACAATGCTAAGCAATGAAACTAAATTAATATTCATTTGCAAACTGAAAAAAATGTCAAAGGACTACTCGTTTTAATTCTAATAAAAAGATTCAGAAATTCCGAAATGTTTTTTTTTTTTAAATTTGGAGTTAGTTATCATGTTTTTTTTTTTGCTTATTACATATTGTCGAATTTTTTTACCTATACTTTAAAATAAAAATAAAATGTATAGTCATAAACAAACAAAAAAAACTATGTTACATATATTTATATATACATTATTTGTTAGTCTTTAAGTTTCATTTGTGTTTTATTGAATATTTTTTTTGTTAAAAATATTTGTATATGCATATTATTTACTATTTTTATTAAAAATTAGTTGCATTAAATTTAAACAAAACTTTGTTGATAGCTAAAATTTTATTTAAAGAAATATTTTTCTTTCATTACTTTTTGAGCAAAGACCAAATTCATAGAGGGAAGAAAAATATAAATTCAAAAAATTAAATTTATATTTATCAAAGACAAACCCCTTTACAAAGACCCCTAATAAAACTCACTTTTTAAAATCAGAAATAAATAATTAAATCCTTGTTTGTAAAATGTATCGAATCTAATTTTCCATTTGCATTTTCTCTATACGTCAAATAATCGATTAATTTAAAGAATATTCAGAAAACTCTTCTGCCAGCATTAAAGTAATTAAACTTTTATCTAATCCCTCCCTCCAATCGGAATGGGGTCGAAAAATAAATCCTCCCCGGATATCAAAACCCCTTTACGTATCTCCACCCCCCCTCTCACCTTTTCTCACAAAACTATTTCCCCAGACTTAAATAATTCAAAGTTCTGTGGGGAAGTATGTCAAGTATTGCGCCCATCCAAATATAAAAGTTCGAGAAATAGCGCTAAAAGATAGATTTTATTGATTTATAACCCACATTGTTCGTCCTTTTCTCGATTTTCCGACGCTTTTCTCTTCCTGCAAAGTGGGCTTCCCTGCCATTCTTTGCTGACGTACACGTACCATTTACTACCCCGTCCTTCAGTCGACCCCCATTCTTTCCAGAAATCGTCTGACAGATTTTCCGTACGCTCCGAGTGTTTGAAAAATTTCAGATTGGATAACTATTTTATCTCCCCTGGAATATCGTCTATTACGCTGGGGGATTTTTATTTATGATGCAATGCTTTTCTTTGATATTTCAACACAAATGTGCATTCCTCCCATGCTATTTTAGACGCAAAATATACGATAACATTAAGGGAGGTTGCTACAATCACAAGGGTATAATTCTTCTAATGCCACTGAAAAGTATTTGTGTTATCTAAAAGATAGCATGTAAGGTGATTTATACTCAGTTTGCCTTTTTTTATTACTACATGATTATTTCATTGATTGGACAACTATAATTGAAATAGATTAAATGTTTTTGTTATCTAAATTACAATAATAAATTTATAAAAAAAAAGAAATAATCAAAAAGTTTGGGAAGTTTGGATGGTTAATGGATAGGAATGGTTATGAAATAAACAAATAATGGGGAAGCCTTCACCTGGTAGTGCACTAGCATTTTGATATTTATTTTAGTAAGCAGTATTACTAATTTTAACATTTCAATGTCGATAAAAAGTTAAAAAGTGAGCTATATTTCAGGGGAGAGGCAACCAGGGTTGCAAGATTGGTGCTGTAAAGGACTGATCGAAAAATTCCAAATGGAAATTTTGAATTGTGTCAACATTCAGGAAAGTTGTACCATTATTGTACTTTTCCTTCACTTATTATTGAAGATCTACAAAAGACATAGAAAGAATTATCAATGATATTCCAAAGCATAACGTCCTTTTTCATTACAAAATGCAACCATCTTACATTTAATACGGTGGCACATTTAACTGGTGCAAAAAGCAGGTGCTTGACACTGCAAAACGAAATTTGGCCAATGTTGCCTTTCAGAATGTATGTAAAAAAATCAAGATATATTATTTTTAAGTACCCTTTCTTTCAAATTAAATTTTTCTTTTTTTTAAGATAATGTGGATCATATATTAGAAAAAAGTAGCTTAGTTTTGTAAAAATATTAGTTTAGTTTATTAGAATATTAGTTTCTCTAAAAATATTATCCATTTTTATTTAACTATGTTAGTAGTAAGAAAATTCTTATAATTTTCTTTTTGGAATCTCAGATATGTACAAATTTCATTGCCTCAGATGAAAAAATAATTAACAAATTTAAGTATTTAAAATCAAATTCAGAAATTAAAAGTTGGAGTACAGATTTATAACTCCATTATCATTTCGGAGGCCCAATGACCAAGACTTTTGTGGCATTTAAAAAATAAACATGAAAAGTAAAAGTTTCTGAAATTTTCAATACCAAAAAAAGCATGGTAAAAAATTACTTTAATCTGTAAATTACTGTATATTTTTTTTATTTTAACAACTACATATCATGAAAAAATAAAAGAAGCATATATTTAAAATGCCTGACTATATATATATATATTGCTTTTGCGTTTCTTTGTATTTTTTGTAAAACGGATCCCCTTTACAGATTCCTAGTACCCGAGACATTTGCTAGCCATAAATAATAAATATGAAACATATTACAAGTAAAAGTCTCTGAAATTTTCAATAACAAAAATAATTATTTTAATCTGTAAATTGCATTATTTTAATCTGTTTTAATAATATTTGAATTCATTAAATCATCTTTTTTATTTAGTCAATAAAAGGTTAGTTTATTTTTCATTATATAAAGTTTTATTTTGTTTTTATATACAAAAAAATAGTTTTTCTGTTTAAATTTATAACTAACAATAGATTAATAAGTTTAGTAAATTACGAATTTCATATAGAAATTAATGTGAAATAAATAATGTTGATCTTAAATAAAAAGTGAATATTCTTGGTGAATGTCGAAGTTATCTTAAATCATTTTGTTAAAAATAACAACCATTTTTGAGTAATTTTCTGTTTGAAAGATAAAAACAGGGTTTTTATAATTTGTGCAGAATTATTATAATTACATTGAAGAAAGCATTGAAAGTAATTATAAATTGTTTACGGTGTTTCATGGATAAATATTAAAATTCTTGAAGATAATTTACAGAAAAAAAAAGCTATGAATGAATACAATGGTAGTTATTTCAAATAATTGAATAAATAAATAATAATTATAAATCTGATTGTATACCATGGCATATCTTTAAACGTATAATAATAAATACTAATAAAGAAAGTTTAGATAACAGAAAAATTAAAGTACTTATTAAAAATACATAATTTTTATTTTCGGTATAAACTATTGAAAAGTTAAGACAAGAAACTTGACGATTTAAATTATTAAATATATAACAACAATTTTCGTTTTAGGTTTAATCGTTCGAATTCAACTAAAATATAAAGCAGTTTATTTAAAAAGAAAATTATGTATTTTTTCCTAATTTTTTTACTGTTACAAGTTGAAAATTCATAATCTAAAATGATAATTGTTAGAATAATTATTAATAATTATAATAATTTTTAAATATAAAATGACTGACAATTTTCGGTTATATTTTAATTGTTAGAATACCACAAAAGTACAAAGTATTTTATTTTAAAAAAATATATATATTTTTTTATTTTCTTAAATTTTTTATTTTTTTCCCCAAACGTTTTACTTTTACAAGTGGAAAACTCATAATGATAATTATTATAATAATTATTAATAATAATTATAATAATTATTAATAGTTATTATTTTAATAATTATTAAATATATAACGGCTAACAATTTTCATTTTCATTTTAATCGTTAGAATTCCTCTAAAGTACAAAGAAGTTCATTAAAAAAAAAAAAAAAAAAAAATCCTAAACTTTTTTATCCTTATCCTCAAATTTTGAAAAACCCATACTCTAAAATAATAAAACCTTTTTTTGAAAAAGTATGATTGCAACAAAAGGCATCATCATGAGAGGAACTTCTTAAGGAATAAGTTGGAAGATTAAATGAACCGAAAAAACTCTGAGCAAAGCTCAATTGTAATTGTCTTCTGCTTCATTTTGTTTTGAGCTTTTGGTAAATATCTCTGAAAAGGCAACTTAAGAAAAGAAGATGCTTCTAAATCTTTTGAACGATATATCAACAGATACCGGTGTTTAAAAATATGATCAAACCTTTTCTTGCAAATAAATTTTCAAACCCTTCTTTGAAGACTGCTTTTTGATTAAGTTTTTTTTTCTGGAATTTACTTCCTGATAATATAATTTTTTATATTTTATATTTACCAAAAATTTAAAGAAGAAAACTTTTTTCTTATGGTAATGTTTTTTTATTCTACGAACGGAAATTACATCTCAAATAATATTTTAAAAAGTAAATTTACTATTTGACTTACTAGGAGTAAACAGCAATATCGCCATAACGATTATGGAGCTTATTCCTACAATCACCAGCAAAGATATTCCAATTCCTCTCCAATTGTGAGAGT
The DNA here is from genome assembly GCA_021605075.1 of Caerostris darwini. Lineage (NCBI taxonomy): Eukaryota > Metazoa > Arthropoda > Arachnida > Araneae > Araneidae > Caerostris > Caerostris darwini. Next base: position 1,265,741 of record BPLQ01006959.1, read on the forward strand.
CAGGTATTACTTCTTCTTCCTAAAATAGAAAAATAAGTTTTAAAAAAAACGACAAAATAGCTTTTACATAACATTTTTACATACTTTATGAACATATTCCAAGCATAAATATTTATAATAATGAACAAGACATTTATATTGTCAATTACAAATTATCCAAGCCCACACTAATAAATTTCTGTGATACAAACAGGTTTAAATCAATGTTTTAAAAATCAGTTAAAATAAGATTAACTATACAAATAAATAGAAAATATTCGTGATTTGAGTTTAATATGTAATAAAGTGTTTTATTTATAATTTTCAAAGAAGATGTAATGTGATGTCCTTGCATGTATTAATGTGATGTCCTTGCATGAATTATTTTATGATGAGTGATTATTATCACTCGCCATAAAATAATTCTTCAAATTTATTAAGATTATATAGAAAAAGCTCTTCCCTTTCTTAAAAGCTAAATAATTTAGCAACTAAATAATTTAGACTTAGTTAAGTCTAAATTTTTTAGTTGCTAAATTATTTATTTCTTCAATTATTTATTTCTTCAATTTCTTCATTGGTAGAAGTTATACTAATTTAATATTTTATTTTTTAAACAACATTATCAACATTGTTCATTCAAAATGTATCATAATTATATTTTATTTACGTTTTCAAAATTCCTGAGATCAATTTTAACAACCGCCTATAATTTTGAGATTTATGAATTTTTGTTTCAATTAACATTTAATATTATAAAGTATATGTTACATAGCTCTTCATTAGATGTCAACCAAACAATAAGCAATTTTGTATGAATATCAAAAACATTTAATGTCTTGGTTGGCATAATCATTAAATTTGATTCATAATTCATAATTGGCATAATTCATAATTTGATTGTATTTGCTTAAATGAAGTAATAAAATGTTCTCAACTGTTTAAAAAATACTTAAAATGGCTAGTGAACTTGTGTTTTAGCAATATGATTCACTGTCGTCAGGCTTAATATGGAATTTTAATGGTTTTTTTCACGAGTGTCAATAGTTCTTAGAAATTCTAGTTAGAAATCTGCAACAAATATGTCAAGGCTAAAACGAATTAGTTGAATTCAGGTACCCAACATTAAAAAAAGAAAAAAAAAACTCGAATATTGTAATCTTTTTAGACTTTAAAATATTTGATATTACATAAAACAAAGCATTAATTCAACACAAAAACATTTTGTATAAAAATTGTAAGGTGTATAAATTCTCAATTCTTACAGTTTTTACAATACATTTATAGACATTTAGTCTTAAAATTCTTGTCGTCACTGAGGCATTATATAGTTTTTCCATTTTATATAGGATTTAATACTTTATGGAAATACACTGTAGTTTAAGAATTTAAGCAAAACATAACATATTTTATTAGATTAGTATTGTTTACCAGTCTTAAGTTTGAAGTAAACAGCCATTGAAGTATGGCAGAATAAACAATATTAAATGTAAGAACATTCATCTTTTTTTATATTTCATGTATGCAAGCATAAAAGTCCCAAAAGCATAAAATACATATCGAGTAACTATCATAATCTTCAAATGTTGTTACATTTTGTAAGTTGCACTCATGCACCTTAGAGATTATATTGAAATATGTTTATTTATAACACAAGAAATCATGCTATGAAAACATTTTCTTTGAACTTTTTGCATTTTAAATACAAATTTGTGAATTCCTGACCTAATTGAATAGTAGATTCTTATAAGATTTTAATCTCCAATCTAATTTCTGTAAAATGAAAATTCCATTTGATTTTTTTTGAAAAATAAACTTCGGTTAAATAAAGTTGTAAAATATTTTCATTATGTAGGATCTAAAAATAATCCTTTAAATTATATAGATTGAATTAAAAAAAGGAATCTAGGCAATATTTTTTGCTCCTTTCATTTTTTCACACCGAAAAATTCCGAGAACTAAAACACTGCTTCGAATAACTAATAGAATACTCCAAAAGTTTTAACTAGTTTGTGTATGCACCTTTTAATTTTTCTAACAAATGAATTTTTAATCTACAAAGGAAGAATAGGATAAATTTGAAAATTTAATCATTTTTATAATGTTTCTTTTATATTACAATATTGCACTTTTAAATACGAATTTCTCAATTTTGTATACAAACAAGAATTGGATTTAATGGACTTTATACACTTGGTAAAATAGAGATATCAATATAGTATTTAAAAAAAAACTCTTATTTAGAAAAACTTAAAATATTGAAACTTATTTTTAAATTCATAATATAATGTATGTTCGTAACAAATGTTTTTAATCATTTTAATTAATTTTTATTTTAATGCGTTGGTAATTCTTAAATCTTCATCAAACAAACTTAATATAAAAGTAATTGCTTTCTTCAAAGGGTTTTTATTAACTCTTACCTTGCTATTATTACTATTTCAAACAGGCACAAATCGGAAACGGGAAGATGAATTTTCTAAGAATTCATAAACTTCTATCTTTTCATTTTTATGGTTTCAGATATTTATGGTTTCTTCTGTACTATAGTTACTTTAACAGTACTACTTTTAATTCAACCCACAGCTGAAGAATCGCTGCTCAAATGGGTTCCAAAACGCCTCTAGGTAGATCGAGGGCGATTGGTTTCCTATAACCATGCACTTAATTGATTTTGCTCTTGGAGTATCTCCCCAGAGCTTTGCTTTGCACTTTGTGGGTTCTGGCGTTGCTGGTAAGTGTTGCGGAGTGTATCTATTATTGGTTGTGGTAATGGTTAAATGAGCATGGTCAATAACGAGTAAAATACTTTCTAATTCAAACAAATATATTTTTCTATTTTCGTTACTTGTTAGAAACCTCTACGAAAATTTAATTACTTTAATTGATTGTCTGTTATTTTAGTCAAGAGTCCCCAGAATTTTTTAAGTACTTTTAAAATAACGTCTTTAAAATTTTTGATGCAGTAAACTTATATAAATAATATGTATAATAATATGTATATATAATAATAATAATATGTATAATATGGGGGAAAAGGTCAAGAAATGAATTTAATTTAATGTATATTCCCAAATATAAGCTTAACAAATAATTAATCATTAATAAATGCTAACAATTTTAAATGAGAATTTTAGTATTATTGCTTGCATTTGCTAAAACTTTGAACTAAGATAGTTAACAGCTATAATGTAAAATAAGTACCAGATTCAACATGATAAAAATAAGGACAATGGTTCTTGAAAAAGTGGTGTACCACACTCTACCGAGAATATAGCATAGCAATTTTAAATGAATACATCCAGTGGAAACATGTGAAGATAAAATTGTGCTTATCTCTTCTTTCCAAGAAACTATCAGGATGACTTTATCAGCATATTATGCATATTTTCGAAATAGGCACGAACAACTTTTAAATTCGTTTTGCTTATTGGTTATCGCGCGTTTTGAGTTTAATGATAATCGCCCAACGAACTTTTCATCTAGTTCTACTATTTAAGTCAGTATTTTGTTCATTAAATTCATTTCTTATAAATTATATTAAAATTCGAAAAATATTAAATACAAGGATTATTTATTTAATTATATAATATATGTCTTTAATTATAATAATAATCAATGCAATTGTTATCTATGTAATCTTTATATTTAAGTATACGATTTATGTAATAAAAAGTTAAAAATTTCATCCATAATTGTAAGAAAGATTACTTATTATGAATCATTAATTATCTTAACCGCTTGAGAGTGCAACTTCTTCTACCACTAGAGAAAGTACTTTTAAACAACTAATTTACAGACATTAAATTTGAATTCTTATAGTGAAAAAATTGTGTAATTAAAATCTAACACATATTTTGATTTTAAATAATTTAAAAAAATATATATTTTACTATTTTTACAATAAACTCGTCTTGTGTATGATTTGAATACATTATTTTTATTATAATTTTACCTTTCACAATTATTTAATTTAATAAAATTAACAAAAAGCGTTTTATTGATTTTTTAGAAAAATATTTCTATACACATTCTAAGGGATAAAGTAAAAAGAGAACAGAAGTAATATAGTGAAATCATGATTTTATTACAAAAAATATTTAGGAAGTATCTCTTTTTTTTAAATGTCTCTGTAAAAAGAAATAACAATCGAAGAAACTTACGCTGTAAAAATCAGTACCTCCTCTAATTTACAGAAATTAAATTTTAACTCATCTACTGAAAAAATTTGTGTAATTAAAAATGTAATACATATTTTAATTTTAAATAATTTTAAAAATTGTTTTACTTATTTACACTAAACTAGTCTTGTATGATTTAAATACATTATTCTTATTATTATAATTATAACAATTATAATAATATTATTTTAATTTAATAAATATAAACAAAAAGCTTTTTATTGTTTTTTTTATTCTTAAATTTCTATACATATTCAAAAGGTCAAAGCAAAAAGGAACATATGTACTATAATGAAACCCCTATTTTGTCACAAAAGAATATCTAGAAAGTCTCGTTTTTTCTTAAAATGTGTCTGTAAAAAATATTAATCGAAGAAATTTAAGATGTAAAAATCAATACCTCCCATAATAATTTATCAGCTATAAAAAAAAAAAAAAAAAAAAAATTCTATTATTTCACCCAATCATAATATTTGGTACATAATGCTCCATTTTATAATTATACTATTTTGTTTATTTTTGTTAATTTTAAATATTTTAAAATACAGTTCAAGAATTTTTCGAAATTTATATTTTTTAATCAATATTCCTTTCATCTAAAATGTATACTTTTACTATCAGAAACAGTTTTTACTATTTATGGAAAAAAAAAATATTTTTTAAATACTCCTTAACAAACAATTTATCATTTTTAATGAAATAATAATTTAAATTGATTTAAAATGTAAAATCAATTCAAATTCTCTTATGAAAATTAAAAAAATAATATTCATGGTTCTTCGAGTGTTAAAAGGTGGTTGCAACAAAAATACAATATTTTTAAAAGGCTAAATTAATAAGATAAAAAATAAAATTTCTCTCAAAAAGAGGATTAAAAACTAAAATATTTCTGATTTCGAAATCTAATTTTTAATTTTTTTAAATATTTTGTTTTGTATAAAAAACTACTTACTCTTTACAAAGAATCTGTTAAAATATTATATAAGAATGAAGAAGAATCTTCTTTTTTATAAGAATGCTTAAGAAATATTTTAAAGTCGCTTATTTTTAAAGTATGGATATTTTTCAAAAATCTAAATATAAATCAAAAATCAGTTTTTGTTAACGTTTTTCGAAATTTTGTTAACGCTGTTTGTTTTGTTTCGATTTTTTGTTAAAGTTTTTATTCGTTTCAAAAGCTGATTTTTGCTTATTTCAAAATGATAAATAATATTCTGAAAATGTATGTCATATCCTTTCATATCAAAAAATGACGAAAAAATATTCAGTAACTTTTAATATGATCTGGTAAAAAAAATATCAAATATTTAATAGGAAAATAAATTTTAAAAATCACAACAGTTGAATGTTAAAAAGATAATTGAAATCTTTTTCTGATAATTAATTTTAAACTTTTATTAGAATGTATCTATATTTTTTAATTTAAGAAATATATCTCATGAGCTGCTTAATGATATCCCAATACTTTTACATTTTTCTTCTTCATTGGCGCAACAGCCCCGTAGTGAGCCAAGGCCTTTTGACTAAGTATCCTCTTGTTGACATCATTCGATAACAAACACTTATTTATATAAATCTGTATTTTATTTTAATGCAAAAATATTAAGTATTATATCATTTTGTATTATAATGCAATTTGTTTTCAAACTAATAAGTACATTCACATATGATGATATTTAATACGTGATAATACTAGTTATGGTACTATTATCATGTATTAAATATTGTCAATAAACTATTATTTGTGATTTATATGTTGTTGTATTTGATCTTTTCATAGGAAAACATATAAACTAATTAATATGTCATCTTCTTCAAAGGCGTGATAGTCCCATAGTGAGCCAAGGGTGTCTGGTTTCTGGCAGATTTCGAGAGAGGGGAAGTTTTCTTTTCACAGGGCATAGTTGGCATCTTTATGCCCAACACTCTACACTCATATTAGACTGGGATGTACGGTTTAAAGTGGATTCCAAACCACTGCAAACATTCACGTCACTGCTGAGTTGCGAACCCGAAGCATGTGGCACCGAGCGTCAGAAGGTCACTCTCCCACAAGTCCCAATATTTTTACCAATTAAAAAAAAATAATTAAAATATCTTTTTAAATAAAAGAAAACAAAAATCATAGGAAAAATTCTTCCTTACTTTTAAATTTAAATATTATGGACCCAATCATTAATATATATATATATATATATATATATATATTATATATTTCGCCAGTAAAATACCTGTAAAAATAATCGACAGCTATAAAAGCTATTTCGGAAACTAGAAAAATATTGATTATCTTTTCAATTATTCATGAGAGAAGTTTTCTTGTTAACGTGGTTAAGTTGTCCACCTCGCAAACAAACCTCTACAATCATATTAAACTGGTTCCTACAGTTTAAAGTGAATTGAGAACAACTACAAACATCCATGGCACCTATGGCCCCGAGCACTAGTCACTCGGCCAGCAGGCCCCAATATATTCGTATTTTCACCAATACAAAAAAATTATCAAAAATATTTTTTTTAATACAAGAAAATAAAAGTCATAAGAAAAACATTTTCCTTATTTTTTTTAAAAATATTATGGACCCAATCATTCTTTAAAAAAAAAAAATCGCCAGAAAAATACCTGTAAAAATAATCGCATCAAAACGACAGCCATAAAAACTTGAGTCCTGAAAAAAAAAAAAAAACAAGAGTGTAAAATCAACAAAGGTAACATGTCAGTATCCAATTCATTTCTCGTCGCATTGGCCCTGCGTAAAAACAAGCTATTTCGGAAACTAGAAAAATATCGATTCTCATCTCTTCAATTATTCGCCTTCCCCGGCATCAGATTTAGCTGTTTACTTTAGAATCACGTACCTGAAGTCGACAGAATTTTGGCGAAAAGCAATCGAAAAAGTAAAGTCCAGAGCACATGCTAAGAACGAGACCATACAGGGAAAAAGGACTTTTTATAACTCGGGTCCGTATTTTATATGTTAGTACTTCATAAAATCGTGAAACTTGATAGTTTTGTGGGGCCATAAAACCCTGAGGCAATGCTTCGTGGGAAACTATTTCGCTTATTTATTCACTTATTTATTTCCTATGTCCCATCGTTTTATTGTGCACTGTTGTTTTTGTTGAAAGCGATCGACTATTAAGGAAATTGCTGAGCTAGAAGTTTTGAAACTTCCCTTTTTGCTCCTTATTTCATTTATTTATTTATTTATTTTTTGAAGTCAAAAGATATAAAAGATATAGACGAAGAATATGGAATCTGTGAAAGGAATGGAAAATAACGGTTTCGCTTCCATTCTTTCCGTTCGAAATTATAAAAAGGCTTTTTATTTATTTATTTTTTTTTTTTGTCGGAACAACGCAATATGGTTCATGGGTTAAAAAGAGAAATGCAACAATATTAAATTGGATTTTTTGGGAAAAAGTTTAGAACTCATGAATAGATTACAAGACTTCTTTGTTAAAAAGGAAAGAACTTGTTATAAGATACATGCAAGTATATAGCAGACTTTCCCAAACCAGCTTAGAATTTCCGGAAATATCTAGTCTATACAGTTTGGAAACAATGTAGTTTTCATGATAAAATGTATTTGTTAGTTAATGATAAAAAAGATTTACACAAGTCTTTTACAGAGTTTAAAATATGTCAATAAAGGCATATAGCTGTGAAACCAAAAATCTCTCATATTTTATGCAGCAAATAAATAAATATATATTGGAGACATGAAAGAATCAGAAGACATGCATTTATGAAGTTTCATTCAAATTTAATTCATCTCTGAAAATGTATATGTCAGTTAATGTCAGAAAATGAAATTGTCAGAAAATGAATGAATGAATGAAATGAATTTATCAGAAAGTATATTTTTAGTATTTGTTACATGAAACTTTTAGAGAGATTAATATATGTCCTTAAGTGCATAACGCCGTGAAACCGAAAATAACCCATATTTTATGCAGCAAATAAATAAATAAATATTAGAAATATGAAAGAATCAGAAGACATATATTGATAAAGTTTAATTCAAATTTAATTCATCTCTCAAACTATATTTTCCAGTTTATGATAAAAAAGATTCACATTAAATTTTTGCAGAAATTAATATTAGTTATTAAATGCATAAAGCTATGAAACCAAAAATCTCCCATATTTTATGCAGCAAATAAATAAATATATATTGCAAATATAAAAGAATCAGAGGACATATATTTATGAAATTTCATTCAAATTTAATTCATTTCATCACTTCATTTTGATTTTTATAAATTGAGCAAAATTTAATTTTACTTTAAATACGATTTTAAGTTGAATAATGCATTTTCCCCACAGATTATCCTTTATTACAACAATAAAATAAACACTATTTTTAAATCATTAACTTGCGTGGTAGTAGGCGGAATAAAAAGCACGATAGCACCAAAAACTCTGCCGCTCAAATATAAGACAGCATCTAAACTATATGCATGAGCCCTATTTATAGTAACTTAAATCCTTTTTTCTGAAAAACAAGCAATAGTTCAAATTGGATGTTATGGTTTGCATGAAACAACTATTTTGAAGCTGATTTAAATTTATTTAAGAATCGAAAATTTCCGTCTATCAATCATTTGAGAGCTTAAATAAAAAATGTATACCAGAACTATGTATACCTTTTTATTTTAATGTCGTTACTTGAAGCGACTTAATTCACTATTTCTAGGAAAAAAGTAAATGTTCAAATTGGATGATACGATTTCCAGCAGATACACAGTAACTAGTTAAGAAGTTTGAATTTCAAATAAATAAATTCGGTTAAAGTTAAATTATAAAATCTTAACTTAAAAATTATAAAAATTCCAAAAATAAATTCATTATAAACTCAATTATTATAACAAAAGAATTGTATGGAGAAATGTTTTTGTAAAAACTTTTGTATTAAAGGAAATCACTTAGTATTATAGTTTAAAATTCACGAAAATGATTTGTGAGTTTCATTTCAAAATTTAAACATATATATTAACTCTTATTATAAGAATGAAAATAAGTAACTCCTATGACTACTAACTCTTAATATCTAACCAACTATCTACTATAATTATCAATTCTTATATTAATTCGTAATATATATAGAGAGAAAAAGATTTTATTATCAGATTTAAAATTGTAAACAACTTTTTTTTTTTTTTTTTTTTTTTTTTAAACAATGATGCAAGATCAAATTGAGAATTTATCCAGAATAGTTATAGAGAACAATGCATGCAATCTTCTAAATATTGATGATATTGTATCTAAATTTATTTCCCTAATGCTTGAAAAAATTATAATTATCTAAAAGTATTTTGTTCTTGTTATTTTTAATTTTATTTTTTTTTGAAAAAATATAAAATCACATATAATTTATTTTCTTTTTTGAGTTTGGAAGGAACTTATTGTTGTTTAACTGACGAAACTTCAACTGTCTCTGATAATGAAAATGGTAATTTTACCAATTTGCTGTTTCAATTACCTACAATTCTGAAAAATCGATTTCACTCTAATAGTATCTCTAAAATCATTTTCTTCAAAGAGCTAGTTGATTCAGTAGAGATTTTGCTAGCGTATAACAGAATTTTGCATATAAAACCAAGGTATATTTTAAATAGATTTAAATGCATATTTAAGTGAATGTAGTTACAAATAATAAATTGATAATACAGTGCTTGAATATTTTTTAAAGTTCAAATATGATAATATAAGAAAATATGAAAGTTCAAAACTGAATTAAAAAATTATAATATGATTTTTTTTAATGTACCTTAAATAACGTATTAATTTCACTTCCAGGTGATCAATAAATCGTTTGATAAAATTAAAATAATAATTAATCTAAATTATATATAAATAATATATTTTTATTTATACTGAAGGTAAATTCATTAGTTGGCAGTTCACTCAAGGCGATCAATTTTGTGATTCAAAAAGGTTTTCGAAACATTGTGTTACATCAGAACACAATTGCTAGTTTGATTGAATTATATAGCTTATTATGAAACATTTGATTTTAAAAATATATGAATAATAAATCCAATAAATATCAGAAAAAAATGTCATGTTATTTATTATTTAAAGCAATGGGAAATTGACTTTTCAGTTTGCATACATTTTAGACCATAAATTAGAAAAAATATTACTTTAATTTTCAGGGCTGGAGAAAGTTTTATCAGCTCTGTTGTACCAAACAGCAATAAGTTCCTAACTTCCTCAAAAAAAATATTAATTACCAGTGATTTTATATTTTTTAATGTTTTAATAAAAATATCAAGAAAAAGATTACTAATAGACAATTATGATTTTTTTCCTAAGATTAGAGAAATAAATTTAGATACAATATCATGAACATTTAGAAGATTACATTCATTGTTCTCTTTAACTATTCACAATAAATAAGTTTTAACTTTTTTTAGAGTAAGGAAACATTGTGAAGTAAAATTTAATTGAAGAAAATAAAAATTACTTAAAGCTATGTATTAAAAAAAAAGCATCTTAATAATGTCTCATATCATAGGATTTTTTTCCCCTTCATGTCTGTTTCATCTTTAGTTTTCTCTTTTTTTTTCACCATAAATATACTTGATGTCATAATATCCATTAAAAGTAATTGATTAATGAGTACTATTAAGCAAATGTATACTTTTCGTGATAAATGACTATATAATTTAGGCATTCCTTTGCAAGTGCTGATAAGTCTCTGAAAAATCAATTTGGACAGTATTAAATTATGTTGAGGAGTGTTTAAAAACTTCCCTGCAATTTTTAAAGTCCCAAAATATACTGAAAATGCTCTTGCGGGAGAGCAAAAGTAAAACATGAAGAAGACGTTTAGTGCTTTTGGAAATCATTTGAATAAATAATGGAGTGATTTAAGTGCAAATGCTTTCCGTCCCATCTTCGCTTTGTTAACAAGCTACGAGACACTTTTTTATAATTGCCTGCCAATTCTCAAACAGCTCAACCTGACAGTTATTGAAGAAGTAAAGCACTTTTTGCACTTTAATGCCTTCCTGGCTTTTTTGGTAAAAGTTGAAGATTAAAAAGAAAGAAAAAAAATGGCAAAGAAATGAAGAAAATGGAGAGTGAATAGTACTTAGAAAGACTGAAAAATTACTGAGTTGAATACTTTTATGTAAATTGACATAATTTAAATTAATGTTATGTATTCTTTAATGATGGAATGTGTGTTGAAATTATTCTGCCAAGAAACATGAAATTGTTTATTTAAAACTGTTATTTGTTTATTATCTTAAAATTTAAACAATCGTTTTTACGAAGGACAGTTAAAATTTTTTAATTTATTCAAATTTTTAACTTTGCAGATTTAATTCATATATCACTTGCAATTTTTGGATTACACTTAACATAAATAAAAAAAGCTGTGAAATAGTAATAAATCTATAATGCTATTTCTATAATTCTATTCTACTATTATACTAGTTTTTTTATAGTATTTCTATTTCTATTTTCTATAATACTATTACATCTTTTTTATCTAGTATAAAATCTATAAACTTTCATAGGAATAATAAAGAAAAATTATAATTATTTTTAGTGTTTAATAAAAATACCAAGAAAAAGATTACTAGTAGAAAATTATAATTTTTTCTAAAAATTAGAAAACTAAAATTAGATATAATATCATGAAAATTTAGAAGATTACATTCATTGGTATCTGTAACTATTCAAGTTCTAACTCTTTTTGTAGTAAGAAAACATTATGAGGCAGAATGAAATAAAATTTATTTGAAGAAAATAAAAATTACTTGAAATTATGTATTAAAAAAACATTGAATAATGCCTCACCTCATAGGGTGTTTTTTCCCCCTTAATATCTGTTTCATCTTTAGTTTTTCTCTTTTTACACCATAAATACACTTGATGTCATAATATCCCATTAAAAGTAATTGATTAATGAGTATTATTAAGCAAATGTATACTTTTCGTAATAAATGACTCTATAATTTAAGGCATTCCTTTGCAAGTGCTGATAAGTTTCTGAAAAATCAATTTGGACAGTATTAAATTATGCTGGAGAGTGTTTAAAAATTTCTGTTGGACTTTTTAAAATCCCAAAATATACTGAAAATACTCTTGCGGGAGAGAGCAAAAGTAAAACGTGAAGAAGACGTTTAGTGCTTTTGGAAATCATTTGAATAAATAATGAAGTGATTTAAGTGCAAATGCTTTCCGTTCCATCCTCCCTTTGTTAACAAGCTCTGAGACACTTTTTTATAATTGCCTGCCAATTTTCAAACAGCTCAACCTGACAGTTATTGAAGAAGTAAAGCACTTTTTGCACTTTAATGCCTTCCTGGCTTTTTTGGTAAAAGTTGAAGATTAAGAAAAGGAAAAAAAGAAAAAGAAATGAAGAAAATGGAGAGTGAATAGTACTTAGAAAAACTGGAAAATTACTGAGTTGAATACTTTTTATGTAATTCAAATTGACATAATTCAAAATAATGTTGTGTATTCTTTAATAATGGATTGTCTGTTGAAATTACACTTTGATGAATAATTTATGCACAAAGCACGAAATTAAAAATCTAAATCCTTAAACTGCCATTTTGATATTATATTAAAATTTAAGTAATCGTTTAATGGAGGGCAGTTAAAAATTGTTGATTTATTAAAATTTTTAACTTTGCAAATTTGATTAATCCATTACCTGCAAATTTTTAGTTGTACGTAATATAAATAAGAAAAATTTATGAAAAAAATGCTATTACAAAATATATAATCTTTCATATAAATGATAAAAGAAAAATTCAGTTTTTTATAAATAACAATATATTAATTTACAATCAGATACATTTTTATTAATTTATAATTAGATATATTAATTTGTAATTAGATACAGTATTATTACTTTATAATTAGATATATTAATTTGTAATTAGATACAGTATTATTAATTTATAATCAGACATATTAATTTATAAATAACAAAATTGTTTTATCAATATATATAAAAAGAAAACTTTTTAAATATTTAGCCAGAATTAAAAAAAGTTAGTTAATTAATTTTTTGCAGGAAAATATTTTGTGATTAAAAAATGCCTTTTACTTAAGTTTTCATATTTAGAGTTGCTATAATTTTAAAATTAAAATGGCGTAACATTATATTTGTTCATCTTATAAAAGTTATGCCTCTTTAAATAGATGATCTTAAAGTGTAAAAGATATTTCAAACGTGACTTGAATAATTTTTATTAAAATAATTGAAATTCCACTTTTAAAACTAAAAATGATTCAATTATTCTTTGATGTTCAGAAAAAACGAATTAAAAATAATCTCGTTTCCCAAAATTTAAGTTTGTTTGTTGATAATTGTTGTTTTCATTTCATTTCAATTGTTCAGATAATAATTATTTCTTCGTGGTTAAAATTATTAGTTATCCTCTAGATCTCAGATATTTTGAAAATAATTTTCGGATGCATGGCAAAATCTAAAGAAACAGTTAAAAAATCTATAGAAAGGAATGAATAAAATATAAAATCAAAATGAATGGATATATAAAACCACAATGAATGAACATATAGAAATTTATTCATGAACAAAAAATTTAAAATGAGTTATTTTTATAAATGAAATCCTCTGGTTATTCAAAATATTAAAACTCAAATTAGTTACAAAACAACGGAAACCCATTATTTGGCATTTTATTATGTAATTTTAGAAGTTATGTGCATTTTGAATAAAAAAGTTAAATCTAAAATTAAACATTTTTCAAATAAAAAAATAAAAGAGCACAATTTACTCATCTTTAGAATCACATAAAAAAGTATCCATAGATTTTGCATTACATGAATAATTTGACAATATATGAATATTAACATATTTTAAATTAAACACTTAACCCAAAGATCGCATTTAAAACTATTGTATTTTTTAATAAGATCGAAATGTAAATTTTAAAGCATGACATATTTATTAAGACGTTAAATTTCGTAACAAACAGCCTCACACAGAAAAAAAAACATTTACAAGAAATGAAATTTTTATCAAACGAATAAAAAATAAATTAAATTTCTAACAATATACTTAAAATCGAGTAAAACATCGCTGAAAGAAATCCAATTTCATTTTAATCGAAAGTAGTGCTAACTGAAACAGTTGGCATTTGAATTAACGCAATTTAAAGTGCACAACTCTTTCATTCGCCAATAGAAAACACATCAAAAAACAAATTTCTTCCAAGAAAATGAAAATGCACTCTGTATCCCTTACAAGAAAAGATCAGGGGTGGGTCAAGAGGGGGGAAATAGCATCTACGCTAATGAAAAAAGCCGTTTTCGTAAAGTACAGCAATCCATCTTCGAAATTTGTCGCCGGTATTTGTTGGGTAGAAAATTCCTGGTTCGGATTCTAGGTTTTTTTTTTTACTTTCTTTTCTTATTGGCATTTTTAAACACTAGCTTGCAAGACGTCGAACTAATCCGTAGCAGCTGTCAGGAAGGAAAATACTTAGAAAAGAACATAAAACACGAAAAATATTTTAAAAAAATTTTTTTCTTGATTCTTTGTAATTTTGCATTTTTTTCTATGAAATTTAAGTATTTATATTTTTAGAGAATTTCTATAAATATCATATTTGTAAAAGAAATATTTATGAATAAGTGGCCTTATTTTAAAGATAAAGTAGTAAGAAATAATATATATTAATTAACTCTCATAACAAGATTTTAATTACTTTATAGTATAGTATAAAATAAAAAACTGAATTAAAGTATACTTACAGTAATTTTTATTAATATATACACATTCATTCACATTCAACCTCATTACGTAAATATATCTTTACTATCTTAATTGAACATAAAAAAAATATAATGCCTACATCACAAACTAAATAAAAAGCAATACAGTACAGAAAAAAAATTATAAAAATAATACGAAATTCAAAAAATAAATAAATTATTTCAGACAAAATCATTTCAAAAAACAATAAAATTATAATTGATTCTTTTTAATTTTGCATTTTTTTCTTTGAAATTTAAGCATTTATATTTTTTGAAAAGTACTATAAATATCATATTTGTAAAAGAATTATTTATAAATAAGTATACTTATTTTAAAGAGCAAAAAGTAATAAAATTTATTTCTTGTTTAACTCTCAAAAACGAGATTTTAATTTCTATATAGTTTAGCATGAGGTAACACAATTAAATTTAGGCATGCTTATATTAATTTTTATTAACACATTTACATTTATTTACATTTAACGTAATTATGTAATTATATCTTTACTCTCTAAATTAAATATAAGAAATATAATACCTAAACTACAAATTAAGTGAAAAACGATACAGCTCAGAAAAAATATTATAAAATATTACATTATAAAAATATACAGTAAATAATGCGAAATACAATAAATAAATAAACTATTTGAGTCAAAATGATTTGAAAAAAAAATAAAAATTTTAATGTAAATTAAAATTTAATTACATTTAAAATATTAACTACACTTTGTAATTAAGTATCTAATTGGGTAATACAATGAAAAATTTAAAATACCTACATAAATATATAATTTTTAATAATGCGAATTTCAATTTGCCTCACAGAATCTATCCTATTTTTAGAATCATTCATTTTTTCAATTATTTCTATTAGCTCACACTCTCCCTATATATATCTTGTTCAAATTTTCAATCGTTCATAAAATACTTTTTATTCATCCGCTCAAGTTCAAATACATTTTTTTTAACTTGCAGTGGATGACACTTGATCTTAATACAGTTTTTTCAAATATTAATTCATTAATTAAATTAAAGTAATTAATTTTAGTTTTTTTTTAGATTTAAGTTGCATATATCTACCAATAGATGGCGCCAGATAAACTTCAAAAAATGAATGAAAATAATTTATAAAGGACTTTCTGCAATATAGTAAAAAAAGTAGGATTTGACTTAAAACATTTTTTTTTATATTACTTGTTTCTTTTGTACCTTACTCTAACATCTACCTATCTCTTTATATATATATATAGAAACGAAATAGAATCAGATCAGTTTTCATAACAAAAGCCGCAAAACTATTCGCAGCAAGTCAATTATCAAATGCTTCAAGGATGCTCTATCAAACTGTATAATAGAAACGTAATAGCATTCGCTATACAATAACTCTGAAGAATCTCACGTTCAGAAATGAAATAACGAAATTCTCCAAGATCCGAAAAACCCGTAAGCTGGAGCAACAAAACTAAAAATCACTAGGCAAATACAAATATAAAAAAAAAGTGAATGGATATAACTGCATCGACAAATGAAAAAAAAAAAAGAAATACAAATTCATTTTACTGTGCAGCAGTAAACCTTTCAAACCTAAATTTCATAGAGAATTTTAGTAATACTTTTCTATATAATAACCTTTTAAAAGTGTAAATGGTAATGTTTTATAATATGATCGAAATTATTGAATAATTAAAAATAACTAATGCATTCTGATATAAATTACATCATAATTACATTACATCACATGATAATTTCAACACTCACATTATATTTTAACAATTACATTACATAACAATTACATTACGTTATAATATTATTGTTAACAAATAAAATTCCATTAAAAATTCTAAGTACCCAATGAACTTTAAAAATTTAATTATAATTCTTAGACTTATTGCTGATGCAAGTTCTTTTTTGTACCACTTTTATAAAAAGATCCAAGTACTTTTTTGTACCACTTTACTCAAAAAAAAAATAATCATAATAATAATAATCCAATCAAATTAGATTGAAAAACAGCAATTTACATTTTACTTGCAGAGTTCCATTAATATCTTCCATTAAACAATGACGATGTATATAATTGAGATACATTACCAGGATAATTCAGAATATCTAAATTATATAAATAATTAAAATGATTATGATGTTATTTTCACAAAAAAAAAAAAAAAAAAAAATCGATAATTTTAATATGTAAATATTTATTTATGAAAGCATGAATAATGATTTTCATTTTTCTTTTTCGATAATAAATCCAGCTTAGATCAAAGAGAAATGCATTTAAGATTTATCACGTCTCACTTAGATATAAAACGATAACATACAAATGTATGAAATGAAGACAGCTAATATTAGATAAAAATCACACATATATTAATGTATTACATATTTAAAAAAAATTAATTATTTCATTAAATGTAAATTAATTCCTTTCATCTTTTTTGTTCTAGTTCTCTGCACTTATAATTTTATCTTTTATCTTTATTTTAAGAACAAGTATAGAAAAAAAAATGTAGTTTAAATTTTTAGTTTAAAAAGGATTGTGATATGAAGTTGGCTATATGAAGAAACTTTTATATTTATTATATAGTGTTGCAAAAAAGTTAATTTGGGTTTTACCATTTAAGTACATGGTGAAAAGTGCGTATTACTGTCGACCCAATACGTGTAGAAACTTTAATCTTGTAAAATACTTGTAAGTAGGAAACTTTTATAATTAAAAGTAGTATTTTGGGAATCTATTATTTAAATTTTATTTAAGAGATATTAAAAAATGCGTGTTAATCTTTATAGTATAATAAATAAAAATAAATATTTTAAATAATAAAAATTAAAATATATTACTATAAAATAAAAAATATATTATTACCAATGTATAACTTCAAATAACCTTCAAGTAACCGCTAAAAATTTCCTATAGACCTGATAATTATTCAAAATTTAGTTTTCTCGTTTATATAAAGCTTAAATATTTTATTTGAATAATTAGAGATAACATGCAATAAAAGTTAGACCACCAATTAAAGCAAATATTGTGCTATATTTTTCTTAAAGCTAATAATCTTAGAAGTGAAGTAACCCCCTTCAAAAAAGTACATCGGTTCCAAAACTAATATCCCTTATTTCTCATTTGGTTAAGGCTTTCTAAAAATAATATCTGAACTTCGTGGACATTTGCTTACTTTCTTCCGCTCAACTTCGGAAGTAGGTATGGAAGAATTTTTGATGAGTTGCCGCTAGTTTCTATTTCAGTGAAAGTTTCTTCCTTACTCTGGCCCCATCACTTAATTTAATAATTCATGCCCAGAGCTATTATAGGTGCTCTCGGTTGGTGCTGTGCAAATTTATGTAGAAGCCGAGTTCTCTTCCAGTTAAAGAAGCTATTGATCATTTTGAAAATAGGGAAGAAAAAAGTTTTTATTGGTTATTTTACTTTGGCAGTACTTCGAACAATATATTCTACCTGGAATAATGAACTCTTAGATGAGAAATTTGGTGAGTAGTATCGTCATAAACTTTGGAATAGTGAATATAAGAATTATTACTGAAATGCATGGATTAAAATATTAATAAGTTTTATATGTGCATTTGTTAATTAAGTTATTCAAATATTGGGTTCTATCACAAAGTTTTTTAATATTATGATAAAAATGTTAATGCTATATAGTTTATTATATATGTTGATATAAGTATATTGCTGTAAAAAGAAATTTACACATCATTAAAATCCTATTATTCATTTTTTATAATAATAATTGTTATATAATTAATTATTAATAGTGCATAATATAATGTAGTTACTGATACATTACTCAATAGGAAATACTCAATACTTTTACTCAGTTTAAGCAAATACAGAAAATTTAGGCCCTTTTCTTCAACTAATAAAATTTTTAAATTTATGGAAGAAATTATATTTGAAATTAAAGGCAAATCCTACTACTAAATTTGAATATTATCTTGAAAATACTTTCCTGTCTTTCTAAAAATGAAGCACCTATTAAATTTAAGAGAGTACTTAACAAAGAGATTACAAGCATATCGACACATATAAGCAAATAACAATTATCTATATTCATTTATTGGACAAAATATAAACATAAATATGTTGAATAGGAGATATATTTTCAAGAAATAACTTATTTTACGAGAAAGGGTTATTTTAAAAGAGGTGTGCTATATTGTAAGCAATTGCTGTTGTACATAAAGAGAAAAATGTAAATATATACTCATTTTGATTAAAATATACAAAGGCATATAAAATATTATAATTTCCAATGTGCCTATGCTATCTATAAATTTAAAATCTTACGATTCTTTTTAAGTCTTTTAGTAAAAGACGAAAAATAAAAAGAGTGTAAATATTAAATATTTTTAAAAAATGAATAATTTTAATTAGTATAAAATATCAATATTTAATGCAATAAATTATCAATAAAACAATTAACTTAAAGCATTGGATTATTTTTCTTATAATCTTGCTATTATAGTTTTCATTTATAATTAGGATTATTAAAAAAGAATTTACAATCGACAACCGTTAAACATCTTTCAACTGTCACTTTTTGTAGTGAAGCATTAATGTGGCAGTTTTAAGACAGGAAGTATGTTTAATAGGTGTCGATTTTATACACTATCGACATTCGACACTCATCAAACGTCGACTTTTCAGTGTGCAATATGGCTAAACAAATGACTAAAACAAAAAAGGCTGGAGATTGTGATACAAGTGGTTTTTTTTAAACAAAATGATTTAAAAGTTAACTTTCGTGGTAAATCTAAGGATATATATATATATATATATATCGAAGTTACTGTTTAGGTAGGATCTTTTTTGTATACTACTTGATATGTGTTAATTCAAATGGAAAATATTTTTAAAGTCCTCTCAAAATTTATAAAATGAAATTATCCTAAATGTCCAACGTTTTTCTGCCCACAGTTTAAAATCAATTTTTATTTATCATTTTGAAAGTCATATAAATTTTGCAGATTAAAGTTAAATTAGGAATCCCTAAATAAAAAAAACACTTTTTCTAATTCCTCGTAAAATACTCGATATCAATCCATAATTCTGTCCAAACTATAATTCTACTAAATTTAAAAGTCTTCTTGACAGAAAAAAATTCATTTGCTCCAGAGTAATCGCATATTGCCTCCAACAGATCAATCAAACTATCTAGACAGCTATCTTGGACTTTATTCTAAATCAACCAATTGAAGTCATATCGATCAATCAAGAAGCCTTATTTCTTTAAATCAAGATATTTAATATCATATCCAGTGCGAGAAATAAATAAATGTTCTTGAACTATGACATAAAAAGATGAAAGTAATTAAAAAAACTTGTAATCGTTACATTGCGTGCTGTAATTCTAAATATACTCTGTCGTAGAAAAGGTACACGAAAGAGTATATAAAGAATACACAGAAAGGAAGAAGACAGAAAGAAAGGCAAAAGAAGGAAACTGAGAAAAAAAGTCAATGTTCTTTTCACTTCTTTATTATGGTAAGATTTCCTCTGTACCACACGCGAAATGTACCTCCATAAAATATATTAAGAAAATAAATTTCGTCAAAAGTTTTTGTTTTATTTTCGATTCAAAACATTACATTTAAATAGTTATAAAAATATCATGCCTAAATAAAAAACAGGTTTTTACAGGTTATTATTATTATTCATATTTTTTGCAACCAAATTTCCTCCATATTTAATTTTACTTTTAAAATGACAGTCATTTTAAAGTTAGTTATTTAAGTTTTAACTTCTGAAAAAATAAATTATAAAATTAAATGTATATATATATATATATATATATATATATAAGCTAGTAATTTAAAATTATTAATTATTACTAAAGATACTAGCAACAAAAAACTAGCATTTTTTAAATTTAAAATATGTACATTTAGTACAGAAATTTAAAAAGACTTTGTAAATAAATACTACTGCGCCCAAAAAGTAAGACCAATTTTCAATTTAAAATTCCCAAGGCTTATAGAATTTAATTCTTTTCTTCTCTAGGTTTCTGGCATTGTCCTTGACATCTGTGTGAAATTTGACGTCAAAATATTCATTAGTGCTTGAGTTACGCTTCGCATTGTGAGACGCTAAAACTGATTCCGGCGATGTTTCAAATGACTGAACTAATTGAGCAAAGAACTTGCATTAACTTTTTTTGCGGAAACGTATAGAATGTTGCAGAAGGCATTCGGTGAGCATTCCTATATCGGAAAGAAATGTTTAGAAGTGGTATAAACAGTTCAAAGAAGGCAGAGAATGCGTTGAAGACGAAGAGCCCTATGGTCGACCATAAACCTCAATCGACGAAGCTCTCGTGCAAAAAATTAAAGATTTGGTCCTTGCAAACCGTCGATTCACCATTAGAGACCTTGCTGATGATGTTGGAATTTCAAAAGTATCGGTCAATTCCATTTTGGGCCTCAAACGCTTTAAATCTCGATTGGTAGCTAAAACACTAAATGCCAGCTTACACTGCATTGATTCTTTGTGACATATTCGCCAAATCGGAAACCCATATCGTTCCCCAACTACCGTATTCACACCGTGCGACTTCTGGATATCCTCTAAACTCAAAAGACCATTCCGGGAACACCGTTTTGAGTCGATTGAAGTGATTCAATCGACGCGCGCTTTGAAGGCCATCCCTGCATTGGGGATCGGAAAAAAAAAGTTGGCACAAGTTCATTGTACCCGGAAGGGATTACTTTGAAGGCGAAGAAATAAATTTGTAAGAATAAATAAAGAGTTTTTGAAAAAAAAATAATTGGTCTTACGTTTTGGACACAGTAGTATTTATCAAAACTCCCAGAAAAAGAAATTAACTTAACTTTTATTTTAACTTAATTTTATTAACTTTTATAGAATTCTACAACTCGCTTCACTGTAATCATAAATATTTAACTAATTGTAAACACTTTTTTGCTTACATTTTATCTGGCTACAAATAATTAAAAATTTGCGTAAAATTAATGGAAAAATATGTGAATGTGACTCAGTAATTTTGGATCGTTATATTTAATAAACTAAAACTGCTTAACGCCATATTGAAAAACTTTTCACTAGCTCCCGATTTAATCCATCAAGAAAAAAAAATTACAAAGATCTGAATTAGTCATAAAAAAAAATCAATAGACTATAGAAGGACAGTTTAAAAAAAACTGGCTTTTTAAAAATACTTTAAAAACAGTATTAACTGTTGGAACAAAATTACTTCAGATAATCCTCAAACGTGTTTGTGAATCATATTCAAGATGAATATTTTTTCACGATCTTAAATGAAAGCAAATTTCTAAACACATTAACTAAAAAAAAGTATTAATCCAAATGAATAAAAAAATAGTTAAATTTAAATCACATAAAAGTGGTGAAAGGAAATAACATAAAAATTAATCGAAATTATTAAAAACATGAAAATAGGAAAAATAAAATTAGTTAATATTTTTTTATTTTTGTTTAAATCTCTATTATTTACTTAATTTTGAGCATAGTATAATAATTAAAGTAATATTTTAAGACTTCACTTTATTATTTCGATGTCAGTTATAAAGAGAAAGAAAATTTTTATTTAGTAAAATAAGAGTTTTATTAAAATTTTTAAAAATATATTTCGATAAAATAAAATAAATGTTATGCAAACAAAATGTAATTACTTAGTTAAGCTACATTAATTTAACTCAATTTTAAAAGAAAGCAGAAAATATTAAATTGCAAATTAAAAAACTAACATGAAATTCATAAACATTATAGAAAATAACTTATTTATGAATTTTCATTAGCCTTGGATGATACAACAAAATATTTTACAATATATACAATAAAAACTAATACCCATTACCATTAATTAATATTTTTTTGTAAAAGAAGAAGATAAGGAATATAATACACTGATTGAAAAACACTATCCAAAACTTTTTGAAAATATATTATTGTACACACATTAGTGTAAAAGGTTTTCACAAATTAATTTTCTAAGAATCACACTTTCATTGAATTTCCATATTTTTTGTCCTATCATCAATAAACAAAAATCAAATTTATTTATTGAAAGTACATAAACTATATTTAATTATTTTAATGCTGATTAAGTGTAGAATTATTTTAAGGTTTAAAAATAGTATAGTAAATCAATATTTTTATTTCCTTAAAAAATGTTTGTATTAGATTATTAAAATGAAATTCCACTTTAAAACTTTTTTCTTGACATAAAAAATAGATACATTTTTCTGCTCTATAGAACAGAATTAATGGGTATGCATTTTCAAATTTTCAAACAGTGAAATTCTTTATAGAAATAATATAATTAACATTTTTTTTTAATTCAGAAAAAGTACTTTATTATTATCCTAATGTTATTTATATAAAAATATATTCAATTTAGATTTAATTAAGTTTTGAATTTTAACTAAAATACATTTTGAAATTGATTATTATATTCGGAATATGATTAGAATTGGAAATAAATACCCTAATTAAGATAAAATATCTTATAAATTTAAGTTAAAAAAAACAGAAACATATAAATCGGGTTACAATTACCTCAGTAAATTTTATTAAAAAAAAATTGTCATAAAAAGAAACAAATAAAAATCACATATTGCTTTTTCTTTTAAGATCAAAACATATTTTCCACAAAAATTTTAGTACTGTGAAAAAATTTCTATATTTTAAGCAATTGATAAAAAACAATGAAATTCTATTTAATATCTTTTCCTTGACATAAAATAGATACACTTTTCTGCTCTACAGATCATAATTAATGGGCATGCACTTTCAAATTTCCAAAAAGTGAAATTCTTTATAATAATAATATAATTAAGATTGTTAAATTCAGAAAAAGTTTTTTATTATTATCTCAATGTTATTTATATGAAATCATAAAAAAATTCCAACAAAGATTTAATTAAGTTATGAATTTGCAATTCAAATATATTTTAAACTTGATCATTATATTTAGAATATAATTAGAATTGAAAATAAGTGCGCTAATTAAGATAATAACTTAAAAATGTAAGCACAAATATTATTGCCTTAAAAAACAGAAACATATGAATCAGGGTACAATTACTTCGGTAAATTTTATAATAAAAAATGAAAAGTATATTTTATAGCTATCATAAAAAGAAACAAATGAAAATCATATATTGTTTTTCCTTTTAAGATAAAAGCATATTTTCCACAAAAATTTTAGTACTTGAAAAAATTTATATATTTTAAACAATTGATTAAAAACAATGAAATTAGATCTACATGTAGTGAAAATTTTATATGCATAATATTGTTATCTAATCTGATAGCTGGTTCAAATTTCTTGCTCAAGATTTCTTACCATTTAACAGTATTTGAATATATTAGGTAGCTTTCAATATAAAATACCCAATACATTTAAAAAGGGTTTAGATTTTATCACAAATGCAATTTGTCAAATATTGGTATGTAAATAATAATATATTTATTAGCTAATGATAAATATCCTATTTTCGAGAAAATATTATAATTTTTTAATGTTGACTGTGCTAGTGTATAATGTTTATGTAACATTAGGACGCAATGTTTTCTTAGTATGAAGAATTTTTTTTTCTTATTTTATAAATTTCTGTCAGTAAACATTAAACATAAACGAGTATATTCAACAACGCTTTAAGAAAAATTAAAAACCCTTTATTTCCACAGTAAGAAAGACATAAATTTTAAAGGCAACTTGTTGATGTATATAAATATTTGGAAGTTCAATTCATTTATTACTTTCTAAAAAAATTAATATTTGTAAAATGAAAGAGAAGTTAGAAAGCAAAGTAAAAATATCATGAATTATTCATTAATAAGAAATGAATAGGATTTTAATAAATATTCCTTATGATAAATTGACAATTTCAGAATTTAAAAATTACAAATCCATTTTATGTTTGTTATTCTTGGTAATTTGATGGAATATTTACATAAATTAACTATATTTCTGAATACATTTTCTTTAGTGAAAATTGATAAATGTATATAATTTTTTTTTTAAATTTGAATTCAATAATTTGTCGATAATTATTTTTATCCATTTCTTTAAAATATTTAGTTTTAATAATAAAGTTACTTCCTCTTTTTTTACTTCTTTTCCCAATGCAAATTAAAATATCCATAAAGATTAATTTTAAACGAATAGCGAAATAAATTTATATTTAGAAAAATTCTGATTTGTTCAAATGTGTTTAAATTTTTTGATTTTTGAGAACTATATGATCGAGGAAAATCAAAAGGATACACGTTTTGAATATATATATATATATATATATTTTAAAATATAATTACAATTATTATTAAAAAGTTTTTTGAGAATAAAACAATTTATAAAATAAATTTTTTAAATAAATCTTCCTTATTTTCAATATAATATTCTTATAAAGTTTCCTTTTTTTCTTATAAATAGCAGGCTGGTTATGATAAAATGCAATCAATAAATCAAATTAAGCTTTCTTTTCATATTGTTTAAACATTGATTTCTGAATATGGCCTTCTTTAATTTTATTATATAAATTATTAATGTTAGAAAATGTTTGTTTTCAATCATAATTTTGCTGAACATAAAAAGCTACCCACTCCCAAAGGCAGCTGAAATTATATTCATAAGCTATTTTAAAATATGCAATTATGACGATAATCATTTAGATATCGCTAGTAATTGACACTATCTAACTTTTACACAGTACACAATTATATGCATATGTTCCTCATCTTCAAATGATAAGAAATGTCTATGGAATTCTGATTTATTTGTTTTTAAAGTTGAAATTATTTTATCGGTAACAAAATAAAATTTTAGCCTAAATATTTTAATAACGTGGCGTAGACAATTTTAAATTTGGTTTAATATTATAACAAAATCAAAAATTAATTGAAACTGCAAAGCTAATCATTGCATTTTGCAAATCTAATCAAAGCTAATCATTTGCACGAAGAATACTATATTTTAAAAAATAAAAAGGATACTTTTCCTTTAAATTATTCAAATATTCATTAGATTAATCCCAGGAAGTTAATAAGAAAGACATTCAAAATATTAACTGATTTGTCTGGATTCAGTCCTTTCTTATCTAATTTTGTCAATTAACTGAAAAATTTCATTATTAATAACTGAAAATATTTAACCTAATAATCATGTAAAATCCCATTCTGTGGCATTTGAAATTAATTGAAAATATGACATTCTCAGCATACTTTATTGTTTGGTTTATTACAAGCACTTAATGTTAGAATATTAATTTCAGAAATAAAATAATTGAATATTTACAATTTATAATAAGAACAAATTAACAAAACTTATATCCCATAATGAAAATAATTTTGAATCTAAAAACTTTATCAACCTTATGTGGCAACATCCAAAGTAGGTCAAAAAACAAAAAAATGTTACAAGTGTCTGGAAAAAATTTTTTATTCGAAATACGAAAACAATTAATTTAGCAATTTTGTTTCGCAGCAAATTTTTCCTTTTAACTTTTCTTTCGTATCGCTTAAAATTCTAATTTTTTTTTTCAAAATAAAGATAAATTAGAATTTTTTTTTTTGGTACTTTTAATTACAGATTACGTTGCAGTCGAAGGAAAAAAATCTCTTAATTTAATTACTTTTTTAAAAAAATTACCTATTTATAAATTACAAAAAAAAAAAAAAAAAAAAAAAATTCTTGATTATTTAAAGTCCGTAATATTAATAAAATAAGTAAAAAATTTTTAAACATAGAGACTGTATGATACTTAATATATTTTATAATTAAGAATTTAAAAAGTGTGTTTTTTATTTTAATTTTTTTAAATTAATATATGTATTTATTATTTGATGTCTTATTAATTGATGATACATTTATTATTTGATTGTCATCCAATTCGAAGTCATAATTCTATGATAAATTATAAATGTAGTTGTTTCATTTAATATAAATATTTAATTTGAAATACTTTTTTTTAATTTTTATTTTACTCATAGTCGCAGAAGGATTTATGTTACTATCACGTTATTATACAACTATTTTAAAAAGCAAAAAAGGTAGTAATATTTTTAAATCTTAAAAACTCTAATCAGTTTATTTTTATATTTTAAGCTATATATAAAATTTGGAGTTACAAGTATTCATAAAAATGTCCAACTAATATTTTCTAGATTCTTTAAAAAAATAGTTATTTTACAATGCACAAGGAATAAAAAAGCCTCATTGAAATATGATCAATGAAAGAAATGTTGATGAATATTGCCTCCGTGTAACTCCAAACTTTTCCATAAAAAACAGATTTTCTTAAATTATCACCAAATGTATTCAAGGATCTATTATACTACAAATAAATATAAAAATTATAAATTTCTATGTTTTATGATATCATGAATTCTTTAGAATTTTCTTGAGAAAAATATGCATATAATTAATAAATTTTTCATGCGGCTATAAAGTATATTTAGGGTATCAATTCATTCGATAATGTTTTTATATAAATAGTAAAATAAGTAAGTAATATCATCATGCTATTTTAGATTTATTAATATATCAAATACATTAATTAAAGGTAGATTCTGTTAAAAGATCATGTGTCACAACCTTTTGATGTGTCAAAAGGTTTATCTATCTAAAAATAAATTTTGAGGCAACACAATTTTTTTTGGCATGAGAAAACACTTAATTTTAATAAACAGTAAGCAAATTCTAATAGTAAATCAAACTAATAAAAATGTGTATCCAGAAAAAGTTTTTGAAATAAATTTGCTTTCATACCAATTTTATCAAAGTTTTTAAATATTAATGAATCTGCATACATTTAATAATTATATTCAATTTACGAAGAAAATTTGTGTGCATTGATGTAATCCATTACTGTTCTATTTATTGATGTCTTTGTAAATTAAAATGTTTAATACGTATTTCAAGGATTATTTTTTCAACTGTCCTCTATTATTTGTAATAATTTACTTCGCACATTTATTAACTGAAAGATTATAGGTACTATCCTTTTAAGTAATACAATAAATCAACACTGTGTTACCATGACATCAAATTGAAAGCAGTGTTCAAAAACAATATTTCTCATTCAATTCATGTGTAAAAATTGTCACTCGCCCAAAATTTAAATATGAACATCTAGTCACGCAAAACTTCCGTGTATTGGATATTACATCTATGCATTTAAAAAAAATATCTCGTAATGAATGGTTTTGAATACTAAGAAACATCTGGACATTTACTGTAAAATGTTTCAAGGGTTTAGGTTTTCATATTATTTCGGTTAACAAACTGGAAATGCATTTCAAAATGCAATAATTTGTTTTATTTATTTAAATTAAACTGTAAAGTATTTCATTACTTTTCCCCGTGTGTGGGTCTGGGTTAAAATAG
Organism: Caerostris darwini; assembly: GCA_021605075.1. Classification (NCBI taxonomy): domain Eukaryota; kingdom Metazoa; phylum Arthropoda; class Arachnida; order Araneae; family Araneidae; genus Caerostris; species Caerostris darwini. The sequence continues at coordinate 1,294,045 of BPLQ01006959.1, forward strand.
CCCCACTTCAGTCCATGCATGTCATAAAAGACGACTAAAATGGGCACCCAGTGCCTAGGGGTATAATCGGGTGGGCTAAAGTCAGACTTCTTCCTTTGGGTGCCCCATGTCTTTGTGCCTCAAGGTCAAGGACAAAAAAAAACTGCATTTTTCACCCTTTATCATGACTCAGTGATTCATGGACTTGATCTAGATTTTCCTGTCGACCAACTAGAAGAACAACTTAAATTGCTTTTCCAATATAAAGGTGTTCTAAATTAGTCTGTATTTATTATATTTTGTAAATTGTTCTGACAAATTGTATTAAAAATATTTTCATATTTTAAAAAAAATCTTACATATTAAGTTTTTTTTTATTTTTATTTTCTTAAAAGAATTAAATTTAATAAATTTAAATATAAAATTAATAATTTTAATTTGATTAGTAAGACAAAATATTTAATGCTATAAATTTAATTATCAGTTTCTTAAATGAATTTTTATTTTTAAAATTCCATATGTAATAAAATGAATTAATATGAATTTATACGATTCTTTCTAATACAGACAAACAGTGATATAATATAATTATTAATAATGCAAATAATTTTGTTTAAGGAAAGAAACAAAGCTATTATAATAAAAATAACTTTAAAAAGCGAAATTATACTAAATTTTGTATTTAATTTTGGTGATTTTTAATCTGTTTTCATAAAAGAAAATGGTACATATATCTGTGAATCTGCTTAATAATAAAAAATGCTTTTAGAAGTATTTATTCAATGCACTTTGAAAATGATACATTTTGAAAATGATTTCTTAAATTTAAAAATTATCCTTTATTAATCTTATAAAAATTTATAATACTGAAAAATATTAATAGGAATTTTATATATTAATTATTCTAACTAATTTTACTCCTAAAGTTATATTTAACTGAAAAAAACTACTATTTTTCTAGTGAAGAAATATGTTGTTGTTCGAAAATGGGGATTTCATGTCCTTGAAAGAAAATTTCTTTTAAAATTTCTCTTGTACTGATGAAAAAATTTAGAAACGAATAAATGTAAGACAAAATTGGAAATTTCGTTATTTTTTTTTCAAATCAAGTTAAAGGAAATTTTATTTTATGTTGTATAAAATTGTAATCATGATGTAAAAATAATTTCAAGTTTAATTTAAAATGAATTCAATGAGCAGCTGAAGATGAAAGTTATATTTTAGAATGGTGAAAATAAATTATTTCACACTCATGGAAAAATAAATTTATTCTACTTCTAAAGCGTTTATTAAAATTTGTATGATCTTTTATTTATGCTTTGTAGAAAAAAATCAGAATATTTTACAATATATAAGAGAAAAATATTCCATTTAAATAAAAACAATTCATATTTTTGAATAGTTGAAACTTCAGAATTCAATCAAGATGTTTCTCATATTAGAACATATAGCAAAAATGCCCAAACAATCAATATTGCTTTTATTTATGTAAATAAATTAAATGTTTTATTTCCATTCTATATTTGTTAAATAAATTACGTATTTTCAGTTTAATAAAACTGCACATATAAATAATCATTACTTAACTTTGAAAATTCTTAAGAAAAAAATTCAGATAATAAAAATAAATTGCATGCATTTTATTTGATGTTCTGTATTCAGAAAATATAGTATACAGGATAGTTTTAATATATTATATTATATTAAATTATTTAGAAATACATATATATATATATATATATTTAATATTGTCATTTTCGCAAACCTCATAGCTTAGCGCAAAAAATGTATTTTTTTGAAAAAATATTACTTTTTTTAAAACCGTTTTTGCGTGTTACTCCTTTATTTCTCAAAAAAAATATTAATTTTTTTTTTTTTGTGTTACACCTTTATTTTTAACAGAGTTTTTTCAATATAATATATCACTTTCTTTGAAGAATACAGGTTATTGTATAAATAAATTTTAGATATTATTAAATAGGGTTTGCCAATGAATTTCAGTTTCAATAATTAATTATAAGATGATGTTTATGTATATATGAAATAAAATAAATGTTTCTAAACTAATGTGGAAAATTGATTAATCCCATAGACAATATGATGCAATTGAAAATTCAGATCCGTTTGGCTCTTATGATTGTGATCATTGTGATAATATATAAAATAGAATACATATGAATACTAATATGCAATTATTGCGTTAAATTTTATGTTTATCAAATCCCCTGAAAAAAATAGGTTTTTAAGTAATTTGAAATATGAAGTAATTCACAAAAGAAAGGCGAACCATTCAATTTAACTCAAGAGATTAAAAATATAATAAATAGACCTACTTCATTCATGAGATTTCCTTTAAAATTAATTATTTAAAAGCTATTTTTATTAATTATTCTAGGATTACTCATTGCATTAATTAGAAACGAATGACAATGGCTCTTTTCAATTAATTAAACTAAAAGTTCAGTGATTCTAATTCTATAATAGAAATGTTGGTCTGATTCAACAATTTATTCTTAAGTACATGAACTAATTGAAAGAGATTATAAAATGTTTATTGGCCATTATACAATGAGGCAACCGCTACTAAAGATCAACTGTATTCAATAATGGTATCACGATTTGAAATGAATTTATCTTAGAGAGCCATCTAGATGTATGAACTTCTTCAATAATTATCCTAATATTCCTTATCCCTTACATAGTCAAATTGTCACAATCACCATCGTATCTCCACAAAACGACCTGATCCACATCGTAAAAAGGTTTGATGGCCAATTGGGTAGCGCTCTGGCCTTTCGTAATTCAGGCTTAACTATCGAATCCTGACACTGGCATAGTTGTCGGTTAAAGATACGAATCTACGTTAAACTGTAGATCCGGATCTTACCTTACAGGGTCTTACATACGACATAAATTAAATATATTTAATTAAAGCATTTAAATGTTGTGTCAATCAATGATGACATAACGACGTGGAATGAACTCCTTTTGGAGAGGCATCTAGATGTAAGAACTCCCACAATCCTTATCCTAATATTCCTTATCCCCAACATTTATTTCTATTTACTTATTCTGAACTGTGCATGTCTAAGTACTTACAGACCTATGTATGTACTACCAGATCATATTAAACTCATACTCGACAAAAAGTATAAGAAAGCTATTTTATCACATTGAAATATTACATAACTAAAAAAACATTCTTAAACAAATCAGCGTAAATTAAATATATTTAATTAAAGCATTTAAATATTCCGTTAATCAACGAAAGTCAATATGACATAACGATTTGGAATGAACTCATTTGGAGAGGCATTTAGATATACGACAAAACGACTTCTTCAATTCTTATCCCCTACATACACATTGAACATTTACCTCTATTTACTTAATTATTGAACTGTGCACATCTGTGTACTTACTACCAGGTCACTTCAAACTCATATTCAACAAATATCTTTAGAAAACTGTTTTTTTCAAATAGAGATAATATATAAATGAAAAAAAAAATCATTCTTACAAGTCGACATAAATTAAATATATTTAATTACAACATTTAAATGTTCCAATAGTTAAATGATATTTTATTGCTTTAGCAGAGTGTCCTTTTCCTCACATCATTATTACCAGGATCCCTTTTTAATTATGAAGAGTCCTAAAGATTCCACCCCACCTTAAGTAAAGCATCAAAACTGCATTGATATTCCTCGAGAAGCACACATGAAAATTTCGGGTCGGTCGCCTTTAAAACGCTTCCTTTTTACGACATTTCCGCGGAACACCATAAAATTTGGCAAAATTCCGAATTCATTTTTAGGGCCCTGGCCCCTTTCCCACCCCAGCAAAAGGTACGATGCGAATGAAAGATTTTTATGACGTCACAAAATCAAGCGACACACACTTCTCTGCTCCGGTAGGTGGAAAGAAATAGAGTGTGGTTTATGCTGCGAGATTAAATTGAATTGCAAAGCTCTTTTAAAATGGTAATTTTATGCCCTCGGTGATATGTTTTGGACAATTCTTCGCCCTCAGACTTTTAAATTTCGCCATTTTTTCCCCACCCCGAACCATTTAATACGTGCTTTAAAATGTAATGTTTTTATGCTAGAGTCTTGTGTTTGTATTTCATTATTTTTGTGTCTTGTGGAGAATTATTTTTCTTAATGTGGTGCGCCGTTTTCTGGTTGAAATGCTGTTTTATTATACAATAATTTATTCTTAAGTGCGTGTACTAATTGAAAAAGATTGTAAAATGTTTATTAGCCATTATAAAATGAGGCAACCACTACTAATGATTAACTGTAGTCAGTGATGACATCGCGATTTGAAATCAATCCATTTTGGAGGGGCATTTAGATGTATGCACTTCTTTAATTCTTATCCTACTATTCCTTATCCCCTACTTACACCTTGAACATTTATCTCTATTTGCTTACTTACTGAACTGTACATATCTGTGTTCTTATTACCAAGTCACTTACAACTCATATTGAACAAATAGCTTTAGAGAAAAGCAATTTTTTTGCATTGAAATACAGCATAAATGGATAAAAGTCATTCTTACAACTCGACATAAATTAAATATATTTAATTGCAGCATTTAAATGTTTCAACAGTTAAATGGAATTTTATTGCTTAGCAGAGAGTATCCTTTTCCTCACATCATTATTATTGCCAGAACCCTTTTTTATTATAAAGAGTCTTAAAGATTCCTCCCCACCTTAAATAAAGCATCAAAACTGCATTGATATTCCTCGAGAAGCACACACGAAAATTTCGAGTCAGCCGCCTTTAAAACACTCCCTTTTTACGACATTTCCGCGGAACCCCATAAAATGTAGCAAAAATTCAGAATTCATTTTTAGGGCCCTGGCCTTCCCTTCCCCCCCCCCTGCAGAAAAAGGTGCGATGCGAAAGAAAGATTTTTATGACGTCACAAAATCAAGCGACACACACTTCTCTGCGCCGGTAGGTGGAGAGAAATGCACTGTGGTTTATGCTGCGAGATTAAATTGAATTGCAAAGCGCTTTTAAAATGGTAATTTTATGCCATCGGTGATATGTTTTGGACAATTCTTCGTTCTCAGACTTTTAAATTTCGCCATTTTTTCTCCAACCTGAACCTTTTAATACGTGCTTTAAAAAGTAATGTTTTTATGCTTGAGTCTTGTGTTTGTATTGCATTATTTTCGTGTCTTGTGGAGGCTTGTTTTTGTTAATGTGATGCACCGCTTTCTTGGTTGAAATGGATTTTTTTTCATTAAAAATTTTAACGCTTCTTATTATTAGCATTATTTTGCAATGCTAATTAAATTTATAGTCGAGAGGATTATACATATTGTAGGCAGAGTGTGTTTTATAATCATTTATTGAATACTTTTTTTCTTTGTAATTTGAGTTTAGAAGATGCCATCAAAGGATCAAATTTAAATTTATTCATAAAAATACATTTCTCAAAATAATAATCGTAAAATCGGTCGACTCATTTTTATTTCTGAATTTCCAGATTATGAAGTTTATAAAATTTATTAAAGCTTGTTTTAAATGTAAATTGTGGTAATTTAAGGAACTGATAGTTGGACGATCTTTCAAATAGAACCACTAATTCATAAAAATGCATTTCTCCAAATAATAATTGTACACCCAGTCTACTGATTTGTTTCCAGAATTTTAGGGTAATTATACTCTGGCCTCCCCTTTTCTCCTACTTAACATTCCTTTTCTCCTTAGACAACTGAACATTTATGATTTTTTACATACTCTGAACTATGCATATCTATATACTTACTCTTAACTATGCATGTCTATGTGCTTACAGATCTATGTATGTACTAAAAACTCATTTACACCTCATATTCAACAAACAGCTTTAGAAATCTGGGGGTTTTTCACATTAAAATAGTACGTAAATTTAAAAAAAATAATTTTTACATAAATTAAATATATTTAATTAAAGTACTTAAATGTTTCAACAGTTAAACGATATTTTATTGCTTAGCAGAGAATATCCCTTTCCTCACATCATTATTACCACAATCCTTTTTTATTATAAAGGGTCCTAAAGATTCCACCCCACCTTTAATAAAGCATCAAAACTGCATTGATATTCCTCGAGAAGCACACACGAAAATTTCGGGTCGGCCGCCTTTAAAACGCTCCCTTTTTACGACATTTCCGCGGATCCCCATAAAATTTGGCAAAATTCCGAATTCATTTTTAGGGCCCTGGCCCCTTTCCCACCCCAGCAAAAGGTACGATGCGAATGAAAGATTTTTATGACGTCACAAAATCAAGCGACACACACTTCTCTGCGCCGGTAGGTGGAGAGAAATGCAGTGCGGTTTATGCTACGAGATTAAATTGAATTGCAAAGCTCTTTTAAAATGGTAATTTTATGCCCTCGGTGATATGTTTCGGACAATTCTTCGTTCTCAGACTTTTAAATCTCACCATTTTTTTCCCCAACCTGAACCTTTTAATACGTCCTTTAAAAAAGTAATGTTTTTATGCTCGAGTCTTGTGTTTGTATTTCATTATTTTTGTGTCTTGTGGAGGCTTATTTTTCTTAATATGATGCATCGCTTTCTTGGTTGAAATGTTTTTTTTTCCATTAAAACATTTAACGTTTCTTGTTATAAGCATTATTTCGCAATGCTAATTAAATTTATAGTCGAGAGGTTTATATTTTTTAGGCAGTGAGTCTTGCAATCATTTATTGATTTTTTTTTTTTTTTTTTTGTAACTTGAGTTTAGAAGGTGCTCTTAAAAGATCGAATTTAAATTTATTCACAAAAATGCATCTCTCAAAATAATAATCGTAAAATTGGTCGACTCAATTTTTTTTCTGAATTTTAACCAAATGAATAAGTCAGATTATGAAGTTTATGAAATTTATTAAAGAATGTTTTAAATGAAAATTGTGGTAATTAAAGGAACTGGTAGTTGTACGATCTTTCAAATCGAACTACTAATTTATGAAAAGGCATTTCTCATAATAATAATCGTAGTCTACTGATTTTTTTTTCTGAATTTTAGGGCCCTCATACTTTGGCCTCCCCCTTTATCCTACCTAACATTCATTTTCTTCTGCGTAGACAACTAAACATTTATATCTATTTACTAACTTTAAACTATTCATATCTGTTCTAACTTACAGATCTATGTATGTACTACCAGATCATTTCAAACTCATATTCAAAAAATAGCTTTAGAAAGCCATTTTTCACACTGAAATAGTCCATAAATGGCGAAAAAAATCATCTTTACAAGTCGACATAAATTAATTATACTTAATTAATCCACTTAAATGTTCAACAGTTAAATATTTTATTGCTTAGCAAAGAGTATCCCTTTACTGACATCATTATTACCACAATCCTTTTTTATTATAAAGAGTCCTAAAGATTCCACCCACCTTAAATAAAGCATCAAAACTACATTGATATTCCTCGAGAAGCACACACGAAAATTTCGGGTCGGCTGCCTTTAAAACGCTTCCTTTTTACGACATTTCCGCGGAACCCCATAAAATTTGGCAAAATTCCGAATTCATTTTTAGGGCCTTGGCCACCCCTTCCCCTTCCCCCCAGAAAAAGGTGAGATGCGAATAAAAGATTTTTATGACGTCACAAAATCAAGCGACACACACTTCTGTGCGTCGGTAGGTGGAAAGAAATACAGTGTGGTTTATGCTACGAGATTAAATTGAATTGCAAAGCTCTTTTAAAATGGTAATTTTATGCCATCGGTGATATGTTTCGGACAATTCTTCGATCTCAGACTTTTAAATTTCGCCATTTTTCTCCAAACGAACCTTTTAATACGGGCTTTAAAAAGTAATGTTTTTATGCTTGAGTCTTGTGTTTGTATTTCATTATTTTCGTGTCTTGTGGAGGCTTATTTTTCTTAATGTAATGCATCGTTTTCTGGCTGAAATGTTTTTTTTTCCATTAAAATTTTTAACGCTTCTTATTATAAACATTATTTTGTAATGCTAATTAAATTTATAGTCGAGAGTTTTATGTATTTTAAGCAGAGTGAGTTTTACCATCGTTTATTGAGGAGTTTTTCTGTAACTTGAGTTTATAAGGTGCTCCTAAAAGATCAAATTTAAATTTATTTACAAAAATGCATTTCTCAAAATAATAATCGTAAAATCGGTCGATTCATTTTTTTTTCTGAATTTTTATACAGATGAATAAGGCAGTTTACGAAGTTTAGGAAATTTATTGAAATTTGTATTAAAAGCAAACTGCGGTATTTAAAGAAATAAAGATCTTTCAAATGTGATGCACCGATTTTTTTATTCAACAATTTATTCTTAAGTACGTGTACAAATTGAAGGAGATTGTAAAATGTTTATTGGCCATTATACAATGAGGCAACCACTACTAAAGATTAACTGTAGTCAGAGATGAAATCACGATTTGAAATGAATGTATTTTAGAGGGGCATCGGTATGCATGATCTTCTTCAATCTTTATGTTATTATTCATTACCTCCTACATAGTCAAACTGTCTAAATACACCACCGTATATCCGCATTCGTAAAACGGCCTGATGGCCTATTGGCTAGCGCTGTGGTCTTTGGTACCTCAGTCTCCAGAATCGAATCCTATCCGTGGAATGGATGTTTGTTAATAGTAAAACTAATGTATGTCTCAGTCTAATTAGCCTAAAGTGTGCACAAAATGACTCTAGAGTGACAAACCAAACCAGGACCAGATGGCTGTGTGACTAGCACTCTGGCGCTTGGTACCACAGGTTTCGGGTTCGAATCAAAAGATCATGCATTTTTAGTGATGTTATTGAGGTGCCATGGATGTTTGTAGTGGTTCGGAATCCACTTTAAGCACTATTTACCGGTCTCATGTGACCGTAGAGCGTCACAAAGCCCAATCAGACTTCTATCTCATCCACATCATTCCCAAACTGTAAAGGGACAACTCAGATCTAGGCACCGTGATGTGGTGTGGCGTAACAGTAGTACTGGCAAACCAAGCCTACAAAGAGCCAAACCAAGCCAAGCCTAGATTTATCTCTATTTACTTACTTTGAACTGTGCATATCTGTATATTTATTATCAGGTCACATCAAACTCATATTCAACAAATAGCCTTAGAAATGTAATTTTTCGCATTGAAATAGAACATAAATGGTGAAATAATCATTTTTACAAGTCGACATAAATGAAATATATTTAATTAATGCTTTTAAATGTTTCGATTGTTAAATGATATTTTATTACTTAGCAGAGAGTATCCTTTTCCTCACGTCATTATTACCACAATCCTTTTTTATTATAAAGGGTCCTAAAGATTCCTCCCCACCTTAAATAAAGCATCAAAACTGCATTGATATTCCTCGAGAAGCACACACGAAAATTTCGGGTCGGCTGCCTTTAAAACGCTTCCTTTTTACGACATTTCCGCGGAACCCCATAAAATTTGGCAAAATTCCGAATTCATTTTTAGGGCCTCAGCCACCCCTTCCCTTTCCCCCCAAGCAAAAGGTGCGATTCGAATGAAAGATTTTTATGACGTCACAAAATCAAGCGACACACACTTCTCTGCGTCGGTAGGTGGAAAGAAATAGAGTGTGGTTTATGCTACGAGATTAAATTGAATTGCAAAGCTCTTTTAAAATGGTAATTTTATGCCCTCGGTGATATGTTTCGGACAATTCTTCGTTCTCAGACTTTTAAATTTCGCCATTTTTTCTCCAACCTGAACCTTTTAATACGTGCTTTAAAAAGTAATGTTTTTATGCTTGAGTCTTGTGTTTGTATTTCATTATTTTCGTGTCTTGTGGAGGCTTATTTTTCTTAATGTAATGCATCGTTTTCTGGCCGAAATGTTTTTTTTTCCATTAAAATTTTTAACGCTTCTTATTATAAACCTTATTTTGCAATGCTAATTAAATTTATAGTCGAAAGGTTTATATATTTTAAGCAGAGTGAGTTTTACAATCATTTATTGAGTATTTTTTTTTTTTTTTTTTTGGAATTAGAGTTTAGAAGATGCACCCAAAGGATAAAATTTAAAATTATCAATAAAAATGCATTTCATAAAATAATAATCGTAAACTCAGTCTACTCATTTTCTTTTCTGAATTTTTATTGCAGCTGACTTAGTCAATTTTATGAAGTATATGAAATGTATTAAAACTTGTTTTAAATGTAAATTCTGGTAATTAAGGTAGCAAAGATCTTTCAAATTCGAATTACCAGGATATTTTGAACTGTTACTTTTACACTTTGAATAATTATTGTTTTAATAATTTTTATTCATATTTCGCATTTCCTTGCAGAACTTTATCTTTATTCGTAATTTTGTATTCCATTCATCAAATGTTATCAATATATTTAGTGCATGTACAAATCCAAAAGCTTATCTTTATATTATATTACATTGCAGTTTATTTGGACTTCTTTTATAAAATATTAAACACTCATTTAAGATTTCATAAGATGTTAAGTATTGTGATGACCGTAATTATTAGTTTAACAATATGCTGTCATTTATATTTTACAACATTTTTAATTTAAAAGCTTATGAATTAAAATAAAAAAAGGAATATCATTGTTTGAAAGTTGTTTTCCTTTTTCAGAAACCCAAACATATGAGGACATACGCATTAAAAGAGAATTCAAATTTATTATACGAATAAATACAAAACATAATGTACAATCAATTAAAATACAATATAAAATACAAATCTAGAAAATTATAAAAAAAATGTTATCATTAATACTGTAATAAAAATAAAAAAAATTGACATACTTATTTCTTCATCTAACAATTGCATACAATCAGATATATAATTCCAATCAAGGTAAAGAACCAAACCCTTACCGAATTATTCCGAATGATTTATCCCGCATATATGAAATACAAAGCACCTATGTAATACAGGTATATACATATAAATACGAATAAATGCAAAATATAAAAACGAATGTTTATAAATAGGCTCAGTTTTGAAAATTATATTTCTTTCATTTTCACTCATCACCCCTCCCCGGAAAGATAATAGAAAAAAAAAATTGACATACAATCATCTAACAATTGCATACAATCAGATATATAATTCCTATCAAGGTAAAGAACCAAACCCTTACCGAATTATTCTGAATGATTTATCCGGCATATATGAAATACAAAGCACCTATTAATACTATAATACAGGTATATACATATACCTATATACGAATAAATGCAAAATATAAAAACGAATGTTTATAAATAGGCTCAGTTTTGAAAATTATAAAAAGTGATATAAAATATAAATTCAATTTTTTTCCCTCATTCATTTTCACTCATCACCCCTCCCCGGATTGGCAAGATAATAGAAAAAAAAATTGACTTACTTATTTATTCATCTAACAATTGCATACAATCAGATATATAATTCCAATCAATGTAAAGAACCAAAACCTCACCGAAAGGAATTATTCTGAATGATTTATCCCGCATATATGAAATAGAACGCACCTATTAATGAAGCCAAAATCAAGGGGGAGAACTTCTGACTTCTGTATTGTTTTTAATTACAAGTGGCCCACGTGTTTCGTTAATTGAAATTCTAAACGTGAAGACTTAGTTACACAATTTCGACAGTGGCAGGGCTTCTGGAAAACAAAAAGAATTCATTAGCAATGGCATTCCGCTTAAAATCTGCTGGCCTGTTGAAGACAACATTTTCCCATTTCTGATCACCATGTCATTGGTCCGACTGTCTCTTTACCTCCCCTTCCCCCCCGTCCGGCGATAGTGTGACAAGTCTCCTGACGTCACAAATAATTGCAATTACTGCAACAATGGCTGCCTGACACCTAGCACTCGTTCTTGAGGCAGTCGTTTCGGATTCAGCCAGCGGAGAACTTGTCAAAATGGCGGACACCGCTAACTTAATTAAAAATGGGAAATGACTAATGGTTATTACATGGCAATTACGATATGGTTTTGGGTGTGCAGCTGTCGGCAGTAATTAATTTAATCCTTTTCCCGAATTCCAAATGATTTTTAACCTTCCACCACGTGATTAAAATCGACTGGGACTATTCCGACTTTTAATTAATTCGTTTTTATTATGTACGGGTTGTTGACAAGGGGAAAAAATCGCATCCGTCTGGGCTATTGATTCGTATTATTCAAACAAGATGTCGAAAGTAATTGGATTAGAATTAGGAAAAACGAAAATTATTATGTGTTACCAAAGGGCCGGAATGGTATAATGGATAGAGATTTGATTTTACAAGCTGTGAGTGACAGGTTCGAAACTCGAAAATTTTTGCTGACTATACAGAAATGGGGAGATAATTAAGTATGACTTGAAAGACAATCAATTGGCCTCAAGAAATAGAAGGAGGAACTTTAGATGTTATCTTGTTTTTCAAAACTGTGGTGGCCTGAGTGCATTCAGCTTGTCTCAAGATACTTCTTGGGCAACGCTGTATTTGTTATATATCTAGTAGCAAGCAACAATGAAAGGTTAACTGAAATTAATAACAATAATAAGTCATATTATCCAATATTCGAAAAAACTTTCATTGTTTACTCAGTTGTATCGATGTTTAATATTTTTATAAAAATTTAAGCATATTTTTCATATATTGTACATTTATAACTCTTAGTCATTATTTTTTCAATATGTTCTTGTCAATATCTCCTACATAACGGAAAATTGTGGTTTGGTATAGTAGTAGTTTGTCTCAAGATATTTCTTAGGAAACGATGTACTTGTTATATAACAAGTACCAAATAACTTAGGTAAAGTTAACGAATTACCCAAAATAATTTTATTTTACCGTTTTAAACTTATGTTTTAATAATTATAAAAGAATAAAAATGTGAAAATGTTGTTTATACATTGTACATTTATAACTCCTAGTCATTATTTTTTCATTCTGTTCTTGTCAACTCCAACATAATGAAAAACCATAATTGAAATTTGGAACACCCTCAGTAGCTTTTAATCACGCAGGTTAGGAACTCGGGCTCATTTATCGATACAGAATAAAAAAGAGATACTCTGCGTGTTGAGAAGTGAAATTTATTCAAATATTTGTTTGAATAAAATTCGTTGGCTGCTGTTGTACTTATTATTTTACTCATATATCACCATACATTTACCAAATTGACAAATGAATGTTCATATTTCTTTTTTGCATGAACCCTATAAATCAATAAGTAGAAAGAAAAATTAATTTTTGGTAGTAAATGTGAATTTTAATTTACTGAATAACCTTTATACTTTGAAAGTTGTTTATATAGTGGATTCTGGCCTTCCACCGTTAACCGTGTTTATATCCATTTTTCTGCCATATTCGTATTCCTTCTATTACATATTTCTACCAGTATTGACCTCCATTAAATACGTTCCTTCCTGCATTTTTTTATTAAATTTTAGGCTCAATGTAGCAATTTCCCCTGAGGACATTGAATGGGAAGTTGGGAATGTGCAATATTCTACTCTTGTGAATAAATTCTTGTCCAAAGGCTAATATTAAGAAAATATTTGTATAAAAATTGAACTATTCCCAATGTAAAATACTGCGTTTTGAGAGAATGTAATTTAATTGTTCTATGTAATAAATTTAGCTTTATCCCTACGGTAAGTGTTGTAGCATTTCGTTCCCAGGAAGAAGAATGTATATTTTTTTTAATAAGTACATAATAAAACCTACCACTCAAATTTGACAACAGAAATAAGCTATGTTGTGGATAGTTATATTACATGCAATTAGTGGTTTGCTTTAATGAGAAAAACCTGTCACTCAAATCTGATAGCAGATATTCAATGTTACGGATAGTGAGAACTTCATGAAATTAGCGATTGTCTGTGTGACCTTCACAGGGTCGAAACAATTACAGACGGAATATAGAATACACCATGACTTTGTTGCATCGTGATTGGTGATAGACCATGGGCTGAGAAAGTGTCTACTCCAATAAGAAATGAGGGAAGCTGATACGTTCTTTTATAGATTTTCTTACAGGAAGGTTTTTGGGGAAAAAAAGGAAGGAGTTTTGTAATGAGTCGACAAGAAATGCTGTTTTCTTTTGTTCTGAATGTGACTGAACAGACCGGAGTTTCCTCCTGTTTACAAAGTGAGCCCCTTGTGATTTCGTGTATCATGTCATGTGATAATTAAGGTCTGCCGCAGACCAGACCTAGATTCGTCCTAGTCTTGAGAAGTATAAAATATCCGTCCTTAGAGTGAATTGTACTTGTGTATCTATTTTATATCTTTAATTTTCATTTCATTTTAAATAAAGTACTTTAAATAGAAATAATGTTTGTAAATAAAATTTAAATTGTTCCCATGAACCTGAAAGTTGCCTCTTCTTGAAGCTGTTATAGGTCTAGTATAGGCCGAGACGTTAATGGAACAGTTTTGAATGTTATAACTAGTTCACACATATTTTTGTTATGTTCAGGAATACATTCTACCAGATGAAGCTGTTAAAATTAATATTTTTTATATCATGATAATTATAATTTGAAAGTTCACAGAACATTGATACTGTTAATAATCAACTCTGTCTTTTATATTTGATAATAAATAATAAGAATAAATGTTTATTATTATGTTATAGACAATCGATATAAATTTAAAGTTTGCTTATTTATTTTATACGTAATATATACTTATTTTATAAAACGAATAAGAACATACATTAAGATATTACGAATTATTAAATGATTCTTCTAAGTAAAGGTATGGGAAAAATATTGTTTTTATATGATTCCTTTGAAAATTGTTATTTGGTTTTGTCTAAAAACGAAATTTCAGAAATGATTTTGACAATCTAAAGAATATATTGTTGATCATATATTCAAAATTTTATTTTTCAAATTGAAATAAAGCCTTTAAAATATTTCAAATTAATTTAACAAATAATATAAAGTATTTTAAGAGCTTTATTTAAATATTTTAAACGTAAAAGCATAGCAATATTGGATTTTGTGTTTTACGAGATAGTAATAGTTTTGCAATGATAAAATCTAACGCATTAGATTACTTGAATATCCATCATCTAAGTATACATAACTAGAATATCATCACAATTATTTTTATTGTTCGTATTTTTGTTTTAACAAGATTATCTTCACACTAATTAGGCTGCGATGAGTTGTTTTGTTTTTCTATGCTAATGAGCTGTCTATATTAATGCAAAGCCTTAGATATGTAAATAACCATTACAATTTCAGCTCAGTTATTTATTCTGACAATTACTTATGCATCACCAAAAGAAATTGATTACCAATATTTTTTCATTTCTTTAATCAGATGCCATCATATTTGCAATTGTGCTGACAAATTTTGTAACCATATGTTACCAAATGCGAGCAATGCATATTACAAGTTTTTTTTCCTTATTTCTTGCTATAAAATCTCAATATCTTAAAGACAGCCTTTATGACATAAATTATTTGTTTTTGTATTTATTTCAATTACACATTTTTGAAAATTGTGAATTACAAGCTATTAATTACCATTGAACAAAATGCAAATCTATAATTATTTTTATACAAATTATATAAACACAAATTACCAAAAAAAAAGTGTTTTAATTAATACATATGGAATGAGTACTCAGTAAATGTTCCAATATATTTATATATATATATATATATATATATAAATATATATATATGACAAAAGATAGTAACCAAAACTGCATTAGCAAATCAAAACCCAAGTATATACAAACTTGGATTATTTCACAATGCACCTAGGAGATCAACATAAATCACATAAAATTAATTATATTATTCTGTATAGCTAATTTTACCAAAGAAAACGGCCTTCAAAACATTATAAACCTTGTTATTTCTGCATGCTGGACAATTAACTGTATAATAGATAAGTCATAATAAATCTAGTGATTTATATTTACAGAGTGATATCTCCATAGCTTTAATTACACGCACTCATTGCACTTCTTGTTTTATGTCTTAAAAAATAACTTGCATGTACCTAATAAATATTATTTCAGGATATGCATATGGTCTTTCAGCGTTATTTCATGTTAGAAACTCAGTTGTTTCTTAAAATAATAACGACATGTTTAACTGCCTTATTTATTAAAATGCAAAAGACAGCACTGACAACTGCAACACACAAAACATATATAACAAATATTTTCAAAATCATCTTAAAAGACAGTTTGTTTAAGTGACTGTTTACCCATCTTACTTTCTGTAACTCCTCGCTCGACTGTCCACTCCCATGTTTATCCTACTCTCCCCAATCCTCAGTATCAAGATCCGTGGCTAAAATATAATAAAAAATATAAAAAAATTGTCAATTCCTAGTTTTTTTCACTATATTGCAAAAAGTCCTTTATAAATAATTTTCATTCATTTTTTAAGTTTATCTGGCATATCGGTAATAGCTACGATTTTTGACAACATCGAACTAATTTTATTTTTAATTTTTCATATCAACGCATTACATCTTTTTAACATTAAAAAGTCTTGGAAAGAGGCAGAAAACAAACTCAAAACACCCCTGTAATTTTTGGAGTCTAATGCGCAAACAAGTAACATAAAAAAAATTAAGTCAATTCCTCCTTTATTTCACTCTATTGCAGAAAGTCCTTTATAAATAATTTTCATTCATTTTTTTAAGTTAATCTGGCACCATCTATTTGCAGATATATGCAACTTAAATCTAAAAACAAACTAAAATTAATTAAATTTAATTACTGAATTAATATTTGAAAAAATAATGTATTAACAGGTCTTTGTCATCCACTACAAGTTAAAAAAAAAACTGTATTTGAACTTGAGTGGATGAATAAAAAAAACGTCTTTTTATGAACGATTTAAAATTTGAACAAGATATATATAGGGAGAGTGTGAGCTAATAGAAAAAAAAATACACAAAGTAATGCGGTTTTCAATAGGACTTTCAACAAACTACAATACGGTAAATTTAAATCTCAATATGATTATAATGTATCCAAGATACGTTAGCTTTAATAAAAGAAAGTTCTTTCAGAGAAATCAATGACGTTTCTAAGTACCAATCAACAGTAATGGTGAACTAAAGAAGGCAAAGGAGAAGATAATTAGTTTTATTGAATGATAACATAAGATTGATGAGCTAAAGATCGATCTTCGTTAAAGTTCGATAGATATCAAGACAGAATAAAGATGTATACATTTTTCATCTGTGTTTATAAATAAACTCTCGATAAATAACTTTTCTGAAACTGTTTCTTTAAATATTTAATATTTGAATTAAAAAAGAACAAAGGGATAAACCTTTATTTTCTTTTTCGATAGTTTTTTTGTTTTGTTTATTGCTAATAATTTATAATGCTTTAATATTAGTTTTTGAGCTTGTTAGTGACTTAAAAAGAAAAGACTTAGTTTATCCTGATTTATACTCAGTCAAATAAATTTAACGAGTATTTTCTTTAATGATTCACATATTTTGAAAAAAATGATTTTTCTATCGGTTCAACTTATAAGAAATTATATTTTTTATAATGCGCTTTTTATAAGATTTTAATAAAATATGATTTAAAAAGAAATTAGCCTGTTTGAATAAATGTATCATTTCTGAAATAATATATATCGGATTTTGCTTACATAGATTATAAATATCAATAATGGTTGTTACGAGTTATGTATAATAATTTATTCTATAAAATATTAACCAAAATAAATAAAATATTTATAATGCATAAAATAAATAATATTTTGCGAGTTTTCTTAAATGAAAAAAGCTATTAATTATCATTTACAAACTATATTACAGATGCAAAAAAAAAAAAAAAAATACATTAAAATTTGCAGTGTACTGAACCATCAAAATGGATTATACAAAATATTAGTAAAAAATTATTATGCGAAATATTTTTCCATTTATTTATTATCTATTAATACATATTATAAGACAATTTCTGCCCTTTTGTAAAATAAATTTCTTCATGGACTAATACTGAAAGCATCTAACAAATCTTAATATACTTAATTTTCCATCAGAATGATTTGCTGTCCATTTGTATTTAAAGGACTCAAGTAGCCTGGTTATTAGTGTGTTCAGCATCTGATAGAAATACATAAAACTCCAACTGGTTGTATGAAAAATTACATCGTCTACGCCTGTTAAAGGCAGGTAAAATCTATAAGTGAGATTTGTTTACAGTTTTTAAAGGGGTCGTATAATCCTAATGAAGGACTTCCATACAAAGTAATAATGACACGTTAACTAAATATAGTGGTAATTCTCCTATTAAGTGATCGGCTAGCTTTTAGGTCTATGCTTACAATGTGTAAATCGGAAGCCCTGCTTAGTTTCCCAACATTAAAAAATAAATAAATTGAAATAACAATAGGCGAAAAAAAATTAGAAAAATAACAAGAAATAAATAATAATTATTTTGACTGATTTGATAAATATATAACGTAGAATTCTAGCTTATGAATAATGATTCAGAAATGCACAGATGCATCTCCTTTTGTCTAAGAATTGTTTACCAAGATATAGTAAATGGATAGGCCCAAAACTGAAACTTCATTTAACATAAGCGCCATTAAAGATTCACTGACACTTTTGTCTGTGATATATGTTTGAGTAAAATAATATATTGATGACGACTATCAAAAAATATTTTTTTTTAATTTTCGTTCTATTTCAAATTTTATAAATAATAAACAAATAAAACTAAAATCGATCAATAAATAAATAAAATTTCGTATATAATAATTAAATAAATTAATTAAATTTCGCATATAATAAGTAAATAAATAAAGTTTCATACTATTTTAAACTTTAAAAATAATAATACGTTTCGCATTTAATATAAAATTAATAAATTCGAAAGAACATTCTATTTATTTCAATAAATTACTCTATATAAATATATAAGTTCATTCTATAGTATTTTCATTCATAAAAAGAGTTTTCTAATATATATACCTCAACCCCCGTACTTAGGGTCTATAGCTTTCTATCCCTTAGAAAGATGAGAGTGGAATGTCAGTTGGCTTCATGATTATCAAGAACAGCACATCGACAGGTGTTGAAGATATGACAGTGCCTTCCGGAAGGGCTTTTAGAGGCAAGTGCCCTTCATTTACGAATCATATGGGAGAAAGCTTGGAAAACTCCCTCCAGGCAGTTGACTGTTAATGCGCGATATATACATTGTCACAATAGTCATCAAGTTCCCTCGTTTCTATCATGATGCTATTAGATTCTATGTCTTTTAGCTATCACGTTCCACTAGGCGGTCTATAATATTTTCACACATACAAAGGGTTTTCTTTTCTCTGTACATAAACCTGTATTTAGGGTATGTAGCCTCCTACCCGTTAGAAAGCAGAGAGTGGAATGTCAGTGGGACTCACATATCAAGAGGAGCACATCGACAGGTGTTGAATGTGTCCCTTCCGGAGGGACTTTTAGAGGTAAATGCCCATCATTTACGAATTATATGGTAGATAAACATAGAAAACTCCCACCATGCGGTTGGGTGTTAATGCGAGATATATACATTATCACAATTGCCATCAAGTTTCCTTGATTCTGAAAGCAACGTTGCCATTAGATTCTGTGTCTTTTAGTTGTGTACGTTGCCCCTCCCATGTTCCACTAGGCGGTCTATAACACTTCCATTCATAATTACTTTACTCTATACCTCAACCCCGTACATAGGGTCTGTAGCCCCTATTCGTAAGAAAGACGAAAGTGGAATGTCTGTAGACCTCATGCATATCAAGAGCAGCATATTGACAGATGTTGAAGATATGGCCTTTCACACTTATAGAGGCAAGTTCTCTTCATTTTTTTAATCATATGAAAGAAAACTTAGAAAACTCTCAACAGACGGTTGGCTGTTAATGCGATATATATATATATATATATATTGTTATATACCAAATATTTACATAATCACAATTGCCATCAAATTTCGTCATTTAAGAAAACCAATGATTGGATTGGATTCTGTGTCTTCTAGCTGTGTACGTTGTCACTGGACCACGAGCCGGATACACAAAAAGCCCCCTTTATCTATCATCTTAATTGAGTTTCTACCTAGGCAAATGGCCTGCACATTGCCGGACACTCGTTTGTTTTAACTATGGGAGTGGCCATTAGTTTCCTCTTCCTTAATTACATTTTCTACAAAATGCAATGTGATTAGCCTCTTGGAGCAAAGCATCCAAAATCATCTAAGTACAATTTCGGAGGGAGAAATAGCAGAAGAGGTTAAGACATTAGCCTAATGCAATGCGTCATTGTAAGTGAATTAAAGGCTGGAGTCAGACAAGATTTTGTTTTGATTTAAGCAAGGGTTTCAAATTTCGATTACTTGATCGATCATCATCCAACTCTCTAAATATATATGACTTACATGAATGTTTTCTTTTCTTCAGCTTTGGATAAATTTGCATTTTTGGCATCATGAGACAGCATATGAACAAAAATATTTTCCTTGAAAATAATATTACGAAAAATAAAGTAGTTGCTTATTTGGAGAATATTCCCCTATCCGAAAATACTATTATAGATAAAATATTAAATATAAAGCAATAAAAGTAATAAAATATGAATTAATTTTAAATAACGCAAACTTTAAATTTATAGTATTTGAAAGTCCGTAAATTTATTTTGATTAAGACATTCTCATATTATTATAAATTTTGTATCAAATTCATACGAGTTTAAAACTTGTATTCAACTATGATATTATGAAAAAATAAAATTTCAAATTGATTCACAATTAAATATGCAGACTTTTTATTTGCATAACATTATTTTCTACCATTTCTGTTATAGTTAACATAGGATACTTTGTTACATTTGAAAATTATTCTAATTATGTAAATAAACTACTGATGTGTGCATTATAAAATCTGTTCAAAAAGTAATCTAACACAATTATTTAAATATGGGGTTGAGGTACAGTGAAAAAAAGACTCTTTTTATGTATGAAAATATTAAAGAAGGAATCTATATATTTATACAGGATAATTCATTGAAATATGTAGTATTTAGAGCAGTCCAATTGTTTGGCCATAGTGTTTGGATATGAGGAAACTAAATTTAAATCTCAATTAGTTCATTCGGAAGTTTCAATGTCTACACAATGAATGGTAACCTTAAAATCAATAGATCAGAATGAGCATTTCTAGGGTTTGAAGAATGAAGTCATCCCTATTAAGATGGTACAAGGGAACAAATTTAGTCAACTGAAGAGATTTTATAATTAAAATATTTTCATCAAGATTAACCCGTTTGAGGACCAATTGCTGCTATTATGTAATTTATTCTATGCGAACTACAAATTCGTCATTTTTAAAATTTCTTGCAGATAGATGAATAAGGAAATATGTAAGGATAATAATTCATATGCAAAACTGATAATCAATGACAACTCATTTTGTTATTAAAGAAACATTAAATTTCATAGATGTTTGAAAACTAGTCCCCATACTTTTAACTTCTGTTTTGTTATAGCAAAGGATGGAAAAAAAAACAAATGGAAATGTGAAATCGTATCAATCACTCACAACAAGTTTTAACCTCGACAACCTAGTGATTCTCTAGCAAAAAGCCTTTTCTTTTTCTGTACAGAAAAACAAATCTATAACATGTTTTTTCAACTGACGTCACCAAACAAAAAGAAATTCTGACGTAAAATAAAAATCAGTCCAAGAGTAACATTTGAGAAAGATGCGTAAATGACATCCAACCTTTCGGGGGAAGGTATTTCTTTCAAACCTACCAGAAACTGACATAAAAGTCGAGCATAAATCCCCTCTCTCCACTCTTGCTTGAACCAAATTGACGTAAATAACCTCACTACAAGGTTATTCCGGTCAAAAAACAGACAACGCCCGTTACGACTTGTCGACGGAGTCAACGAACACTTTTGACGTCTTTGTTCACCCTCTCTTTTTCCCCAGTTATTTGTCTATTTCAGTTGGGGAAGAGAGGAAAAAGTAATGCACTATCGTTCACTTTTATGAAGCAGTTTAACCATTTCCGCGATGAAGAACACAGAACGGATTGGTGGCTCCAGGCTGCATAAGATTTCTATTTATACTTCTCTTGGTGCAGGAATCGTTATTTTTCTTGTTGGTGGAGGTATGTTAGCATTGGAAATATTTTATGGCCTTCTTTTGCTTCCATGCTAAGAAAGTAACATCACTTTTAGTGAGGACAAAGAACACCATTATTTTTCCTCAACTCCATACTGATATGTATTTTTTTAAGATAAATATATTTTGTTACTTTTCCTGTATTTCCTTTTTGTAGAAATTTAACTAAATATGCAAAGTTATAAAAATTAATGAATGGTTTTATCAATTTTGATTGACTGATTACAATTGCAATTTATTTTTGTCCAATAATCATTAGTATTACTTTTACTCATTGATTTTGGCAATGATATTAAATTACTTGGATGTAAATATTCACAAGAATTTATCGCCATATTTATATAAATTATATATAAACTCTAGAATCATTGAAGTAATTCACAATGAATGGGTATTAAGATATTTGATTCTAATGAATGGACGTTATGATATTTGATTCTAAATGAATAGGCATTAAGATATTTGATTCTAATGAATGGACGTTATGATATTTGATTCTAAATGAATAGGCATTAAGATATTTGATTCTAAATAAATGGGTATTTAGATATTAGATAAATAAATTGTTTCAGTTAATTGTTCAGTAATTAACATCATCTTCATATATATGTATATTTCAATGTAAGGACTTACATTATTTAACATATGTCTCAAACAGCTGAAGATTTTAATATTGTTATACTGATGTTTACCAAATTAACCTGTATAGAATGAGGGAAATTAATGAGTCCTGAAAAATAAGCTAACTGTTCATCATTTGGGTGCCGTATAGGAGTGAAGCATATCGAAATATCCACACTAACAAGACAAGTCAAATCTTGATATGAGACTGTTAGGAATCAACACCGTATCTAATTCTGTAAATCCGTTATTTTAGTAATAATCATCGAATAGAAACCTCATCCCTTTATTTTTAACTTTTATTCATTGTTATTGAACCACCATTATATAATTTTTACAAAAAGGATATTTTCTTTACTATACTTTTTGAGAGATGTGCATATTGTTTCATGTTGTAATTATATACAATCTGAAGATCTATAAAATATATGAATACAAAAAAAAAAAAAAAATTAAAATTCCCTCTTCTTTGTATTTATAGACAATACTGAAATAAATTTCGTAAAGGTGGTTAAACAAATATTTTTTTGCATTCGTGCAACCCTGAATTGGTAAAAAATGAAAAGATATTTTTAATGTAATATAAAATGCAAATTATGCAGAAAAGATAAAATTACATTTGTCACGAGTCCTGTTTGTTCTTTCTCGAATAACAAAATTCAGTAGAAATTCTACGTGTTAACAAAACGCCTCACCGAAGCTAATCAGGAAATCAACCATTTGTATTATTTAATTTTGTTTAGAGTTAAGAAAGTAAATATTGCGATGAAAAGTTAGCATTGACACAAAACACTCTCGCCTAACTCGATTTCCACATCGAATTTTATTAGAGTAGCAAATTTTACGCAAAGCGAATTGATGTTGCTTGGTTGCAGAGAGCGTGAAACAAATTTGTTAAACTATGAGCAAGGCATAATTGCATAATGCTACCACAGTATGTAAAGTGAAGTCAAAAGAACAAAAGCTGCTCTAAGCAAAAGATAAAGCTGTATTACTTGGCTGTTTTTTTTATATTTTAAGTCTCATCTGTCTGGAGGAAAATTAACCATACTTACTCAGTTAATTATATAAATGTGTTGACGCAATGGAATTCTAATCATTTCAGTGTTTATATATGCAGCTGGAAAAAAAAGGCCACAAAACTTTTGGCAGCATGCTGAAACACAGGAAATCATTCCCAGTTATAACTCATTAACTTTTTTAAAAGGTTTTTTTTGTTTTTTAAATTCTCAAATATATGTTTCATATACGTTCATGTCCAAAATTATCTTTACATGCATAAATTCGCGGATTTTTCAGAAACTGTTAACTATAATTTTATGAATTTGTTGGAATAATACATATTATATGACATAATTATAAATAATATATATTTGTAACAATACAATTAAAATCGTAATAAAATGTGTAATTTAAAAATAAAAATGGTAATAAAATGAGAAAGTTTAACTCAGAAAATAATGAAGCCTAACGAATTTATTATGCAATGTGGTCTCCTGACTTGTACACACATATCACAACACGTTTTCATGCTGGCAATAACGTATGTTGCGCAGTTTGGTGAATTATCTACACTCTTCCAGTAATGCGTGCTCTTTCAAGGTAGTGCCATAAATTCTCTATCGGGTTAAGATCAGGAGACGTTGCTGACCACGGTATTCGCTGAATGTCTTCAATTTTAAGGAATTTGTCAAAGAGATTTGCTCGATGTGGACGAGCATTATAGTCCATAAATAAAAAGTCAGATTCAGATACACCTCTGAAAAATCTTACATAAGGCTCTAAGACTTAATCCTGATATCTCTTTGTCGATCACAGATCCACTGTTGAAAACGTGTAGGAGCGTCCGTCCAACGATCATTATTCCTCCCCATACCATCACACCTACACTACCGAACGAAAAGGTTCCATAGTTTTCGATGGATAATTTCATGTTGCTGACTCCTTCCAGATATAAACACATTAAGAATTACCTGTAATATTAAATCTCGACTCGTCAGTAAGGAGAGCATGTTCACTCCACTTCTGATATTCTTTGCACCAATAAATGATCCCTCTTTTGTTGTGAATACAATGAAACATATAACCTTGCATTTCTGGCCGTTTGTTGTGATACAGTAGTTCGAGAGCGGCCCCAAGCTCTGAACTTAATTGACGAACAGTGGACTTCCTTTTACGTCAGGCAGTTATGTGCCCCATATGGATCTTCAAAAGCAGCTGTCATTCGTTTAAGACCTTTTCGGGGTCTTCTTACAACAGTTCCATTGTTTTGAAATTGTTTCTATAACTTAGAGACCGTCTGTCCTGAAATATTCAGATATCTGGCAGATTCCGTGATTGGCTAAGTTGCTTCTAAACTCCCTATGAATCACCACTTCACAGAGTCTTCGAAACGGTATTTCGAAGCCATAACGAACCGATTTGAGTCCTTACACATTGAAATGAAACGCTGTGTTGCAGAAATTCACTCAGATATTCACATTGAGCAGAGCGCTTAATTCAACGTTGGATAACTTAAGCCTAGATTTGCATGTCACAAACCAGTTGATTACTTTTGATTCGGATAATGCTAACTAGGGCTTGTTTATCGCACGTTCCTGCAAACATGGATCCCATTGATTGAATATTTCATTGAATATCATTACTGTTATGTATGTAAGAATAAATTTGGACATGAATGTATTTGTTTTTCAATTACTTATTAAAATATTGAAAAACAATATAATTATTTTAAATTTGTATTTATAACGTTTGCTTTTTTAGTTTTTTCTTGAAAAGGTATATTTTAGTAAACATAGTTTCAACACAAAATTTGAAATGAAGGTAAAATATATACAATTCGTATTGTTCTAGTTATAGTATCTGCTAAATTAGAGTAACCAGATTTTATCTTCAATATTCAAGTCACTAAAAATTCCTCTCTAAGATTGCTCTACATGCAGTAAGTTTTATGTTGGATTTGTTTCTCTTTACCTTTTAATTGGCACATGACGTTAATGTTTTTATTCGCCATTTAGCATTAGAATAATATTTTTATTAATGAAATTAATATATCAATGTAGCCCAAATGCATTTTTTTCATGCCTCTATGCCTTTATTTTATTTGATGGTGATTTAATTAAATATCTATGTAATAATTTAATGAATTTTAATCATTGTTATTTTTGTGCACACTTAAGGTCCTAGCTTTAAGATTGATGTATTTTCTTTAGGGGTAAAAAAATAACTTTTTTCAATATGAACAACTGGAAATTATAAAAATCTTATTGTTGCTCGAACATAAAGTAGATTCTAATAAACTCGTTGTTCCTAGACTTTACATGATTAATTAAAAATAGTTAGACGAATTGTAATATAGAAGAAGATTCTTCAAAACGAAAGTAGCAATGTAAAATTCTATTTTTTCAATTTTATTATCATCTTAAAAAACAGTTTCATTGAGAAAGAGGATCATCTTTATAATTTTTACAGAAGATTAATAAATTGAAAAAATAGAAGATAATCGCAGAAAATTCAATATTATTTTAAAAAGATCGTATTTCAAAGGATTTCTAAATCTCGTTCCTATAGAATATTCAAAGTTAGAATAAACTGTATTTAGTTTCAATAATATGTAGCGCTTTTGAAATTTACAGTGTATGGTAAATGCAACTATATAGGACATATAATATTCAAAATTTTTATAGATAATAGAAGGTGAAGCGGGGCAGTTTTTTAATAGCTTTATTTTGCAATAGTTTTGTTTTAAAGTTAATTCTATATACAATTTGCAACCTAATATCTTTACCTGAACGTTATATCCTCAACAGTTAATTCACCCCATTTCAACCAGGAAAAAACTTTAATAGTGAAATTGAATCGAAATATGCTTGCTGGCTTTTGCTGGACACTACTAAGGGATGGTCCTCAAGTAATATACAATAGAAAGTGTTAAAATTACATTTTGAGTTTTGTTAAAACATGTTGTTTTGTTGTATCATGTGAAGAGTACAAGAACTCAAATATCGCTTTGCTCCCGAATAATATTGGCTATGTTGATTACCAATATTACCAATATGATTACCAGTATGATTGGGGTATAAGCACTCTTCTGAGGGATTTTCCAAACAATATACGGCAGTAAGATCGACATCAGGGCAGTTGCCAAATTTTCGGTATTTTGTAATGCAATTAATTAAAATTCATTCATTTGAAATCTGCAATTTCATTAATTTCCAACTCTACATGAGCAGGGATCCATTGCAGCATGCGCATTCTGTTCAAACAGTGGATTTGTTCTAAAAGAAATATAATGTTTAAGTTCATACTTGGAAAACTTTTATTAAGAGCCTGTGTAAAGCCGACCTTGAATCAGTGAAGATAGTAATTCCATTCATTTATTGTGACGGAGGTAGACTCATATAGGCCTCAAGGATTAAAAAATGTAAGTAAATTAAATAAAACTAATTTAGCACAATAGTACGAAATTTTTAAATTTGAATTACACAAGAGCTTACCCATTACAAAAAAATGCTATGCAAATTTGAAGTCAGAGATAACATTTTAATTTCGAACAACAATAGTTATTAAATTTTGTCGATCAGTGTTACAATTCTTACCTTGTCTTGCTTGATATACAAACATTACCTTATGAATAAATTTATTGATATTTGGCAACACCGATCAGCTTCATTGACAAATCCTGAATCAATATCTCTCTATTGCTCTCTGTCTAACGTCCATCATATCGGACATTCTTGCGGCTTCGTGAGAAATTCTGATTTGTCTTGAATATTCTGGAACGTCTGCATGACAACGACGCAGACATGTATAAAAGCGGCACCTCGTTCAATTCCGGTTAGTCTCAGTAGAATTGATCCTTCTATCACTATCTAATATATCTTGAATGTGTATGTTGAAATTTGTGTATTAATTGCAATTCATGGTAATAAATATTCACGGTAGTAGATTTATACTGAATCTGAAGACATTATTAAGTAGGCGTATGCGAGCTTTAAACGATAGTCAAGTTTGCAGATGAGTGTGGTTAAAAAAATAAAAACACGTAAATATTCTGAAGAATACTTACAGTTTGAGTTTACCACTATTGAAGTAATTTACGGATACAGCATTTTCTCATGAAAGGTTTCAGCATTCGACATAAAACCTAATAAATTTAAACGACAATTGGAAAAGATTCCTAGTGAGTTTTAACAACCCCCGAGAATTCTTTAAATTAAAATTAAATTAAAAAATAATTTTTTAAACATTGTCTTTAAAAGCAAAAGCTGTACTTGCCTCTTACAAAATTTCATAAAAAATAGCCAGATATAAATATCCTCAAACTATCGGTAAAGAGCTTATTTTGCCTGCTGCAATTAAGGTTGTAGAAACTAGTTTGGAGATAATTTTACAAAACAATTTCGATGAATACTTCTGTCAAATGATAATATAGCCCGCATAATTGGTAATAAAGCTGAAAATGTACCACATTAGCCTTTCAAGAAGTTGTGTGACAAATTGTTTTCAATTTAGACAACAATAAGGATTCTCATTTCATTCCCCATGTCCAGTTTTGTGACAGAATTTCCATGGACGGTTTTTCCTTCTTTGTTTGCTAGTTTATAAAATATTTTAAGTAAGCAGCAGAAAAACTCCAAACAATAATACTCACAATCTTTACAATTTTAAAAGATTTTAGAAAAGAAATGTAGAGTGGAAAAATTCCGTCAATTAATAATGAAACAGGAAAATTAAATTATTTTCATTAAATTATTTTTTTTCGTGATATTATTTAAATAAACACGAAATACTTCTTTTTAAGAGTTTATCATATTAATTAAGAAAATTAATAAAAAAGTAAACAGTTTAACTTTTGGCAAAGTACATAATATGACTTCTAATATAATTGCTATATGAATATTTTTAATATATTTTTTAAAAGCAGCTTTTCAAGATCCAATAAATAAAAAAAACCAATGGGGTTTTTATTAAAAAACATATTCAAGATATTATTC
Source organism: Caerostris darwini (assembly GCA_021605075.1). NCBI lineage: Eukaryota > Metazoa > Arthropoda > Arachnida > Araneae > Araneidae > Caerostris > Caerostris darwini. The sequence continues at coordinate 1,322,769 of BPLQ01006959.1, forward strand.
TTTAAAGAATTTTAAAATTTATTTTTATAATATTGACATAATAAAAGAAAGCATCTTTTTTTTTATTTGTTGATCCAAATTCTATACATTTAAAATAAATTAACAAATTTGAAACACCTTTTTTTTTATTTATTCTGTTAATAAATTTCTCATTTATGATTAAATAATAAACCAAATCTATTATTTGGAATTGTAAAAAAATATTTATGAGTATAAAAACACAACTATTTCATTCGGTTATCCAATCTCCAGAGAATAAGTAGTATGAAATGTTCTACATACTATCAGCATGAATGATGATATTCATTGTTTCATAGATATCATATGTTTAGAGCATAATTAATATTTATTTGTAAGCTCTACAGTATAACAATAATAATAGTACAGTTGTAAATTAAAAAATGAAAAATTTATGCATTTTATTAATTTTGACCATTGTTGCTTTTATAGTAAAACACCTACTAGGTTACATTAAAACAACTTTTACATATTATATCATCTAAAAATCTATGTAAGTTGTTTTTTTGAAATAAGTCATTCACAGTAATTTAAAGTTGTTTTAGTATTTTTGTTAGTTAATCACTTATTACGAAGTAATTTAATACTCCATTTCAAAATTTTTAATTGCTGAATAATTTTATATTTGCACGATAACTCAAAATAAATGTTGTAAAAAATATTGTCATCAAAAAGATTAAAAACAATTGTAAAACAAAAACTCTCAAATATGAATATTTTACGCTTTTGTGAATTAATTTATAATTATAAGAAATGGGTATATGTGGAATTTAAAAATAAAACTCTTTAATATACATTTAAAATATAGAGTAATGGATATAAATGTAATTTTTCCAATATGAAATACTAAGAGTGTATGAACCATATTAAAATTAAATTTTTTAACTATGTAAAAAATGCAGAATTGATTTTCAGTGCTTATATAAACAATTTAAAGTTATGAACGTAAAGGACATTCACAAAAAATGTGTGTTCAAAAAGGGGCGCCGAAAAACTGTCTATGAAAAAAATGTATTCTTAAAAAATTTATTCTATGGGCATGTATTTTATATGTAGCACGTTGAAAAAATTGATGAAAGATTTACATAAAAAACCTCCATTCTTTCCGAAGTACTACATTTCTACCCAATATTTTTCTCGAGTCATTCCCATTTTTTGACTTTCAGAATTTTTTAACTAATGTAAGTTGATTTTTCAGACCTAAGATAGAAAGCAGAAAGGCCGACAGAGTTTTATGCCCCAGTTCCTTTTATAGCAGGAACGTCAGGAAAACTTACAATTTAAACCATCTGATACAGCATATTTATGTCGACTAATGCGGGGGTATAAAAATAAAACTATTCCCCCATCGCATTCTTTTCCGCACTGTAAACTTTCTATCGGGTACATCAAACCTTCTACTTGAACGTTACGATAGATTTAATATCACACACACCAAGTCATACATGCGCAAGAGAATGCCTGTCGCAAATTGTGTCGTTACATAACATTCCAGCTCGCTGCATCAAATAAATACAGTCCGCAGGAAAAGAGGGAAAAAGATAGGGAAAATAGATGCACGTGTGGGGAAAAATGTTCTTCAAGGGAAAAAAAATGAAGAAAAACAGTAGATCATGTCATGCTGTTACCAGAAAAGAAAATTTGTACCACAAAAACTTAATATAATAGGTCCTCCTAACGTCTTGTCGTGCAGATCTAATATTAAATTCTTCACCACGGTATTTCGTTTTATAGAAGATCAGATCCTAATGTTCGAAAAATCCCATTAATCTTTCAGTCGACAATCTGGCAACAAGTTGGCACTTTGCTAGAAGAGCTTTTTCCTCAAGTACTCAATTTAAAATGGGATTTATTCCTGTTAAGAAAGCAATTTTAAAACATTGAATATATGTTAGAAAATATTTTCTTTTAACCTTTATTCATGATTTTGGTATTTTCTTCTAAGTAGAGTAAAATTTCAAGCACAAAATTAATAACGATTGGAATATATGATGTCTTTACCAGTATTGTGATAATGCACTATGTTAATGAACTTGAAACTGATTCGAAACTCAACAATGATGCGGAATTGAAAAGTATCATTCCTATGCAGGGAATGAGATTGGGAAGTTATTCTGTTTTTCTCGAAAATTCCAGATGCCATCCCTGGGCAAGGATTAGGCTAGGGAGAGCCTGGTTTTCATTCAACATTATGGTGGCACAACATCTAGCTGGTAACATCTACATATCTGTCAGAATCTGTTACCAATCTGACAAAATCTACACACATATCTGTTTAAATATATGTTGTTGTTGTTTTTAATTTGCCATATATCTTTTTGAATGGACCAAATATCAGTAATTCCAATGGTAAATGACCTAAGACCAAAATACCCGTTATTTAATGATATCATTACTATATAATCATAATTACTGGACTATCCGAAAGTTATTTAATTTAAGGAGGTGATGCGTTTTTTATCTCTTTCAGGTTTATAAAGCGGCCTGGTGGCCAAGTGGCTAGCTCTCTGGCCTTTGCTGTCACAGGCTTCAGTTTGAAATGGATATTTGTTAGTGGTTCGTAATCCACTTTTAATTGTAGGTCCTGGTCTGTTTAGCTCCCTTGTGCACAAGATGACCGTAGAGTGACAATCCAAACCAATCTAGGTTTATAAAATAATTTTATATCCTCCGTGTAGATTTTTTCATAGGAATTGTAACTTTCTTCTTTGATAACCACCTCAGTTTGGCTAATTTACTTTGCTTCTAAAGATGTGGATAAAAATGTTTAATGAGAACGCCATTATATTTTATGTCTCATAGAAATAAAATGACTAATATACGAATAAAAAAACTTTTATTTTTCCTTAGATATTAAGATAAAAGAAATACAATATTCAAACATTAAAAATATATATTATTTCATATGCTAGAAGCTACTAGATAGCCTTCACTACATGAAGCCAAAAATAGTTGTTTCAACATCGAACGGTCTATTTTTGAAAAACCTGCCAGATAATGCTGCATTTCCATGAGATACTAAGATCGCATGAGACAGCACGTCAGCCAATTAGAAGACTGATTAAACATGATCAGGTTTCTAATTGGCTGATCTTCTGTGACTTTCGAATCGGGAGGAAATATAACTTAATACGGTATGAAAGAAAATTTCCACCAGAAAACACAATTTATTTTTATTCATGTAAATGTATTACTGTTTCAAATAAATACTTTATAACTCTATGAATTCTTTTTTTCAATCCAAATTGATTTTGACTTGAATTTTGTACAGTATAGATATATTCATTTCAAGATGGTTATCTCCTTTTAACTCGATTTTTTCCCATTATCTGTGCTCTTGGCACTCTGATTTATTCTCAAGACCAGAACTCTGCTATATTTTTTATTGAAGACATGGAAATTAATTCAAATTACAAAACTAATAGCAGAATTAAACTTTAAGCTTAAGTATTTCAATAACATTCTTATAATGAGCCTGTATTATGAAATACTTATTTTACAAAAAAAAAAATATTCTTCATAAAAAAAATTATTCAATATGCGTTGCCAAATTGGAAAAACAATTGATTTTGGCACCACATATAGAATTATTTTTTTTTCTTATCTTGGAAGAATGTAAATTATCTTGGTAATTAAGTGTACCCGGAAAAAAAAGAAAATAATAGATTCATTTGTTTTCTAAAAAGTTGTTTCGTTTACTAATGATCATGTAGATTTAAAGGATAACGATCACAGCAAATTGTTTCTAACTGCAGTTGATTAAGTCACTTTGTTAAAATAATTAGCAAAACGTTATTGTTTGTGACAAATATTTCTTTGAAAACTAATTAATATGTATCTTAGAAAATAATCTGCAAGTAAATAAAAATAGGAAAAAAATACAAAGGAATTATTTAATGATGACACATGTTTATTTCTGATTAAAAATTGTTTAGAGTCTAATTTATTTGTAACATAATTTATATAAATAATTATAAATACATCAGATGAAATATGTTCTGTTTCTAAAATCAGTTTCAAATTTCTAATATAAATAGAAAATGGAAAATAACTTAATAATTAATCATTAAAAATTATATTTCGTTTAAGTTTATTTTCAAAAGAAAGTTAGAAAAGAAAAAAGTTATTTTAGCATTTCTAAAATTAAAATTAAAAATAAATTTTAAGGATTTGTGTAAGCAATATAATTTTTTTTTTTTTTTACATTTGTTGGATATTCAATAAAATCGAAGAGCATGAATTCATTTTTTTGTTTAATCTTATTGTATTGTAGTTTTAAAATTGCATTGAGTGTTACATATATTTATGTTAAACATAACTTATAGATAATATTATTATAATAATTAACTGTACTGTATCTATAGCTTTTATATAGCTGAAACTTATAGTTCCAAGTCTAACTTTGGCATAAATTTGTTTCTCTATAATAGAAATTTATGGCTCCCCATCTTTTATTATTTTTAGTTAAATTTATTTTTCAGTATAAATTTTTTATTAAATTAAATGTATTTTTTTATTATTTTTTCAAGAAATTATACAAAATGCATTCATTATTTTCGTACAAAGGAAATTTTTTTTCTTATCCCACTTGGTAGACAGCAACATCATGACTAAGAAATCGGGAAATCCCATGGAAGGATGGAAAAATTGGGCTGGCCCAGCTTCTGTTGTGATTCAGCACCCGTAGGTAGAAGTCTTACTTGGCTTTCTGTCACTGAAGAAAGAGGGCAGTGGCTTTCGGAAAGACTTTTACGGGATTCTACCTCGCATTTGTGTATCGTATGAGATAAAACCGGAAAGCGCGCTCCAGGGAATCCGACGAACAAAGCTAGATGGCCCTTACTTTTTTTAAATTTACACATCTAACATTCTGAAAATCCAATAAAATGAATAAATGTGTAAATCCAAAACAAGTTTATATACAAACCTAACGAAAATCGTTTGATACAGGTGACTTTCTATTATAACTTGAATTATTACAATTATTTAGTATTAATGGATGTCAACTAAGATTTATATAGAAAAAGAGAGTTTCAATGGTTTGATCACAGTAAAAGATTGAAAATTATCAATGAGAAATACAAATAAAACTATTTTTAATACAAAGTTGTTGTTGTTTTACTTTAAATACACTTTTTTTACTTCTGATCTCATGACATGCAATTATTGATAATTATCAGATTTACAATCGATTTAGAATTACCCAGAAATCACGGCCCAATTCTTCGACATTACATCTAAGAACAATCGTTCTTCTAAAGAATTCACCTGAACAAGTGTGAAATTGTTCACACTTGTGTTTTGAGTAAGGAATATAGCGGATAATATTGCAAAAATGAACATTAAATTACAATTCTTAAATGGCATTAGTTAAGCTGAGAATTGAACCGAAAACCCATGACTTCGACCTGCCAAAGTCTCCTGTAGATGCTCTAATATAGCTGAAACTAATAAAAATATTCAGAACCAATTCGAAAAGCACGTGTCAGGAAATTAATAAAACATTGAAATATTAAGCTGAGATACAAAATCAATTCTGATACAAAAGAAGTTCTTAGAAGAGGAATTTGGTTGAGTTCTTCGTGATATCTGGTTAAGAAAAAAACAATCTTACAGAAGAAAACAAAATCAGCTCCAGTTACAACGCCTGATAGGAGAGAAATTTTTCTGCTTACTCCAGAGTGGCAAAACATGCACTTCAGCCCAGGCTGTCGGAATCTCATTAATCTTGGAACCAACTGTGTGACAGCAGCAACGCAAGAGGTTTATAGTGCTTTTACTACCACCACAAGAAGGAGCACTTCATTGAGACAGATGATTACAACAGGACCATCTGACGGTTACAGAGATCTGGGGGTAATATATAGATCATTATTTCTGTAAAACTATCAGTCTCGTCTTTTTATGAATTGCAAGGCACGCCCTCCACTCAGCTAAAGGCAAAATATTCTAGAAAATATAAGAGTAAGCAAATGCTAAAAATGTCATGCTGACAACAGAATGAATGCTAGAAAATTAATTTACCGTACATGACAAGTATACGTATTTAAATTATTTATAATATATATATTTCATACTTATGATTCTGAAGCAAAGTCAAGTTGCACATTTTCCGCCCATTTATATAGGCAATGTTTTGTATTTTAATGCTTAAACACAGCAATTGCAAAAAAATATTTTTTTTAGCATAATCAATGTATAAGATTGCAGAAAAAATATGTATATAATTAAAATTCTCAAAATGTTCGTCACAACGTTATGAATAATAATTTCTTTACATCCAAATTTATTTTTGAATTGGTAATAAAAGTGTCTTTATAATTATTGAATTTTGTAGCGTGAAAGTTGGTCAACCAGATTATGACTGAGTGTGATTGGGTTGATGTACTTCTGGCACAAGGTGGAGAACACATAGCTTTATTTACTCACGCACTTACTTCCGCTTCTAGGCCAAAAACCCTGTATTCAGGTATGCACTTGTTCTCCGGGTGAGAATCTGTAGACCATTAATACACAGGGTTGAGCTAAATATATAGTTCAGCTCAGGGTAAGAGGCTGCAAACTAAACTTTTCTCAGCTGATGCGTTGGTTGCGTTATGCCTATTTCCTCTCGGGTGAGAGTTTCAAGGCCTACTGACCATTTTCCCTGAACTCCACAGGGGAAACTCTTGCCAGTGATTAGGAGGAAGCAAGTTTACAATTCTTTTGTAATCAAAACATCAATGGGTATACTTCTTAAAATATGTTACGCATATAAATATATATGTATAACATATAGTTTAAATATATACACCACATAATATAATAAAAGTAAATAAATTTTTCTGCAATGAAGGAATGAAGGAATGACTTTTAAAAAAAATTGATCATAATTGTTTGAAAAAATAATTCGGAATAATAAATCGGAGTATTGATTGAAGTATGTATTTGTTTTTCTCAAATCTGACGGAAAATATGAATATGTTTCCTAAAAAATCTACAAAAACATTATATTATGCTTCTGTAAAAGCTTTATGAAAATACTTCGTCTTTCTTTTGGGAAAATAAATATGAATAATAATTTAAAAATAAATTTGAGAATGAAGTGTGTATTTTTTTCTCCTCAAATGTGTCAAAAATGTGAATATATTTTGTGAATTTTCGTATTAAACATACACTGTTGATTCAAGAAAGAATATTTATCAATCATAATAGTTACAATTTACACTAGGAGATAAATACTTTCATAAGTAAAACACATAACTCGTACAAAAAAATATATTTTAAACAGTTTAAAAAACAATTCAACGATTAATATAGCAATATTTCCATTCATTATAATTTTATTGAATTAAAATACATGTACACCCTTTAGAAAGAAAAAATTAAATAGAAAATAATGAGTTTATGTATTCCTATTCATTCCTATGAGTTTATCTAGTTTATATAACGGATATTTATCTAAACTCTTTTTTTATTTATTTTTACTAAACTTCAGGAGGATTTGATTCGACTTTATATTTTTATATTTGCATAGCAGCCGCCATTTCCATACCTTCATTGCCCCTTTTTTTTTATCTGCTTCTGCAATTTTTGTCTTTTACTATTGAGATATGCACATATTTCATGATATGCATTTTTTTGTTACAACTAATACTATCGGTTCTAAAATTAATTCCACTATATATTTTACTTCGTGCATCTTTTTTTTTTAATGGAATGATAAAAACAAATTAAAATACATTGATGGAAAATGAAATCCAGAAATCAAGAAGGCATTTGATTAGAGGTTACAAATTTAGGTAAAGCATTTGTATTAGTAGCATATTTATTTGATAAAAGTTTCAAGATCATGGGTTAAATTATGCGCAAGTAGTTTCATTTCCTGTGTGAAATGGTGTGCATTAATAAATCCTCATCGTGTTCCATCCTTTTAAATGCAAACATGCAAACGCGCATTCATTGTTTCTTATGTCATTTTGTGGACAAGAACAAATTGCACTTTGTCAATCAAATTAGCATTAGTCATTGGTCTATTCTGGTCTAGTATTATTATCGGATAATTATTATTTTTATATACTATTATTATTGGATATTATTGGATTAGACTTATTATTATTGGATATAAATTATTGGACGTCAAATCCAATAAGTTCGAATAATTTCTTGTCGGTACTCTGTAGAACCCGTTTAGTGAAAATATGAGGACGATCTTTATTCTGTTGAAAAACACCACCTGGAATAGCGAACAAAATTGAGCACAGCCGATTCATGCATTAATATAATGAACAAATTTACCATTGAGGTGTATGAGATAAAGGCGAAAGGGTTCTTGGTGTTGTAAGAAATTTTCCCAGATGCTATAACTATTTCACAGGTCCAGTATATCCATGGCGCTGACAGATAGTCAAGTGTTCACCTGATCTGTTTCTAACCAACATACAACCATCAATGTCACCAAGAAAGGAATTCTCTCATATGACGGCACAACAGATATCTACTTCGTCCTTCAATGAACTTAGTTTGACACCACTGAAATCGCATATGGTAATGATTTGGAATTAAGAGTTAGCATATTATTAGAGGACGTCTGTTTCTGAGTTGTCCCTCGAGTAATCGATTTGTTATCGTTCACTGCGTCAGTATGGTGCCAACAGAAGATCGAATTCCTGTTGCAAATGTAGCTTAATACCATACAGTCATGCTGGAAATACGACGATCATATCTTTCAGTAGTGGTTCGTGTACAGCTGGAAGCCGGTCTACTTCAGTCAGTACATTCCTGTGATCATTGTTTCTATTAATCATACACAGAAGATAAATCTTATCAAGTCTTTCTGCAATTTCGCTAAAAGAAAATCAACCTTCTAGCAGTACATATCCTCTGTCAAACTCAATAAGCTGCTAAAACTGATTCCTTCGTCTTCCTACAGGCATTATTGATTCAAATCTAACTCATAAAGCCAAATCTGGGAGATAAATAACCCTCTCAAAATTTACATCGCATATTGAAAGCAAACATGATTTTTACGTTCTTAGTGGAGTTACTAGCGCTCAACTTATATTCGTCAAGCTCGAAATTTGAATAGGCGTCATCTTTCAGATGTATAAACACGACTCCCAAATTTCATTTATCTAGCATAATTCCTGGTTTTGGGATTTTATTTTCCATCAGTGTGAATGTATAATGGATGTTATTTTATAGAATTGATATACAGAATTAGTGGGCTTCTGAATAATCCCTTCAACATTTTCTTTCTGTCTTGTGGTCCTTCACTTCTTATGATTCAAGTCAAATATATATCAACAGTATATATATTATGTGTGGGGGTGTGTGCACATACTTAATGTTAGGCAAGAAATCTCTCTGGAAATTATAGCAATGAATTAAACTAGTGAATATTTACTAACATGAAATAATAAACTTATTTAATGTTTTTAAATTTATTTCATTATTTTTAATTCTACATTTATATAATTAATAAATTTAATAAATTTTTAAGCACAAATCTATGTTTTTAATTTTTTTATATTCACTTCTTTTATATTTTAATTAAAACAATTTCTTGTTCAATTTTTAATTAAATTATTATTAATTTAATAAAATTATTAATCAATCAATTTTTTTATTCTTATTCTCTCTAAATGCCTAAATACTGATAATTTGGCTTCTTTGATATACATTTTTCTTATATTGCAAATAATTTACTTTTTATAATAAATCCTAAAAACTAGTAAATTTATGTGCAACGACAGCTTTTTTTTTTTTTCTTTTAATGGAACTCTAAATCTAAAATATAGATATCTTTATTTTAAAAAGTTTCACTTTAATTACAAAAAAAAAAAAAAAAAAAAAAAAAAAAAAAAAAAAACTAATTTTTAATTGAAATCGAAAAAAAAAGAAATCGCAAAGTCCGTCAACTTATTCCCCAAAAAATATATCTCTGAATATTCAATTCATAAATACAGATACTCCCTTCTTCTTTCCTGTTAATCTATTAAATAAATCGCATCACGCAGGAGAATATAGAACTGTATTGAAGATTACTGATTTTTTTTTCCCAGCCGTGAAAGCAGAAAAATGTCCTCTATCACACAAGAGTCGTTCCAAGGGATCACGCATTATTGCCCAGAGGCCTCCTTCTATCAATGTTTTCTAAGCCTTCTCTAAGTATATATTATCTCTCCAATATTTTTTAGTCGGGACAGAGGCTGAGATAAGTAATTTTGTGACGAGAAATTTCATAACTTTTTCGGATCGTGATGCATTATTCCGAGATTAGAGACCCAACAAAGAAAGAAAAAGGCTTTTGCAGAATTGATCCTTTTTTAGATTCCTTTGACTGATCCTATTTGGATCGAATGACTTTGAAATAGAGTGAGAATTTTTAACGGAAAACTTTTTTTTTTCTATTTGGAAGAAGAAAGATACAATGTGTAAAGAAAATCGTTCTTATTACTTTTCATTAAAAGGGCATTTTATAGATTTTTTTAGTTCGTCCATTTTCATTAGGATCTGAGAAATGGAATTGAAAGGAAATAAATACATTAATTGTTTTCCAGTTTTAAGTATTTTGAGAAATTTTTATTTAGCTTAATATTTTAAGAAAAATATTCATTTATTTTTAAATTATTATTAGAATTTAAATAAAATAGAAAAATTAATAAAACATAACATAAATTTTAAAAAAGCACATTTATTTTTTCTAAAGCATATGCCTTAAAAAAAATATTTAAAAAAAAATATTTAATATTTAATAAAAAATTTAAATAATTAGAATTAATAATATTTAGAAAAATATTTAAAAAAATATTTAATACTCATAATTCACATTTCACACTCAAAAATTCATAAATCATAATATAAATTTTAAAAAAGCATCAATTTTTTTTTTCTAATGCATATTATTTAATACATTGTATTTTATTTTAGTTTAAATAAAATACAAAAATTCATAAAATATAACATAAATTTTAAAAAAGCCTTAAATTTATTTTTTCTAAGGCATGTTATTGAATACATTTAATTAAAAATTATTTTGAAATCGTAAAATTTGATTATAAATTTTATTTTTAGTAGACCAGAAATTGTAATTAAACTAAATAATTTATTATTTAATAAACATTTTGAATAATAAACAAGTTTATGTTTCTCACAAGAACGATTTTATTTTAGTTCAATTATAATAAATTGATTTTAAACAAAACTAAACGTAAAACAAAAATATTTAATCATAAATTAAATTATATTATATTTAATTTATTAATCAAAAAATTATTATTTATTATGTTATATTAACTTATAATTATATTTATTATACATAAAATAAATAAAAATTTATATAGTTTACTTAATTAAAATTTAATATCGTTAAGTGGGATAAAATGATTTATTTTATATTATTATATTATCTTATTAATTTACTTTATATCTTCTAATCAAATTAAATTTAAATAAAAATTAAATGTATACAAATATTTCTCCTGTATTAAATTGTATCATAAGGATCAAAGTATATTTCAGAGAGCAAGTAATTTCTGAATTCGGGATTTATATATTCTAATAACAATTCTAAGATGTAATGGAAATTACTAAGAATTTCAGCAGGATAAATGAAATAAATTTAAAAAATAAATTAAAATAAATTTTTAAATTTAAATCCAACTAGTAACTCAGATTATAGCTTATATATATATTTTAATTATTACAGAAAAATAATTACAGTATTTCTAGTTTCAAATATCATAAATTATTGAACATACATTTATATCTAGAATATGTGTTTTCTCATTTCTTACTAATATGAAAGTTAAATCATAAAGTATAATATACATCCTTTTGTGTATAGATTAAATTTAAGGAAATAAGTAAATTTTAATTATAATTTTATTAAATTAGGAATTTTTAAATATTTGCGTTAATAAATTTATTAACTAATTTAGTCGATAATTAATTTATGAACTTATTTTTATATATTAATGAAAACCCTACAATTTTTCTTGTGATAAAGACAACACCGAAGTCCGTGAGATATTAATATAAAATTCCAATTTTTTTTTTTTTTTTTTTTTTTTTGCAAAAGCAAAATATTTGATTAAATATATTATAATATATTTATCAGAATTAAACATTTTGAAAATTTAATCTTCTATTATATAGAAAACTAATACATTTCATATATTGATCGTTAACTCTAATTTATTGTCATAATTAAAAATTTATTGAATTTTAAATGAAATTTTCTTTTGCAGCATTATTATAAAATTTTCTTTTACAACGAGTGAATTTCTAAGTCCTTTTTAGAAAATTAATATTCTAAGTTATTTTCTAATATAGATAGTATTTTTTATTAAAAATAATGCAAATTATTAAAATACAAACAATAAATAAGCAAATTCAATTGGCAAAAAATTATATACAAATTGAGAATTATTTATTCAACGTTCAAACAAAAAATATTTTTATTTTATAATAGAAACTAAATAAAATTAAGAAAATATTAATGATGAATTTATTAACGTACATACCATACAAGAAGAACAAGAATATTTCTGTTTTTTTTTTTTTTTTTTTTTTTTTTCCTTGATATAAAGAGACTCGATTTCATTAATTAATAAATTTAAGAACGTACCTTTTTTTTAACAAGAAGAACAAGAATACATATAAAAAATATGTATAAAAAAACCCATTTAAGCAATTAATATATTTATGATATAGGAGAAATACAAAAATACTTTTATTTTATTTTTCGTTTTTTTTTTCGTTTGTAGATATTAAGAAAACTGAAAATTTTATTTTATTTATTTGCTGTCATGTGTTAATGCATGTTTTATGAAAACTTTTAATGTATTTTAATATTTTTAAGAGCCATTCTTTTATTTACTCTCGATTATTGTTTAAAAGCTATCAGTCCATGTAAATAAAATACAATAGATTTAGCATAGAACTTAAATATAGAGCTAATTTATATGTATGGAATTTAAATGTTTGATTATTTTTGAATATAAAGATGTCTTAGTTAATTATTGTTATATTTAAGACACATAAAATTAAAAATTTATAACATTTATAAAATATATACATAAAAAATATAATAAATATACAAATTTATTAATATAAAATAACATAAATATAAAAATTGATTAATATAAATATACAAATTTATTAATACAAAATAATATAAATATAAAAATATATTTAATTATTACATAAATTTTTAATTTACTTTTAATTTCATTTAAATAGTTATTATATAAACATTTATAAATATTAAAAATATATTTTAAAAAAATACATATAAACATTATATAAAATTATTTAACATAACGAATTAAAAGTAACTAAAATTTATTGAAAATTGATAAAAAATTAATTAACTAATTTAAAATTGTTATGTAGATTAATAGTAGGAGTATTCACATTAAATACAGCCATATGAAACCAACGAAATAAAATATAAAATCTTTTTTATGACTTTCTTTAAGTTGTTTCCGTATCCACGTTTCTACGAATTCTACATTTATATGTGCTACAAAAAGATCACCGACTCGTTGAAGCAGGCACATTGCCTTCCAGAGAACTTTCAAGGGTAACTGTAAAGCTTATGCTAGTCGCGTGAAATAAAACGCGAAAATCTCCCACGTTGTAATGTGAGACATTTTACAGAGGCTCTTTAATTAGCTATTCAGTTTCATTGCTTCCTAAAGCTGTGCCCAGTGGATTAAAACCTGCTATCTCCCACACGCTAGCTTCGCGTATTACCAGAGATTCCCGTATTGGGCAATTACCACATTTAATGTTTGAACAGGTTGTATAGGTAATGCGATAGAATTTTATTTAAGTGATAATGAAAAAAGCTTGAATTTAACTCTCATGCTGCTAACAAAATAGGCATTAATTTATTTCTAAATTTGCTGCATTAACACTCTGAATAAGAGAGACTTGAATTGCCTTTTATTTTTCAATTGTTGGCAACAAATGACGGAAATGCATGTCTTTCACAGAGATGCAAAGGATATATTAACCACTTTTTGCAAACAGTAATTTTTTTCAATTCCTTCTATTAGCTCGCTCTGTCCCTATATATATCTTGTTCAAATTTTCAATCGTTAATAAAACACTTTTTATTCATCCACTCAAGTTCAAATACATTTTTTTAACTTGCAAGGGATGACACTGTATGTTAATACAGTTTTTTCAAATATTAATTCAGTAATTAAATGTAATAAATTAATTTTCGTTTTTTTTTTGGATTTAAGTTGCATATATCTACCAATAGATGACGCCAGATAAACTTACAAAAATGAATTAAAATTATTTATAAATGACTTTCTGCAATAAAGTGAAAAAAAAGTAGGAATTGACTTCAAAAAAAAAATTTTTATATTACTTGTTTAAACATTTTTCTTCAAAATGCCCACTTCACACGTTAAATTCAGAAATTTTGCTACAATCTAAGGCCATATATATTAAATATTTATAAATTGTAAGGTACATATTAAGTATTTACAAACAATATGTGGGAATTCAAGCTATATACTTTTCATTCCATACCACATTTTCAATGTATTAATTATCATTAATTAATGAAATCTTATTGTTTATCGATAGTTTAAATATAATAGTCCCGCAATTTGATAAATGTAACTAACTTTACAATAGAATGTTAAAAATATTTATAAATTGATAACAAAGTCAGTAAAAAGAAATTAAAATCCTTTAATTACAGAAGAAAAATCATTTAATTACTGAATGGAAAAAGCATTACATTCACTTTCTAAAAATATCAATGAAATGGATACAATCTATTTCAGATATAATAGTGCGAAACCGATTTAGAAGCAAATAATTTATTTCCTTATATTTGTGTTTCTATTTGCATTTTAATCAATGAATTGAAGAATACGACAAATCCAGGATCTTTTTCCTGATCCTATTTATTTCTGTAAAGTAACAGCAATTTACGATTGAAAGCTTTTACTTATTGAAAATAAGGTAAACAGGGGTTTATCTCTAAACGCAAGAGATTATTTAAAACTCCAGAGATATATCAGGAGGAGATGTTTTACAGTAAACTGAAACTTTATAAGATTTTCTCTTCAATTGAAGAACTCTTATGTTATGTTAGAGTCTGGCTTTTATTATGCGTAGTTTTTTCTTTAAAAGTTTATTTTTAGCAATCAAGTTTTACTACATAATAAATGGGAAGAAGGGAAATATAAGGAATAAATAGAATATTTTATATATAAGCTCAACTTTACACTTTTAGTGGAATGGCTCAAAATAGTTGCAGTAAATTTGCATTATTCATTTACCTATTTTACAAAATTTGAGTGGGTGGGCTTGAACAAAATAAGACAGATGAAAGGAAAAGGAATATTGATATGTTCTATCATCTTTTAAATTACTAAGAATTTAAATATTTTTATTTATTTATTCATTCATACAAAGAATTGTAAACACTTTCTCTTTCTAAAAATATAAATGGCTTATACGGTTTTGCTTCTTTTTTTTTACAGTTCTCTGTAATGTATACAATTTATAAAAAAAAACGATTTTTCTAATAGGTTAATGCTTTTAACTAATTAATAAATTTGACGAATTAAAAATTTATGATTTTTCATTAGTTATCAATAAATTAAAATAGTTATTACCTTAAACGTTAATATATTTAGTAAGAAATCAAAAATCATTAAAGACCTTATGCACAAGTTTGGGCATAAACGATATTTCAGGTGGTGCTAAAGAACACAATTAAAATGTGTGATTTCTCAAGGTCAAATCATCTGGTGACCCTCTTGCAGAATCCATTTCTTTCTGTACCGAGGCGATTCAATGATAAATATGATAACATCCGTAAAGAATTTCGCATCAACTATAGATAAATGTGTAATGTCTCAGGATCAAATAATCTGGTAACCCTCAAGCACAATCCATTTCTTTCAGCAACGATGAGATTAAATGACAAATATGATAATATCCGTATATAATTTCACATGAACTTAATACGAGTTAGTCACAGCAACTAATCCGTTTAATACGAGTTAAGTCCGATTTTCTTCTATGCGTCATATGAATGCAAAGCGGACATATTTAAAAGATCTATCGAAAAGTAATGCCTTCCCTTCGTTCATCGTTAGTAAATCAAAAATCATATCTATTATTTTAAAATCATATATTTATTTCCCGTATTATATGTAAGTGAAACACGAGTTCCACCTCTGTAAAACAATGAAAAACAGCTATTGCTTGATCGATTAAAAACTTTAATCTTTTTAATGATTATTTTGATTTGTTTTACTACAAAAATGAAATAAAGCATCATAAATGTTATTTATCGAAGAAAAATTAGATTTAATAATTTTTTTTTTAAATTTATATAATTTTATCCAACTATTAATACAATGCACGCTAGATTGAAGATAAACATATACAGATGATATTTTGGGATGTATAGACTTATTTGAATGTTTTCTGAAATGAAAAAAATTCCTTTTGATATTTGATATTTACATTGAAAGTTGAACTAATATAATATGTGTGGGAATCTTTAATAAAACGAACCTTCAAAGATATATATATGTATATATATATATAGAGAGAGAGAGAGAGAGAGATAGATATATCCTTTCTAGATACATATATATATATGTGTATACACTGAAGTGACAAAAGTCATAGGATATCTCTTAATATCGTGTCAGCCCATGCAGCAACTCGACGTGGCATGGACTCAACAAGTCGTTGGAAGTCTTCTGCAGGAATATTGAGCCATGCTGTCTCGATAGACGTCCATAATTGTGAAAGCGTTGATGGTGCAGGAATTTGGGCACGAACAGACCTCTCGATGATGTCCCATAAATGCTCGATGGGATTCATGTCAGGCGATCTAGGTGGCCAGATCATTCGTTGGAATTGTCCAGAATGTTCTTCAAATCAATCGCGAACAGTTGTGGCCGGTGACATTGTCATCCATAAAAATCCCATCGTTGTTTGGGTACATGAAGTCCATGAATGGCTGCAAGTGATCTCCAAGTAACTGAACATAAGCATTTCCAGTCAATGTTCGGTCCAGTCGCACCAGAGGACCAAGTCCATGCCATGAAAAAACAGCCCACACCATTACGGAGTCACCACCAGCTTGAACAGTGCCTTGCTGACAGTTTGGGTCCATGGCTTCGTGGGGTCTGCGCCACACTCGAACCCTACCATCAGCTCTTACCAACTGGAATCGTGACTCATCGGACCAGGCCACGGTTTTCCATTCATCTAGGGACCAACCGATATGATCACGTGCCCACGAGAGTCGCTGCAAGCGATGTCGTTCTGTCAGTAAAGGCACTCGAGTCGGTCTTCTGCTGGAATAGCCCAAGAAAGCCAAATTTCTCCACACAGTTCTAACAGACAAGTCCCTTGTACGTCCCACATTGATTTCTGCGGTTATTTGACGCAGTGTTGCTTGTCTGTTAGAATTTACGACTCTTTGCAGACTTCACCGGTCTCGGTCGTTAAGTGCAGGCGGTCGACCACTGCGCTGTCCATGGTGGGATGTTATGCCTGAAATTTCATACTCTCGGCACACTCTTGACACAGTGGATCTGGGAATGTTGAATTCCTTAACGATTTCCGAAATGGCATGACCCATGCGTCTAGCTCCAACTAACATTCCGCGTTCAAAGTCTGTTAATTCCCGTCGTGCGGTCATCATCACGTCAAAACCTCTTCATATGAATAACTTGAACAGAAATGAAAGCTCTGCGAAAGCTCTGCGCATTTATACCTGTTCTACGCGATGCTACTGCCATCTGAAAATTTGCATATTGCTATCCCATGACTTTTGTCACTTCAGTGTATATATATATATATATATCTAAGAGAATTTATTTGGTTTTTTCCATGATAGTTTCACCACCTTTGATATGCTTAGCTTGGAAAATTGCAAAAGCTGAATATAAGATACAGTTTACTCGAAGAAAATACAAAGACTAAAATAATAGAAATACCTATTTTTAATATTAAAACTAATAACTATTTACTTTAAGCAGAAATTTACTTAATATAAGTTTATAATATTAATAAAAATTTCTTTAAAATAATATTTAACATAAACCTTCTTGGTAGTAATATTTATTGAATGGCTAGATATAAAAATATTAATTTGTGAAAACAGATGCCAACCAAATGTTCTTATACATTGACTAACAATGCAAATGTCTATTTGGAAATAATTTAAAATTCACACGTTAAAAGTAATTCATATAACAATACTTCCTTACTTATAGTTTTGACAAAAAGTAAAAAAGCGGTACTTAAGGGCGAAGTTCACAAAAATAACAATAAAATTCAATTTAATTAATAATTAAAAATTATTATTTTAATAACGATCATAGAAAGAAATTTTTAAAGAACTATATGATCTAGTTGAATAACCTGCATTATTATAAAGGACATTCAAACAATACTACAGCGAATAAATAAAAAAATGTACACAGAAATTTAATAAAAAATAAATAATAATTAATAAAAAAATTATTAAAAAATATTATTTTAATAACGATCGTCGATACATTTTTAATGAAACCTATTACTAACTATGTAATCAAGCTGAACATCCCGCATTAACATAACTGGTGGCATTCAAACAATATTCCATCACATGAATAAGAAATGTACACAGAAACTTAATAAAAAATAAATAATAATTAATAAAAAATAATTATTTTAATAACGATATAGCAAGAAATTTTTAATGAAACCTATTACTAACTATATGATCAATCTGAATAAAGGGCATTATCATAAATGAGATTCAAACAATATTCCAGCCCATGAATAAAAAATATTCACAGAAACTTAATAAAAAATAAATAATAATTAATAAAAAATAATTGAAAATTATTATTTTAATAACGATCGTCGATACATTTTTAATGAAACCTATTACTAACTATGTGATCAAGTTGAACATAACCTATCTGCATTAACATAACTTGGATTCAGACAATATTACAGAGCATGAATAAAATATACACACCGAAAATTAATAAATATAATTTATATAAAATTAATAATATTTAATAAAAAGTAATTGTAAAGTATCGTAGAATGAAATTTTTAATGAACTATATGATCAAGTTGAATAACCTGCATTAATATAACTTCAACATTATTCAAACAATATTCCAGCCCATGAATAAAAAATCTACACCATCTCTTTACGGCAGGGCATCACTCGAGAAATATTTATTACACGTGACACGATGTAATATTTATTTACGACACGGTCTGGCGAATTTACTATTCAGAAGAACAGAACAGGGCTGGGCACTTGATCCATCTCGCTGATCCGCTCTTGTAGTTTCTGGTCGATTAGTCATACATTCACCACAGACGTGACACTTTGCACCACATCTTTTGTTCGGCCCGCGGTACAATTTGCTGACGTCACGCCAAGCCAGAAGGGCCGAGTCAGCTAACAAGCCAAGCAGCCCAACCTAATGTGTTTCCCTCGCTAACTTTGTTCTCTGCGACAACATTAGACGAATTAAGTGGACCGACGCGAGTTTGGATAAAGTTAATTTTTGTATCGATCCAACCCTTCCTCAAGAGATGGGCGGGCAAGGGTTCGCTGACTTTTAATGAAACTTTCTTAGGGCAGGGCATTAATGAGCTTTAAATGCAAGACGTAGATTAACTTGAGAGGAAAACACGTGTCAGAGAATCTTATTAGCAGAGCTTGAGAATGAAAATTAAGATTTTGTTCTTTTCCCTGCAGAACAAAATTAAAATTCATTTGCTTAAAGTCTCGGTTTGAGACACCCGTTGTGTTATAAAATTCATTTCGCATAAATATGCATAATGGAATTTTGTGTATACTTTATATTTGAAATATTTAAATATGAAAGCTTTTGTCTTAGAGTATATCAATTAAATAAGTTACATATAACTTAGAAGCAGAAAATAAGTTAATTCAGTTTTTCAATTCCTACTATTAGTTCAAAATATTCCTATATATATTTATATATCTTGTTCAAATTTTCAATTGTTAATTAAATAATTTTTATCATACACTCAAGTTCAAATATACTTTTTTAAACTTGTAGTGTATGACAGTTGATGTTAATACAGATTTTTCAAATATTAATTCATTAATTCAATTTAATTTTTGAAAATTTCTCTTTGTTGACCTAAGTAGAAATAGTACCCCCTAAGTGGCCTAAATAGACCTAAGTAGATGGGCACACTTTACAGTTATATATTTGACCTTCGTTAAACTATCATATTTTTTAAATAAATAGAGAAAAGTGGGACTTTTTATGTTTTATTTTCATATTTATCAAGGGCTCAAAGAACTAATAATAAAAAAACTACATATATATACATATACTTCGCATTCGTAAATCAATATTTACTTTTGACATCATGCTGTTGTTACTTATAACACTTGGCATTCATCTAGACTGAGCCCACGAACCCGTATGTACTCATGGTTGAAGGAAAAGGAAGCGGGCAGCTTCTGTTGTGATAGAGCACCCGTAGGTAGAAATTTACTTTACTCCGTGAAGTTCTTGCAGTCAAATGAGACTGGGATCTAAGTCTTAAAGTGGATTCCGAACCACTACAAACATGTATGGAACTGCCGTGACATATACCTGAAACCTGTGGAACCGAGCGCTAAACACTCAGACATTAAGGTCTTCTTTGACATCATAGTTTTATCCATTGAGAGGAGTAAAATATCTCCCTTTCCCTCATTGAAACATTTGAAATTCCAATCAAAGATTTAATTTGAAATTTCATATATTATACCAAGGCAAAATTAATTAACAGTTTCTATCAAGAGTAAAAATAAATTTGCATACAGTGCTGAAAAATTATCAAACTTAGAGTTTTGAATCTTTAGCTCTTCGAAATTAGGTCAGCTGTGAATCATTAATATTATATCAACTTCCTCCTCTTCAATTCCACAGAGAAAAAATCAATATTTAGTATTTTTTAATCAATGAAAATAAATTCAAGAGTCACAGAATTGTGCCATTTAATTTTAATGTTTTTAAATGTTATACAGGTTATATATGTTTTATAGGTTTGGTTTGTAGCTCTAAAGTCATTTTGTGCACACTTTAGGCTAATTAGATGGGGACCTACAGCTTAATGTGGATTCCGAACCACTAATAAACATCCACATTGCTGCCAGGATGCAAACCTGAAGCATGTGGTAACAAAGGCCATAGTTTTGTTAATAGATCAGATAATGTTTTATAGAGCCTGTGTTTTAAAAGTCATACACACATAAGAATTTTACTTCATAATAATATACAGGTAAAATTGCATGTAATAGTGAAATACTGAATGAGTATGTTTATATTCTAAATAAACAAAATATTTCGTTAATATATATCGTGAAATTAAAACATTAATTAAAAAGTAGTTTACTAATATTTTTCTCATTTTATAATTATTATGCTTACTTAAATTATGAATTTTACATTTTGCTTAATATAAAATGATTATGATTAAGAGAAAATGCTCTCATTTTTTTTTAATTTCTCGTATTTCTTTTAATTTTATCTTCTTAATTTACAAATTATATTTAACATAAATAGTCGATTAAAATTATTTATGAAGAAAATCTTATTACAAATATTTTTAAGGCACTCCTATCACAGGCTTGTCAGACTCATTTAATATACACTTTCAAATAACTTCGTATAAATTTATTCATAAATCAAATCCCCCAAATTTATTCATAAATCTCAGAATAACAGTTTTTGATGAGAGCAGGCACTTTTATCACAGACTTCTCAGATTCATTTAATATATACTTTCAAATAATTTCGTAAAAACAACAAGCAAATTTATTCACAAGCCTCAGAATAACATGTTTTTGATGATATCAGGTACTTTTAAGTCAGAAATTAAATTCAAAAAATAAAAAACATCATCATTCAAATATCACAATAATTATACTCTTTGTAAAGAGTCAAAAATTTTTAATTTCAATTTATATGCACAAAATTGTAAAGCAAGCATCATATGAAACTTTATCACAGCGCGTTTCAATGAAAAGAAATTTATATACGCTAATGAATATTTTCTTGTATTTATTGCTTGTTCACGTGTTTTTCATTTTAACTACTTGTTTTTCATCTCGATATGAAAATAAACTTATATAGTTATAGTTATATGAATATATTTATGGTTACATATAATTTCGTATTTATCTGTTTTTACTTTCATCTGTGTTATTTATTGGTCACATATTTTTGTTGATTCTGTTTTTATAAAGAACTAAAAGATTTGATGTAAAGAATAATAAAAAAAGAAAAGAAATTTTATTTATATAATATAAATTTTATATCACACATTATTACACACGAACTATTTTATTAGTATTGCACACTATTATAATATTTTGGTGAGTAGTAAGTAATATTTTTAAATAATATGAAATTCAATATTATTTTTAAAAATATGCTTACTACAACACAAAAATGTGTTAATAAAATTCAGAATAATTAATGCAAATTTAAAACTCTTGCTTTTTTAAAGAAAAGATAAAATCCTGTATTTTCCTTTTCTAAACAATTCATAAACCGAGTCATCATTTAAAAAAATAATTTTATAATGCATTTTAATTATAATGTATATTAACAGAAATGAACGAATTTGATAAATGACAAAATGTTAATATAACAATAAATGTTAGATTTCTCTAGCAATTTTAATTAGATCAGTAGCATTCAGAATGTATTTTAAAATATTTTATTTTATTTTATGTTATATTATTGTAAATGTACTTACGATATAAATTTATCCTTAATATATTAATTCAAAGTAAATTTAAAGGAAAATGTAGAAATTTAATTTTAAAATGATGTTAAATATGTTTATTTAAACTTACTGACTAACATTAAATATGTTAATTATAGTTTTCAAGTGCGATAAAATAAATTAAATTAAGTGAAGCTGGGAAGACATTGAATTAAAATGTATTCCATTGATTATAAATATCTTCAAGTTAGGAAAATTACATACTATTATATAAATATCATAAAATAAAACAAAAATTTGTCTCTTTTCAAACATTAGTAAATATTGAATACATTTTAGTAACAATTTCAAATATTTAGATAGGAAAAATTTACAGGAAATGTGTTACGATTATGTGTTTTTGTTTATGTTTATTATGTGTTTACGATTATATTTATTATGTTTATTATGTGTTTATGATTATATTTATTATGTTTATTATGTGTTTACGATTATGTGTTATGTGTTTTTTTGAACAAATGTACAATTTTTGGCTATAAAATTTTTAATACATTAATATTTTATCATTTATATTATTTTATCATTATTATTCATATAATATTTATAATTTTTTTAAGACTTCTTATAGTTACGTTATAAAGTAAAAAAAATGTTTTGTTACAAAAAATTTCTTCTATTTTTTCATATAATTATTTTCGTGTAAATAATTTTTCTATAAGTAAGCCTTTTCATACAAATTCAGAATCAAATTTTGAAAAATATATTTTGGTTTTATGTATTGCGAAAAATAAATCCAAATATTTAGTGAATTAAAATAAAATATTAATATAAAATATTTGAAAAAATTCAGAATCCCTTAAGTTTTCTTTTCAGTTTCCAATCAAATTCAGAATCCCTATTTAATGTGTTTTAATTCGTAGAGTACAATTTTAATTAAATATATTAATTATTGTGGCAATAACAATACATTTATAAAACAATAATTTAATACTTTGATTTATTTTTTAAAACATACAGAGTAAGATTTAAAAAATAATATGCAAATAATTTGAAATAATTCAGAGTTAATTTTCTTTGTATTGTTATAAAGAACTGTTATGCTATATTATAATTACAAAACTAAGATTATTTTTATTTATTTTTTTCGCTATTTAAGCAAAAACCCAGATTATTTTTGTCCGTACAATAACATTTTTCTTTTTAAAAAAAATGATTAAAGTCGCATGAAAAACATCATTAGAAAATAAAATACTGAGAATGAAGCAACTTAAGATAAATATTTATGTGCCATAAAAGTACTTATTATGTAAGCACCTTAACGTTTAAACCTTAACTATTAAAATAGCATAATTTAAATATTTTGCTTGCATTGCAGTAATAATTTATAACTTCTGCTCAATAATTTAAGTACTACCTAATATACTAGTAAAATGTTTTTAAGTAGATTAAAAAACTTGTTTATATGATAACTATTAAAGTTTAAAATTGCTTTAATTTTTTTCATTTTATACTTCGTACATATTATTATTTGTATACTTGTAAATAAATAAACTAAATACTTTTAAATACAAAAATAAATTGAACTTCTGAGTAGATAAATAAAAGTGTATCCCCAGTTAAGTTATTAATATTTTTTTTCATAATTATTATTATAAAAATTGATATTCATTACTTAAAGTAATTTATTAATTATAAGTTTCTCTTTAATAAATACGCTGCTAGCATAATCTTATTAACATTAAATTTATTATGTAAATCTTCTGTATAAATTACTGATAATTTTATTTGTTTGCAATAAATTACTTATTAATTTAGTGTAATTATTTAGAGGATAATACAAACGATACTGATTTTCTTTTAATTGATTTCATAGATTTCTAATAAATGATAGAAATAAATTAAATAATATAGATATTAAAATTAAAGCCATATATTTTCCTTTTGCACAAAAAACTTCCAGTACATTATTTATTTGATTTAGACTAACTATTTAGTTAGATGTAAAATACATGAAAAGCACGAAATTAATGATAAATTTTAAAGCTAAAAATTTTTTATTTAAATCAAATAATTTATATCTTCTTTAAACTTAATTATGTGACTCCTATTTCTGATCAATGTAACATTTTCCCCACGAAAAGAATTGTGGCATTTCGTTGTAAGGAGAGAAAAATGTATATTCTTTGGCAAGTAAATAATAACAAAAGATATCACTCAAATTTAACATCAGTTAAGCAATGTTTTGGGTAGTTATATTACATGCAATTAGTGTTTTGTACTAATGAGAACAAACTGTCATTCAAATCTGATAGTAGATATCCAGTGTCATGGATAATGAAACCTCATGAAATTAGCCATTGTCACTACAGAACAACTATCACTATTGAATCTATCTAATCAAACTAACTATCTATCTATAAACTAATAATCTATAAACTAATCTATCTATCTAACAACAAACTATCACTCACATTTGACAGCAGATAAGCAGTGTTATGGTTAGTTATATTACAAGCAATTAGTGCATTGTATTAATGAGAATAACCTGGCACTTAAATCTGATAGCAGATATTTAGAGTCGCAAATAATGAGACCTCATGGAATTAGTTATTGTATGTGCAACTGTCACAGGTGAAACAATTATAGATAGAATATGGACTACACCATAAGTTGCTGCCTCATGATTGGTGATAGCACATGGGCTGAGAAAATGTCCACTCCAGAAAGAAATGAGAGAAGCTGACCCTTTCTCTTGACAGACTTTCTTAAAGGGAGGGTGTTGGAGAAGAGAGTTCTGTGACGAGTAAATAAGAAATGTCTTTTTCTCTGAAGTGATTGAAAAGGTCGGATTTTCAAAAGGTTTTCAAAGTGAGCCCCTTGTGGTTTTGTGTATCACGCAGTGTGATAATTAATGTCTGCCTGCAGATTACGTGTTTTGTGATTCGACGTAGACTCGAGAACACTGAAAATTTCTGTCCTTGAAGTGAACTGCATTTGTGAATCAAATTTAAATCTTTAATTTTCATTTTTTTTTTGTAAACAATAATTTGCATTAACCCAGAGTTCTGTACATTATATAATGCTTGGCAATATTTTCATGAACCTGAAATTGGCCTTCTTCTTGAAGCCGTTATAGTTCTAGTAAAGGCCAAGATGATATATCTGTAACATTGTCGGCCGTGTATTCCAACACTGAAGTGATTATACGTAGGATTTGCATTTAATATTAATAGTTTAATTATCTAATATAATTTATTATTTTTAAACTAATTTGATGCTGAAATATAGACTACTAAAAATTTTAACTATGCAAAATACATTTGGAAAATGATTTTTAACTTCTCTTTAATTCCCATAAGAATTAAAACTAATGCAATTTTAAGAAGTTTAAATTAAAATCTGTTAGTACAGGATTCATTTTTATTCAACTTTATAAATATTTTGCATTATTGTATTACTGTTAGTTAGCAAAATGCTAATTTAAATATGAATAAGAATATAAAGTCAAAGGATGAATAAAATGTATAACTAATAAAATAAGGCAATCTGAGAAAATTAAAATATTCAGCAGTAATGTAAATTTAATTAAGCAATGAAACTTCTATAAATCAAATTTATGAAATTAATTACAGAATTATTATTCATTTTAATCATATATAATTTATTTTTATAATTTTCAAAATATGTGAATCCTTAAATTACAGTGACTTTATTTAAATATAATAACAAACTTAAAATTATTTACTTTTTAATTACTAAAAACAAGTATAGGAAATAACGCAGTTATATGCTTTTTATGCTCGTGAGCATACATTAAAAAATTATTTATTATTATTATTTTGAAAAAAATATTTTAATTTATTATTTGAATTATTATTTTATAATTATTAATTTGAAAAAATTACAAAAAGAAAAACTGATGAATTATAATGCAAAACGATTTTATATTTATATATTAAATTAAGTTTTAGAATTTTTTAAACTCAGTTCTTTATTTATTTATTTATTTTTTTGTAAAATTGAATAATTAGAATAAATATGGTAATGAATTTTAAATTTAAATGGGGCCCCAGAGTTTTTACCAAGAAAAATAAGTTCTAATTTAGGAGGGAAAAATATGAAAGGCAAATTGGGTTATCTCCAACTTTGCATAAAACAACAGAAAATGTATTCTTAACATATTGATTTTTCCTTTTTTATGAAGGCAATTATTTTATATAAACAAATTTCTGATTTATAAGCAATTAAATTACTATCTCTATTTGCATGAATTTTCAAATTTGATACTACAAAACTTCCGATACGAAAGAATATTTTGCGAATAGAATGGTTTAAATTATAGGTTTAACAATTTTTTGTTTATTTAAAGAAATTTGCAAAAATAAATAAGCAAATGAAAGTAGATACCAGGCTAACATTTTTTTTTTTTTTTTTTTTTGTTTTTGCAGAAAAATATCGAATAGCATAATCCTATTATATTTATTTACTTTACCAATTTCAGTTGAAAAATTAATAAATGTTAAAGTAATGTGTAATACTTTTATTTTTTATTATGAATTTTAATCAATCGTTCTCTTATGCTAGTTACAACACAAACAAATTAAACTCTTAAATTTTCTACATTTTTTTTTCCAATACAGGTGGCAAACAGACATGGACGTCTTTGGTTGCCTATAAGTGATGCACCGATGCTACTCACTTTGCATTACCCAGGGGGCGCGTGTAACATGATGGTAAGCCACGGACGCGGAATAACAATGCCCCCGCAACGCTCTACGGCTTAAAGTGGATTCCGAACCACTACAACACCCATGGGCAAAGCCGGGATTTGAACACGATACCTGTGATACCGAACGCCAGAGCGCTAGCCATTCGACCATCAGGTCCCCGTTTTCTGCAATTTAATAATATAAATAGTTATGGTGAACAGTGCTTTTCTTGTTGAAAAAGGAAAAAAAACAAAGAGACAAATCCTTTGTATGTGAGACAAATTCATTTTTTTTTCTTGTTTATTTCTATTATATTTTCGTCTGTCCTAACTTTTATGATATTTTTAATTTCAAAAGCTAAATTTAATTCTTACATCAATAAATTAATTTTGAGGTTTAAATCTAATTTAACTTCATAATTTTTATAGTATATTATTTGCTTTATTATTTACTTGTTATGAACGCCCCTACAATAGGTGATTTTTTTTACTATTGCAGTTGAAGGTAAAAAGATAATTATGAAAAAAATATAAATTAATATTAAATGACAATATATTAAGTACTTTCCTCTATTCATTCATTGATTCTGCAATTTCATTATATTCTTTATATGGTAAATCCGGTAGCACGAAAGCCTTTTTGTTGAAATAAATTACCAGGATGGTGAAACCCTTTACACACACTACTTGGGAATGGTCACATAAAAAAATGTTGTAAATGTGAAAAAAGGACAAAAGCAGTAGAAAAAAAAACCTGGTAAAAATGACAAAATGTGGCGATTTTATAACAGGCCCGCAGTGATGAAAACACTGATTAATTAAATCTGATTTATATCTGTTATTCTAAAGCCAAATAATTTGAAATGAAAGTGCCTGGCATTCAAAAACATGTTGTTGTTTCTTATCCCACTTCGTAGATATCTGGACCAAATCTACGAACCCGTATGGACTTATGATTAAATTGAAAGGAGGCATAATGTTAAATCATTCTGCTTCTGTTATGATAGACCACCCGTAGGTAGATGTCTGACTTGACAACTAACTTGCAAACTATGACTAACGCTTTACAATCATATGAACCCGGTACCCACGGCTTAAAATGGATTAGGAACTACTACAAATATACAAGGCACAACCGGGATTTGAGCCCAAAATCTGAGCGCAATTAAATTAAAATACTATCGGTCATTCAGGCCCCATTCGGAATCAATTTTGTTATTCAGCTAATTGTAAAGACTACTATAATATTTATTCTCATTCCTTGCATATTTGAAATGTTCGACTTTTATTTTCGTAACTTAACATACGCTTTTTTTATATATTTGTTATTGGTTATAAAAATAAGTTTAGTATTGATATGTATTAGTAATGTTTTGAATCATTCTATTGTATAACTTTATGGGCTATTATATTGGTAGCCTTTTAAACTCAATAAGAGTTTACACAATTGACCCTAAATCTTTTTAATTAAGTAAATGAATATTCAATAAGAGGAAACTCCTTTAGATACCTCATTTTTTTTTTCAAACGCAACTTGTAATGGTCGTATTCAATTTATCTGCTTAATATAACATTTAATTCGGTAAAGTTCTTTAAAACAGTTTCTCTTTCGCAACTTTATTTTAGAAAAAAGAACAATGAAAAGCAAAATCGTTTGCAGTCTTCGCTTTAAAAGAGCAAGATTAATTTCTTTCAAATCGGCGAATGGAAGGGTTGAATAGAAGCTTCGAAACGTTCTAGAATAATGAAAAAAAGAGAAATTTGTATTTCGATCCCTTCACCGAAAAGTTGAAAAGGAATTCTTTTGTAAGAGCTCAGACTTTTGTTACGATTCGCAATGTTAGTCTCTTACAAAATGTTGCTTTGAGCGATTCGATTGTATTGTGAACTAGAACTATTCGTGACCAGGGTATTGCAGCTTTGAGTTTATTTAAGATAGAACAGTATGATATATATATATATATATATATATTTTATATTTGTTTTTTTACTACATCTACTAAAGTCTATTGGTATCTCTACTTGCTGTCTTATTTATCACATTTATATGTGAAAGTTAGTGATTTGAAATCCATTTCCCAGTAGTAAACCTAGATATATTTTTTTTTTCAAAATTTCGATAGAAACCCTCACTCTGTGTAGATTTAGAGTGTATCCTGATTTGATTTTGGTTTGTCGCTCTACTGTCATTTTGTGCACATTTTGGGCTAATTAGACCGGGACCTACAGTTTAATGTGGATTCCGAACCATTCATGCCACTGCCAAGATTCGAACCTGAATCTTGTGATAGCAAAGGCCAGAACGCCAGCCAATCCATTGGCCAATTCCTTATACATTTCACAATGCTAAAGCACGGTAGCTATAATCTATAAAAAGAAGAAAAATAAATCCCTTTTTTGACTTGTTCTACAATCTCTATTATAAGAGATAGACTAAAATAAAGATATTTTTGACAGTAAGATAGGTTGGTCAGAATTTTACGGATATTCTCTAATGCAATGTGCATGCAAATTAGGGGGAGCTAGCATAGAACATCGCAAAGACATGTCGCAAACAGCTATTCTGAGCAACAGTATTGATTAACCGAAGTGATGCTATACATTATAAATTAATCTTCTATAACTTTTAAACAATTAAAAGCATTACAATAGACTTGCCAAAAAAAAAAGCAAATATATCAAGAAAAATTTAATAGTATTTCACATTTAACAAATGTTATTCTGTATTTAAAAAGGTCTGGTGGCCGAGGTACTAGAGCTCTGGCCTCGAGCTACAGATTCCGGGCGGTGACATGGATAATTGTAGTGGTTTTGAAGCCAACTTAAACCGTAGGTCCCGGTCTAATATGAGTGTTGGGCAAATGGTTGTAAACCCTACATCCTCCTTACACCCCCCACTACTCCTAGTAAAACATCTCCTGTAGTAGCAGACGGTTATGATCTACCATGGATTGTTAGTGCCATGGAGTTTGCCATTTTGTATTTGAAAAATCAATTTCAACTTTTTTCTTTTTATTTCAAAATTATCTTCTGATGATTAAAGCGTCAACAAGTATTTTGTATTATAGATAAGGAGGTAAAATAAAAAATTGCTAAGCTGAAAATAATAGTTGAATATGTTTATTCGATAGAAAGTTATAATTAATTAAAATTAACTTTTTTAAAACGACTGACATACTTCATGACTTCAATCAAAGAAACTGATTATGAAGAATTGCCTTCAAATATTGTCAGCCTTTATCACCCCGAGATTGTTTCTTGTATATCTCCTACTATAGTCTTCTTGTTCATTTAATTTATTTATTTAATTATTCAATTACTATTGTTTATTGTTATCGTACATCTTTAGGTGGATATTTTTGTAATAGACAAAATTCAATACTTATTATTTCAAAAAAAGAAAATGTTAAAAGTTTGAAAATATGAATTACTTACATAAGTGTTAATTAGTGTAAAAAGTTAATTTCTCATATTATTTTTAAGTAAATTTTAATACTAACGAATTTAAAAAAATATATATATGTTTACAAATGAATGATCAGTTGAAAATTGGTGGTAAATATCTCATATTCCTGAATCGTTTTCTTAACGGCATTATTTTACTTCTACTGAACTGAAACAATATACTACTGGTATTATTGAAACAATTTTTTTCTTGTTCATTTATTTAGGCATTATTTTATTTTTCTCGAGGGAACTTGCAAGAAGACAAGCTGATTGAATAACACAATTAAAACAAATTTAATTTGTATATCACAATGGTTTTAAATTATTTTACTATATGTAAAAAATATATAGAAACGTATTATGAGGCATTGAATTCGACATTTTTTATAGTTCCAAAACTACTTTTTTATTAACAATTGCTAAATGAAAGAAATTATTTTACAATGTCTTTCACGGAAGTTAATTACAGCTTGCCCAGTAATACAAATACAATTCCCGTTTGAAAAAATAATCTGAAATGCTTTGATCTCCAATATTTATAAAATGCATTTTATATGAAGACTCTATTTGATTTTAACAGTATGCTATCATAATAGGCAAAATATCAATGCAATAACAATACACAAAGTAACGAATTTTTCTGACATATTCAATTATACCCTGTATGCAATACATAATTACTTACGTCAGTAAAATTGATAAACGAAAGCGTTTATCAAAAATTAATTAATATGTCTGTAAATTCTTGTTTTCAACTAATTAAACATAACTTAACTTATTCAGATAAACTAAACCTTTTGATCTTCTTTTTTTAATAAACTAACAAATACTATAAATATTTTCCGAAATAACTATTTTAACAATCTCTTGACGAAGAACAAAACAACACAAAATTATAAAAAAAAATAGAGCTTCGAATGATATTAATTACTTTAAATCATTAACAGCATTACCGCTAATGCACTCTTTCAACAAAAAAAACATTTTTTTCACAAAAATTCCAGAAAAACTATTGTTATACTCCAGATTGCGAAACGAGAGATCTCCCATAATGCAAGAGCCCTATTGCTTTACTTTTTAATTAAAATTCCCCTGGAAAGCGCGGATCCGACCGCCCGTCGAGAAGTTCAAAATCAAATAAAAGTTCCACTTTTCAAAACAATAAAGACCCTCCGAATTCTTTTCAGTTGGAGTATGGATTAAATTAGTTCAGTTGTTCGGAATTCAAATTAATTTCCAACTCCACTCGAGCTTTAGCATTCCCGAGATTTAATTGATCCCACTAATGATCGATATCCTTTTAGGAAAACAAGAATGCCCCGGACATCTTTTCACCGCTTAACTTCCAACGCAGATAAGAAAGGCAGTTCTAATAGGCAGTTCAGACTACTGCAGGGATTTTATCTAGCTGCTTGTGCAAAGCATTCTTTAATCTCCAGCTCGAATGTTGATTGTTTTAAATGACATTTAATGTATTTAAATTTTATTTAATGCTTTATACAGATTAAATTTAACCTACTATTTATCATGTGTGAACATGATGTTGTCCTGGTTAGGGGTTCGTGGCACAATCCAAAAGGTAAAGCAGCAAGCAAATAAAGTGATATTCCAAATTTGCAAATTTTGGATCATGTGTGAACATGATGTTGTCCTGGTTAGAGTTTCTTTCATATTTATCACTTTTAGCATTTGTCCATGCCTAATTGAGCTGAATAGTGCTCCTTGTTTTATTTGGAATATTTCATTCTTCATTTAGATTTAAGTTGTAAAAATACAATATTTACATGAAATACTTTTTAATGATCGATATCCTTTTAGGAAAATAAGAATGCCCCGGACATCTTTTCACCGCTTAACTTCCAACGCAGATAAGAAAGGCAGTTCTAATAGGCAGTTCAGATGACTGCAAGGATTTTATCTAGCTGCTAGTGCAAAGCATTCTTTAATCTCCAGCTCGAATGTCGATTATTTTAAATGATGTTTAATCTATTTTAATTTCATTTAATGTTTTACACAGATTATATTTAAACTAAAAGATTTAAGTTGTAAAAATGTAATATCTACATAAACTATTTAACTGATTGCGATTAAAATATAAATTATAAACTGCATAATGTTTTCCTAGCAATTAATTGTTCTTTTTGGACAAATTTACAGATATATTTTCAATAATTTTGAATTTTTCTCATAGGTGTCAGTACAATATTAAAATTTTATGAAGTTATGTTTTTATACAGTAATGTTTTTATATAAAATATATTTTATGTGTTAATTCTACGTTTTTCTTTCTTCGTCGGCTCATCATCCCATGGTGGGCCAAGGCTGTCTGCCTAAGGATAGATTTTGAGACAGGAGATGTTTTCGTTTTTACGGGGTAGGGTTGTCAGCCCTACGCCATATAGTCATAATAATCTGGGATCTACTGTTTAAAGTGAATTCCGAACGCCACAAACATTCGCGGCAATGGCAGGCATCAAACCAAAGACTGTGGACCAAGGGAAAGAGAGATAGATATTCGTTCATTTTCTTTACATTACCTACTTTTAAATGATTTCTATAGTAAAGGTAAATATTTATTTTCTCTATTTTTCTTTTCCTCTTCTTTCAAGAGCAAATGGGTTGGATCCTTAAAAGCTTAATACAACATTTATAGGTATATTCTATTAACCATTTAAGGAAACTTACAGAACTTTCTGTTTAAAATTTTATTACAACACTTGCCTTCCTTAAAACATAAATATTCTAATGTTATAATACCTTTTTTTTTGTCTTCCCATCTAAATGACATTTCTCTGATTACGATAAAAATATATATTAGGTATCGCATAATAATTTTTTATAGCTATTAGTCGTTCTTTTTGAAAAAATTTACTGTTGTTCAATTTTGAGTTTTTCTCAGAGATGCTAGTACCAATAGAAACTTTTTATAAAGATATGGTTTAATTCTATCAAGATACAATTTATATTTTTATTCAACGTGTATAAAATGTAATTTTCCTTTGCATAACCTAATTTCAAAATACGTCATATATTGGAAAAGTAATTTAGATTCATGTAGCCTTTTCATAACATTTTGTAACTGTAGTAAAAACAAGCAATATAAAAAATAAATTTTTAAAGTTAATTCCTACTTTTTTTTCACTATATTACAGAAAGTCCTTTATAAATAATTTTCATTCACTTTTTTAAGTTTATCTGGTGCCATTTATTGGTAGATATTTGCTTTGCAACTTAAATCTAAACAAAAACTAACATTAATTAATTAAATTTAATTACTGAATTAATTTTGGAAAAAGTTTATTAACATCAAGTGTCATCCACTACAAGTTCAAACAAAATGTCTTTGAACTTGAGTGGATGAATAAAAAGTATTTTATTAACGATTGAAAATTTGAACAAGGTATATATAGTGAGAGTGTGAGCTAATAGAAGGAATTTAATAAATAATTGAATAAATAAACTTAATTTTTCTTTCAAGACAAAAAGGGATCTTAAAAGTATAATATAACATTTATAGATGTGTTGTGCTTACCCTATAAGAACATTCGCAAAATCTACTTATAGAACATTAACCTTCTGTTTAAAATTATTTTATAACATTGACCTACATTAAAGTATAAATATCCTATTGTAGTAATAAATTGTTTATCTTCTTAGTGTTAAAGTAATAGAGTTTTCGCATAACGTTTTTTTATCGTCCGTTATTTTTTTCTTCCTATCGCGCATGCTCAGAGGAAACATTGCACCTATTGCGCATGCTCAGAGGAAACATTGCACCTATTGCGCATGCGTATCTGTAATACTGCACTACTCAGTTATTCCTATGAGCATGCGCACTAGGAAGAAAAATATCGGACGATAAAAAAAAGTTATGCAAAAACTCTCTATTATCTGAATTGCATCGATGGTTTCCCATATAGTCAGGTCTATGTTCTAAACACTTGCATATTTTTCAACTTTTATAATAGCTTAATTATTAATCCACTTTAATTATTAAATTAGAAAAACTTATCTTGAAAATTTGAAATTTAATCTGAAAAACATTTTCACTAACCATTACAGATTTGGAGATCTCAAATGTCCTTACCGATAATACTTTTTTCCTATTTAAAATAAAAAAAATTAAAAAAAAAAAAAAAAAAATTTGAAAAAGTATTTTTTAATCTTTAAATATTCTTTTTTTTTCAGTTTCATTGTTTTGCTATTCAAACTAGATTTCACCTATTTTGATAATTCTAATATTTAATTGATTAACCAATGCGATCTGCTGCTGCACTACACCTCATGACATCACGCTACTGAAAGGCTCGGCGTC
Organism: Caerostris darwini; assembly: GCA_021605075.1. Classification (NCBI taxonomy): domain Eukaryota; kingdom Metazoa; phylum Arthropoda; class Arachnida; order Araneae; family Araneidae; genus Caerostris; species Caerostris darwini. Next base: position 1,358,009 of record BPLQ01006959.1, read on the forward strand.
GTATGGCTGAACAGTCACATACGGGCGTAAATAATAAGTATAAAAATAAAAAAAGTATTTAATCGAAATAACTTTTAAAGATTGAGTTATATTCCAATTATGATTAAATAATTTATTAGTAGTACTTTTTTTTAATATTGATTTTTGTGGTGTATTTTTTTATTAAATCGTATTTAATTTCATATGTAAGTTTTGTATTGCACTTTTCTTGCATGAAAAATATTACTTTTAATTAAAAAAAATAGCATGAATTCAAGTGAAGTGTTCAAACTGTGATAAATAAGTTTGTTATTAGTGTTGTAATTTTTATATCTACAGTCCTATCTTAGCGAAACTATAAATTCTTCTATATATCCAATTGTGAAATTATCTTAGCAATAATAGCTTTGTTACAGCTAACTTTCTTTTCATTATTTTCAACTGTAGGATTAAAGAGTACTAGCTTATTATTTAGTTTAATTAAAGCAATACTCCTAAAAATAATGTATTTTTTAATATAGTTAATAATATTGCAAAATATAATCAGCAAAATCAATATAAAAAACAAAATACATTAAATTAATATGCACTATTATAAATTCGTGTTATGCGCGATATCTATGTATTAAATTTATGTACTATTTTCATAAATACATAAATTATGAAAATTAAAAATGTTTATGATACTATTTCTAGAAGCTCTTATATTCACGTTCGAAATCACACGCATATTGGCATATATTTCATATAATATTTTTATTAATATAATTTAGATTTCACAATCCCACGGCTAAATTTGTAAAATTAAGAACATATTTATTTTTTTCAATATACAATTCAAAAGATAATCTAAATTTACCTATGAAATTATTTTATTTATAAAAAAAAAATTTTGCAGTCTTTATCGGCTAAATAGTATTCCAATATTTGTTACAGTTCTAAAATAAATATCAGAATTTATAATGTCTTAAAACTACTGACTTATAAGAAATGTGTAAAATCTTTGCAATAATTTTAAGTGAAAAAATAAAACTAGGGTCGAATTTGATACTACAACCTTTTAACGTCAAGGATTTTTAAATCCTCAAAATATTTCGCCCAAATGTCTCAACTGCACTCCTAATTATTTTTAGATTCTTTTTCCTCATTCCTTCTCTTTGAAGTTATATTTATTTTTATTTATTGTTATATTTATATTTTAAGTTATATTTATTTTTTAAGTTATATACATTTTTTAAGTTATATTTATTTAAGGAAATGATTTACTCAAACAAATTCGTAATTTCAGAAAATTAAATAAAAATATTTATATATTTTTCGAAATATACATAATTTTCAATTTATAAGGTTTTTTCAATTATGTGTTTTTTCTTTTATATGTATTTTCAATTATTTACGTTTTTCAATTATTTATATGATTTTAATTTATATGGTTTTTATTTAATGATATGTTTTTAAAATACTTTAAAATCAAACATTTTTGTAGTTTTTAACGACTCTATAATGAAAAGCTGTTTCATTTCAATTTTCAATTACTTTTTTAAGGATAAATAAAGAGGAGAAAAACTATATGTTTCGAAATCGATATTTTCTTTCGAATTCAGATTTCAAAATTGGCAATTCATTTTTTTTTTTTTTATCAGAAACAAGATACTAGAGGTTTTTTTTCTCGTTCTATTATTAATTTTCTGAAACTAGATATTCAATTTAAAGAAGAAAATTAAGCATTACTAAGAGGCTTTTAAAATTACTTGCAAGTAGTTAAAATCATTTTTTTAAGTTCAAGGTTTTGACATTTATCGGCAAAAAAAGGCAAAAATGAATCAGAAATGTAAGGTATTATTGTGTAAAATCATAGAACAAAGAAATAAATAATGTTTATAACCTTTAAGGCTCGTGCTCACCAAGGCGACAAGATGAAGCGAAAAAATTTGACCAATCACTAGCCTCACCGAGATCGCCTGAAACCGGTTTGCAGTTTGCCACTTGGAGTTGCCCAACTTTCAACTCGAAGCGGTTTTTCACTAGGCGTAATGCTATTTCTGACATTTCGCTGTGAAGGGGTCGAAAAATTTTTGTCGCTTGCCTCTTGAATCTTCATGTCTCTCGCCTTGGGGGGAACGAGCCTTTAGACAATCGTATATAAATGAAAAGAAAAATTCCTAGAAAAAGTTTATACACATTAATGATTACTGGTGATTAAATATGTTGGTGTTTTTTATTTAATATAATAGCACTGTTTCCTCTTACGCATTGACAAAAACGCTGCGTGTGGCGTTCAGGAGAAGTGATTAGTAGATCTTGGGAGGAAGTACTGAGCAATCTGCGCTTCCGCTGGGAAACGTTTAGTTTCTCAGCCAAAGAACAAATATATTTAGCACAACCCTGTGCATTAGTTGGCCTATAGATTCTCACCTGGAGAGAAAGTGTCTTTTGCGCCCTGCGCTTACTTGGGTATCTTATTTTCGGTTTAGAAGTGGAATCCTTCCACGAATTTATAATTATATGTCTGTAAATGTGTTACATATTGTCTCTTGTTAATTGCATGTGTGTCTGAGTGTGTAAATAAAACTGTGAGTTTTCAAACCTGTGTCCCAAGTCTCAACTCAATCTCACCCTGCTACAATCCAGTTGCACCACCTGCCCACTATAATGTAAAGTTTTTAATTTTTCTTTGGAATAACACATTCAGATAATTTATTTATTTATATTTCAGCACTTAAATAAATATATATTCAGATAAATAATAATCTATAACTATCTTAAAATTATTAACATTACAGACTAACTACAGATTAACTATTAACATTACCACAGACTAGCACCCGGAGAGGAATTATATTTCGAACCCCCTGCGCGTACCTGGGTATCTTATTTTCGGCTTAGAAGTGGAATTCTTCCACGAATTTATAATGTATTTAAATGTTTTACACAATGTCTCTCATTAATTGTATGTTAGTAGCGTTTATGCGTGTGTTCATTTCTCAAATCTGTGTCCCAAATCTCAAAACTTTGAAAATAAAGCTTTATTAAAAATATTATATGAAAATGCATTATTATTAATAAGATATAAAATAAAATACGAGTATTTGATTTAAGATACAGTTTATTTACTATATATGGATATTTTTATATCTATAATCTATAAGTATGTATAAATCCACAACATATACATACTTATCACAGTACAAAGAACATTGTACATTTTTGGACATTGGTATTATACAAATTAGCATTATATATTTGGATTTTGCAAATATGTAAATTAAGATTTTTTTTAAAAATATTTATTATATTAATTAGATATTGATCATACAAAGAAAAATTAATTATAATAAATAAGCCATAAAAAATAATATCCGTGTTAATTTTTATATTAATTGCTTACATTTCTATTTTCGTTTTACATCTGTTGAGCTCTTTTGAAATTCTAACGTTTAACAATTTTTAAAGAATTATAATTCAAACTTACATTTTGGTAAGGCACATTTTAAATTTCGTTTAAAAATTCATTCTCTTGGTATTCATGACAAGATGTTTAATTTTTCGTGAGCAAGTTCTCGAAAGCTGCATCTTGAATTTTTAAAAAGTTTCGTCAGGTCTTAAAGTTAGTCGCCAACGCACACAAATTCCAGCAAATAATCCGCTTGATGTCTCAAGCGTATACGTGTTCCATTGACTAAACAAGCTTAATTTGAAGTTGAGTCTGGGCTTTCTTTTTTTATTTTAGAAAGGGAAAAAAAACAAATTGATTTTGGATTAGGTAGATAAAAATAAAGTGCTCCATTTTTTTTAATACAACAATGGCAGAAAGAGATAATACTAAATTAAATATATTTTAATGGTGAAACTAAGAAGTGGTTATTTTTTAATTATTTTTAATTATTTAACATTTAACTTATTTAAATATCTTTACTTTATTATTTATATTTTATTGCTACATTTAAATCTGTAAAGAAATATATGTTATTTGATTTTTGTTTGTTCATTACTAATAATTTAAAATTTTGATTCTGCATATGAATAGAGCTGGCGCACTTTTATTAAATAAAAAGGTATTTATACAAACAGTATTTGCTTAAATCACCCACATTTTATAAATAATTCATTAATAAATATGTAGGCAAAGGTAGTAAATAATTATTATTTTCATATTCAACTATTTTATTTCTTTCGTAAATATTGGTTAAATTATCTTTTCATTACTATACAGTATTTAATAAATAATTTGGATTACTTTGCATATCTTTTCATATTAACAAGGAATTTCTATGATTATATTGAAAATGAACTTTTGGTATTCCTATTATATAGATTTTTAAAATTTAAACATATTTCCGTATTAAATGGGAAAATAAACTATTTTCTGTGATTTATATTAAAAGTGAACTTTTGATATTCCTATTATATATATTTTTTTTAAATTTTAAATACCATTCGTATTAAATAAGACTTTTAAAATTTTAACAACTGTCCCTATTAAATGTGAAAATAATAACGATACATTAAATATGTTGATCATTCAAAGTTAATGAAAAAAACCTGAAATAATTTCAAGATCTAAAGTACTGTATAATATTAAGTTAAAACATATTTTAGACTTACATTACTTCTGCTCTGTACATATGAAATTGTCATTTGTAGTGTTGTGAGTTGCGCAGCTGGATTGTAAATGGTTGTGGTCAGGTTGAGACTTGAGACGCACGTTTGAATATTCACAGCTTTATTTACACATGCACAAACATGACATACACACAATTAGAATTAGAATTAGAAACAGACAATATTTAATACATTTAAAGACTTGTGACTAAAGATTTGTGGTAGGATTCCCCATCTAAGCGGAAAATAAAGATGCTCAGGTACGCGCTGGAAGCGAAATAAAAAAATCTCTCCTGGTGAGAGTCTGTAAACCAACTGTTACACATGGTTGTGGTAAATATATTTCCTGTCGGTATGAGAGATTACAAACTAAACTTTTCTCAACAAAAGCACTGACGTTTTACTAAACGTTTCTCAGCGGCAGCACCGGTTGAGCTGTACTTCCTCTCGGTGAGAGTCTCGAGGCCTACTGACCATTTCTCCTGAACGCCACGGGGGACGCTCTTGCAGTGCGTAAGAGGAAGCACGGTTGTAATTCTTATTTTAAATTGAATCAGTATTTTGCTTTAGAATATTAAACAAATTATACAAATCTTTTAAAACTACTAAGATATTAAACAATTGCTTAAAAATTACTAAGACATTATTATGATATTAAACAAATCTTTAGAAATTGCATAAATATCAGAAAACTAAACCGAAGATAAAAATTTAAAAAGGAAGATTCAAAATGCTATTAAGCAAAATATAAATAAAAAGAATCGCTTAAAATTAAAATTACTTTCAATATTCTGATATATAACTAAATTCATGAATATATGCACTTAAATCGGAAGGTAAAACACCGTGAATTTATTTGTTAATTTGTAAAATATATCTTCAAATATATTTCTTGATAAGAGGTAAATTTCGTGTTTTACTCTAACGCTCAAAAGGCATTTAGAAAATAATAAGATAGTGGTTGTAACAAATTGAATTTATTTTTGATGGTTTACACACAGGACTAAAAAGCACATTATTTTAAATTACTTATCTTAATAACCTTCCCTTTTAGAAGAAAACCATGAACATAAAATTTGATTTTCCAAGTAGAATTCAATTTGCCATTTTCGCATGTTTTAGATGATTTAATATTTCTAAAATGAACCTCAAAAATGATTTTAAATTAGTATAATATTTCTTTAAAAAAATAGACATTTAAGGCAGAACATAATTATTCTAAACCATTTAAAAAATGTCTTACACAAATTACTCTAAATTATGACGTGCAATGTAAGATATTTATTTGAGATTGAGATTTTGTTTTTAATTATGTATGTTTACTAATTCCTTTTAGTAGAAGTTAAAAAATTAAAAAAAATTATCATAATATCTTTAAAGGACTATAAAATATCACTACATCCAGTGGGGTATTATATTAAATTATTAGGATAAAATATTCTTAATAACTTAATCATATAATTATAAAACGGTTGTGTATTCTCATGGAACAATAAAAATAATGTTTACATAAAACATATTTCAATTTAAAAAATTAAGCTTGTTTCAAATGTCCAAAATCCAATGATCAATTATGCAAAAAGTCAATTAAATGCAAATAATGCCTAATTCTAATGAATTAAAGTGTCTAATAAGATATCAAAACAATTTAAAATAAATATTTATATTGATTTTAATTTTATTACCACTCTTTAAAACAATTAATACAATCTTTTAAAACAAAGTGCGCTGTACCATGATCTAGTTCAAAACGTGAATAAGATGTTTGATGAAGCTTTCCACTGGACCGGAAGCTCATGTGCTGATGAACTTCCGGTAGGGTCGCCCTGCCACATTCTGAGCCCCTGCAATACCCTCGGGCGGCAGTTGATTTAAATTTCGGACAGTTAGATTGGATTCGCACTTTGTGGAACATTGTTACGACATTTCAAATTCCTGTAACTTTAATCATAGTTCAAAGCAATAGAACATTGATTCTGATTTCCTGTCCTTTCTTTCAAAAGTATTTAAATACAGATACTAAAATCGTTTTAAATATCTTTTGAAAATTCATGAATTTATGTTCATTTTTTGTGTATTTTTGATTAATAACAATTTAAAATTACTATTTATTCAGGAGAGATTCCGTTTCAACATATTCATTTGACATATTTGTTATTAATGCTTCAATTTTACAAGTTTACTCTTTTACGTTAAAAAAAGGGCACGTTTTAATTTTTCAATAGATGGTCTAACACAATACTTTGTATTTTTAACTACTAATACGTTGTATTAGTATTAGTCACTTACGTTGTATTTTGAACATTGTTATTACATTTCAAATTCCTGTAACTTTAATGATAGTTCAAAGCAATAGAACATTGATTGTGATTTCCTGTCCTTTCTTTCAAAAGGATTTAAATACAGATTTTTCAAAATATTTTAAATATTTTTTTAGAATGTTCATGAACTTATGTTCATTTTTTGAGTATGTATTTTAGTTTATTACCAACTTAAAAGTAGTTTATGTTTAGGAAAAATTATATATTTATTTATGTAGTCGTTAATAATGCTTAAATAATATAATTTTACTCTTTTAACTAAAAAGTAAGGGACATTTTAATTTTTCAATAGATGGTCTAAAACAATACTTTGTACTTTTAACTACTCAACTACTAATACATTGTATTAGTATTAGTCACTTACGTTGTATTTTGGACATTATTGTTACATTTCAAATTCCTGTAACTTTAATGATAGTTCAAAGCAAAAGTTCAAAGAACATTGATTCTGATTTCCTTTCATTTCTTTCAAAGGGATTTATATATATATACTAAAATCGTTTCAAATATTTTTTAGAATGTTCATGAATTTATATTCATTTTTTTAGTATGTATGTTAGTTTATTACCAAATTAAAATTAGTTTATGTTTAAGACAAATTCTATTTCAAGATATTTATTTGATGTATTTGTTATTAATGTTTCAATAATGTCAGTTTACTCTTTTACGTAAAAAAGGAGGACGTTTTAATTTTTTCAATAAAAAGTCTTAGACAATACTTTGTATTTTTAATTATATAATTTTAAATGCTACTATATAATTTTAATTAATACCAAGTATTAGTCACTTATGTTGCATTTTTAACATATATGAAAAATTATATATTTTATCTAAAATTATGGAGTATTTCTACAAAAGAAATAGTGTTAAATCTTATAACTATCAAATTAGTTTTTACCATATAAAATATTGGAAGGGATTTAAAAAAGTGATGATTAATTTAAAAGTACAAAATTATAGATACAATTTGGTAATATGTTTATTTCAGTATTCATTTACAATATACGAAAGAAATATATAACATTATTAAACTATAAAGTGTTTATACATAATAAAACAACTGGAGTAAATAGAGAAATGCAAAACTTTTTAACACTTAATGTGAAAACTCAATCAAAATGAAGTACAACATATATATATAAATATATTTCATAATAATAGTGAATATTAATAGTAAACTACCTTACATATGTTGTCAGCGTATTTTTAAAATATTTAAATATGAATCCTTTCTCTATCTCAGAAACGAAATCTGTGATATATTTAACAAAGACATTGCTAGAAATTAAATTATATCTCAAGAGTATGGCCTAATTTAAAATATTTTTGAGAGATTTAAAATATATATTTATAAAATTGGTTAGGCAGTCATATTATAAAATGAGTTATTCAATTTAATTATAAAATTAAATTAGTTAAAGTATATTTACTCATGTACATGATTCGATTGTTTCATATTTAAAGTTAAGGAGATGAAATGACCAAATTTTGTTTGAAAAATTCTTAAGTAGAGGATAAATACCAATCGACAATTGCCAATAACAATTTTTGCAACATACGTGAAAACAAACAACTTTCTTTAATCAAAATTTAGTTATTTTCCTTTTCCTTTTACTTAGTAAACATAAATATTAGTATTGCATTTCAAACTTCATTTGCTTCTCCCTTTTGTTTGGGAGTAGAATGAACAAATTTGTAGAATGTCACGAATCTAATAGATCGATCGAAAGCCATTATTTTTCAGATATAAATTAAATTGCAACTTATCTTAAAATGTCTACAACAAATATACTGTGATAATACAGTGATAGTGATTTTTATTTAATGGGATAACCATTAAATTGTGCTTATAGTGGACATTTAATGCTTATAGTGAGCATTTAATGATATAATAATTAAATTTAAGCATCAGAGATCTTCAATATAGAAAGTTACTGTTAGGAATTGAAATTATATCGCTACAATATGAAATTCTTTACAATTAGTACTTAACGTAAAAATTATGCAACAAAAATTGAATTGTATTATTTACATAACACTTCAAATATATACTTTTTTACTTGATTTAATAAATAACTATTTATATTTATGATTGTGGTTTTATATGAGTGTAACAAATCATTATTTTATGCAAAAAAATTTGAGATTTTGTGTGAAATTTTGTAATTAAATTAATTTTTACCATTTGTTAAGCTACCTATTCAGCTTATAACTTTATATAAAAATCCCTTTATTCCAGGTTCATACACATCGTCAATACAATGGTTGGAACAATTCCTCTGATTAATTAGAACTAAAGACTACTGTGAATAGGGTCTTTAGTACTCAACGTAAAAATTATGCAACAAAAATTGAATTGAATCATGTTGCTTACTATTTATATAACACTTCAAATAATTTCTGTACTTGATTTAACATATAACTATTTACATTTATGAATGTTGTTTTTCATGAAGTAAACAAATGCATTTTTTGTGCAAAAAGAGATTTTCAATGAAAGAGCGTTTGTGATTTTCAATGAAATTTTGAAAATTAATAATTTTTTTCCCTTTGTTAAATTAACTATTCAGCTTATAACATTATATACAAATCACTCTATTCGAGGTTCGTACACAGAGTAATACAATGGTTGGAACAATTCTTCTGGTTAATTAGAACTAAAGACTACTGTGAGTAGGGTCTTTAGTACTTAACGTAAAAATTATGTAACAAAAATTGAATTGAATCATGTTGCACGCTATTTATATAACACTTCAAATATATATATTTTTTGCATGATTTAGCATAGTACTATTTACATTCATGGATCTTGTATTCCATGAGGTAAACAAATTCATTTTTATGCAGTAAATTTCAGATCTCCAAAGAAATTTTGTAAATCAACAATTTTTCTCCTTTTTAAAGTAAACTTTTCAGAGTATATATGCTATATAGTTATATGCTAAATCAAGTAAATATATATATATATATATATTTACATGATTTAGCATATAATTATTTACATTTATGAATCTTGTTTTCCATGAGATAAGCAAATTCATTTTTTATGCAGTAAATTTCAGATCTCCAATGAAATTTCGTAAATCAATAATTTTTTGTCTTTTTGGAGTTAACTTTTCAGCGTATAACTTTATATAAAAACTACTCTATTCCTGTTTCGTACACATAGTCAATACAATGGTTGGAACGATTCCCCTGATTAATTAGAACTAAAGACTACTGTGAATAGGGTGCTAGAGTAGGATTACTCTGCAAATGGAGCAGATAACATTACTTGCTCCATCACATTGATTTCGTGTAAGCAATAATAGAAGATCGAGAAGGAATGAAACCCAACTCTTATTACTCGGGCATTGTTCCTCCATCAGACGGAAAGTATTTTCTAAAGTCAAATAAATCGTTTACTATTGTATATCACGCCATTCAGCTTGGTCCGAAAAGTATGATTCACTCCATTACGAAAAATGTTTTAGATTCGGTGATCACTTTTTCACGTTTAGGTCATCTTTTCTCAATCACTTTTTCACTTTTCAGTCATTTTTCTTCAATCCCTTTTTTTGGTAATAGCGCTCCTTTATTTTTCATTTTTAAGATTAATTTTGTTTGTGGTATTTTAGAAAGTATTCAAGTTGTAAAATACTTATTATTTTTTCCATTGTTGAATCAACTTTTTGCCATAATATCTTTGTTTCTGTGGTAGCGTAAGGAAAATTAGTATTTGTTTCTTTTTTTGCAACATTTTGTTTTCTTTTATTAGAAATATAACACGAAATGTGGTAATAGATTTCTTTCTATTTTTTTTTTCTATAATTCAATTTTTTTTTTTTTTTTTTTTTTTTTTTTTTTTTTTTACATTTTAAATAAAATTTCTTTTAAAAAAACGATAGAATTAAATAACTATTTAGAATAGAATTAAAAATGTAGAAAGAAATTTCATAAAATATCCAAATTGAAAACAATTCATCAAATGTTTTTCGCTGTTATAAAAGTTAAGAAAATAATCATAAATACTACAAATATAGAAGTTTCTCTTAAATTTCGATTTTCTTCATAATGAATATTAAAAACTTTATTATACCATTCTCAAACCTCACAAAATGTGCAAAGTCTTTACTTCTTAAAATCATAATTTGTAAAAGCAGAATAAATAAACTTTCAGAAAATAAATGGTTGAAAATCTAGAAAGATTGACACTTCCATCAAACAAATGCCGAATTGTTCAAGAATATTAATTGTTACATTAACGTAATGCTATAGAAAAGCAGTTCTAACGTGGGATATGGAAGTATGCAGATAACAGGTTGGAGCAGGTAAAAATAATATTAATAATGGTTGAAAATTAAAAGTAAAAAAGGAATTACTACATATAAACTTTATAATTCATTGGTCATTAGTTATTACAAACCTCGCCAATTCATATCGTGCGATTAAGCATCTGCACTCTCCACTCTCTTGTTCTTTTTGTTCCTGGCAATCCTTCTAAAAATTTGTCAAATGATCTACGACCTTTTCCTTGAAAAGTATGTGATCAGTTTAGCATTCGATTAGGAGCCAATTGAATATTGTATATTAACAGGCCTGGTTAGTTTTCGTTTTCTTTCTTTCTTTTTTGAGAACTTAATTTGAAGTATTTAGCTGTTATTTATTGTTATGATATCAGTTTTCATCAGGTTTGTTTCGTATCTCAAAACGGATAGTAATTTGAAAACGGATACTCTTAGAATAGCTCTAAATATCTGTAAAATTGAACTCGTTACATTGGAAACCGTAAGTACTTCAAATAAGTACTTTACTGATTTACAACAGCAAGAAAGCAACAAAAAACAACACTAAAATTTTTATAAAAAAGAGAAATGATGTGATGAATACTTGTAAAGGGAAGATACTTGGTGATTAATATTTGGAAGATTAAGATTACCCAAATCGATTGTGCATTTGTATAGTGATTTTATCGAACAATGCCATGAAGCGGATTTTATTCATGAGCCATAACTATTCAACAAACTGTTCTTCTGACAGGCTAAAAAAAATATCAGTTCCTGAATAGAAAATTAAATTGAATAGTTTTCTTTTGTTTACAATATGATTCAAAAAAAAGAAATTTTAATGTCTGAGTAGCAACTAAACTAAGTAAACTTAACGCAATAAACAATTTATTGCCTTTCACGAACACAAAAGTTGCCATAAGTACATTCTTGTCTTATGCGTATATTAATATCAAGTATCAAACTAAGCTTGATGCTGATCCTGACTTGAGATTATGAATGCTTTCACTGAAATATAATTTTTAAAAACTCAGATTCATAAAACAAGTTCAAAAATTGCAATGAATTTCTTGAAAATTGTAATTAAAATTTTGCCTGTCAAGAAGAAGAATTATAGTGAACATTCTTTATTAGGGAACATAACATTGTAGTGAACATAGTTTTATATGCTGGAAAATTATCAAAATGCTATTTTTTTACCCACTTATAATTGCAAACAGAAGCTGCATTACTATTCTTTCTAAAACGACGAAGTCTTTACGAGCGGAAAGCTTCAAATCACAACGAATGACTTAAAGTTATTCATTGTGATTTGAAAGCATTATGACTATTATTTCGTTATTATTGTGATTTGAAAACATCAGTTTAACAGAAAACATCAGGACTATTACTCCAACCAACAACTATTAATGTATACAAATTTTTAATGTATACCCGTGTTAACAGTTGACCTTCAACAAATGCTGAAGTCTATTATAATCATGGCTTTAAGTCAGATTAAGATACATGAATAGTGGTTGATCCTTCAAAAAACAGGAGTAAATTCTCGGAATCAATAAATAAATTAAATCCACAAATCTATTTTCCAAGTAAACCTAATAATCATACATAGAGATATTCAACAAGTCATAAAAGCAAGGCAACATGTAAAATTACAGCCTGACAGTTTGTCTGGAATACTGTCTACTAAAAATTCTCATACACTACATACATCAGAAAGAAAAATTCAGTGCTATCACCTCTCCAAAAAACAGATTATATTAGGATAGATTAAAATCCATGTACGGCATCTTAACGGCGAAATAGGCTAGTAATTCATCAAGACAGATATAATAAAAGTTTGAGCCAAAATACGTAAAACTTCTCCCTCGGAAATGTAAGTATTGCTAAATAAAAATTTCTTTTGAAATAGAAAAAAATGAGGAATGAAGAATTAACAGACCAACCTGTTTGCAAACAACATTCATCAACATCTCATTCATCATCAACATTAATTTAACATCTTGTGTAGAACGAATTTCAGAGGAAAAAAATGTTTTTAAACAGACAATGCACATTTCGAAATGTAAAGAAACCACTCAACAAACATTATTTGTAGATACTTTCGAAATTGTAAATCTAAAGGAGATTAACGTTATAAAAGGCAAAGGGGCCCTAATCAAAATTCGAAATATGATAAACTTTATATGTAAAATCTAAAACTGAAATCTGATTATTTTAAATTCTGATATCGTTTTTTTAATTATGTATTTTTTCCCTTACAATTTCGTCTTTTCTTAAAATTAATTTTTTAGCTCTAGAATCTCAATCTTTTTATATTCGTAATGATTACAAATTATGCAACATCTGCCTACATCTACCAAGTGTAAAGTTTAATTTATCAGTTACTATTACTTTTCTTAATCATTCAGTCAATACATTGACATATTTTAATTATGGGGAGATTATCTTGATTTTCGATTTTACTCTTAATTGCTGTAAATACTGAATTGAAGTGTATTAAAAATATTTCTCATGTTTTTCGTTGATAACACCTATAATAGTATCAATGCAGCTTGCAAGATCTTACATTTCAGGTTTAGTCATATTGTTTTCCCATGTTTATCCTATTTAGTTTTATTTGGTATTAATAATTTATTGTAAAATCGTATCATCCTTTTTGAGTTACTGAAACATTAAAAATAAGTAGTCAACATTTTATTTATTTATTATTTTTTTCTTTGTATTTTATTGTCCCTCAAACCTTGTAATCACCATACTCCTGGAATCTCTTCACAGCAGCTTATTGTCACTCCCTACTTCACTTTCTTATCTCCTGATTACATTGAACCCTCTTTTTTCTCGCCACTGTCATTGTGTGTGTACTCAACTTTCCCCACATCACTTCCAAAGTGTAAAGGGTATTTCAGTTCTATGCTTAGTGATATATTGTAGTAATATTTGCTTCGATGTCATTCTGCTATTTTCAAAATCTAAAGAAATTTTAAAATATGAAATAAAAAACAAATACCTAAAGTGTCCTCAATTTTAGTAGATTCATCAATCTACTAGATATTCTAATAAAATTACCATATAAAACCAGAATCTCTTTATTTTTCCTTAAAGGGATTTATAAAGAATGAAGTCGAATTGGAAAATGGTGGAGGTATTCATAGATCAAACGTTTTTGCAACAAACATTTCTAACAAACAAATATAATACTGTCGGTAGGGCAACTGGTAACACAACAATTGGATGGGGTTGTGTTGGTATATTTGAAGGCACAGGTTGCAGAACACAGAGATTTATTTACACAGGCACAACACCACACGCATAAAATTAGAAACGTACAAAATGTAACACATTTAAAAACCTATAATTATAGATTCGTAGAAGAATTCTACTTCTAAGCCGAAATTCCGATCTCAGGTATGCGCAGGGGGCTCAAAAGATACTTCCTCACAGGGGTAGAGTCTGTAGGTCAACTGACCATTTCTCCTCAACGCCAGAGGTGTGTTCTTGCCAGTGCGTAGGAGGAAGCATGGTTACAGCACAATTAATCATATAATTATATATTTTTTAAATATTCAATAAAATATAAATTTCAAATTATAAAGAATCTTTGAATTAAATATAAAATTGCGTAATTATCTACAGACTTGCGTAATTATCTACAGACCCTATTAAAATATTTGAAGTTAGGAATCGTTACATTTTATTATATTTTTCAAAACGTAAATATTTCTAAATTAATAAGTTGAACAAATTACTGACGTCTGTAACATGTTTTCGTAATTTATTCATTCATATCTAGTTATCTCAATTGCAGTTATATCATTTAATAATTATTGCACGGTTAAATGCAATTGTAACTGAAATTCCTTGTCCAGCTATTATTTGATGATAAATTGACGGAACGAAGTTAGTCGCCGGTATTTTATTGAATCGAGCGAAACAGAATTTCATATTTCATATCGGTCTGCATGGGTAAATATTCATCCATGCATTGCACCGTTGGACACAATTTATCACTGAGCTAAATTGTGGTCAAAAGTACTCGACACAGCTATTACGATAATGAAAAGGGCGATACGAATGCTTTCAAGAATATTAGAATACCCATTGTCCTATTGGTCTCATTATTATTAAAACAGTAAAAGAAAACCTTTCACAATTACCTATGAATGAGACTCGTCCATTTAAGGAATATATTTCTTTCATTGTAGAAATTTATTTTCAGCTATCTATAACTAGATTTGCCATGCAGAGTTCAGAAGAAAATGTTATGCAAAGAAAGTTTAATTTGTACGTTTTCACTTGGTGTCGGTACTGAAATTAGAAATGATGGTACTGAATGATACTAGTACTAAATACTGGTACTTAATGTTTTCTGGTACTGAATGTTTTCAATAGGAATGGTACTGAAATGATGGTATTGATGGTACTGAAATTAATTACCATATAATTTATCAGATAATGTTTACAACCACTGTGTTAATAAACAAGTGTGGCAGATTGTTTTCAAATAGTGGCGTACTATATCATATTATCGTCCATATAAGGAATATATTTCTTTCATTGTGGAAATTTAATTACACCTATATATAAATATAGTTGCCATATAGAGTTCAGACGAAAATGTTATTGAAAGAAAGTTTATTCGTATGTTTTTACATGAAGTCGATCCTAATGGTACTGAACGTAGTTACCATATGAGTTGATCAAAGAATATTTGCAAGCAATGCCTTAATATACACATGTGGCAGATAATTTTCAAACAGTGGCGTATTATATCGGATTATCGTCCATTTAAGGAATATATTTTCATTGAATTACACCTATATATATTGAACATAGTTACCATATAAGTTGATTAGGTAATGTTTGCGAGTACTGCTTTAATATAAAAATGTGATAGATGATTTTCAGATAGTAATGTATCACAAATGGGTATTATTTTTTCAATTCATCTTCCTGAAAGTCATTTGTCACCTCATTACCCATCAAAATCATAGTATTAATCTATGTGGAATATGAGTCGAATGTTAAATAAGCTTTCATTGTAAACTTTTCTTCCATTAAATTCCATTTTTCCCATTCAAACTCGTTGTACAAATGTGAAACAAACCTGGAAATATTTGAATTTGGACAAAAAAATATATTCCTCTAAAAATAAAATCAAGAAGGTATTTCACTAATATGAGAATGGCTATATATGCTGTTATAATTAATGAAACATTATCATTAAATTTATCAAACGTGTTATTTATTTTTAATTTTATTAAATATCTAACTTAGTTTTTCTACTAAATTTCTCAAACAATCGAACTAATTTAAATTTAACGTAACAAAAGAAATAAAAACTTCAGTGTTAAAAAAATAATAATTTAGTTATTTGAATTAATTTTAAGGAATTATACTAAACAAATAATATCGGAATTGAATCCATCCCAGTTCTGAAATAATATCATTTATAGATGGATATTAAAAATATTTTCAAGTAGCTAGAATGTGTGTATTAAAAAAATGTTGTGTTTCATTTTTGACAGTGCTGAGCTGTTTTTAATATAATTCAAATATTCATTACAAAATTATATTTGCACAAGTAAAAAACAATTAAATGTGTTTAATTATAACGGAAATTTTGTATTTGTCGATCTCTTACGTTAAACATTTTTTTCCCCGAATTTATCGTTTACGTTAAACATTTTTTTTTTCAATCGATAAGATGTATAATATAAAAATTCATTCCTCTTTTTTTATCTCACATTTCAAAAAGATTTAATTATTTCATGCATATTATTTTTAATTACTTAAAAAAAACTTTTAAAAGCTCAAGTCAGAAAAATGATTTTATTTCAGCATCCACAAGAATATACTTTTCTGTACCTTATAAGAATTAGTGTAAAATGTAAACAAAAATCTTCTTAGTACAAACACATATGCTATTATTTAAAAGCTACTATCATTGAATGTTAGAAAGTCATTAGCAGAATTTAAATAAATCAATCTTAGTTAAAGGATTTAATTGATAAGAATTAAATCAGTTAACATTTAAACGATTATCTCCTTTAATGCGATTAAATAGAGTTAGTCCAATTAATTGTTCTTTTGAAAATCCTTTAAGGCTAAAGGTGAGCGTTAAGTTATTTTCTAAATAAAAATTATGTCAACAAGAAGTTAATCGAAAGATATATAAAGTTTCCAATTTTTTTTAAATATAAAATATATTACTTTATTAAAATATATATTTTTATATAAATATTTACTTTAATATATTAAAATACATTATTTATGAAAATATACACTTTTTTTAAAATTGTCAATGTGTTCATGTATTAATTATTATAGTTAATTCCTTTTTAAGTAGGAATAAAATGTTTAAGGATAACTTAATTTATTAATTAAATATCTAATTAGATATCTAAAAAATGTAATGAAACTAATTAAATATAGTTTAAAAAATATCTGCAACAAAAAGTGTTTTAGAAATTTTTAATTAATATTCACCCTAATAACCAGAAACATATATATATATATTTTTTTAAATTACAGTTTTTTAAACAAAGACAAAATTCCAGTTATTTATTTGTAGTAGTTGTTGTATTTTCAAACCTTTGAAATAAATGTGCAAAAAATTACATCATGCATGCTTTCATTAAAAACATATGTTTGTAAAAATATCTCGATAAGTATTAGCATATTAAATGATTTACGATAATAAAAGGTTAAATGTTATTCCATCAACTTTTCAACTGAATCTTTAATAAAGTATTTTTTTTTTCTTAAGGATTTATAAGTCACAGTATTTACTGTTAAATATCTATCTACTGATATAACATAAAGTAAAAAAAAGTACGAAGCCCTATCCATAAATATTTTTAAAGTTTAGATATAAAATGTTCGATGGAATTACTATGCTATTATTATGCATTGTTGAATTTCTTTTTTTTTTTTTTTTTTTACATTAAATGGTTTTTAGCATAAAATAGCAAATTTTTGTAGATAATAATGTAATAAATTATATATATATATTTATAACATAACACTAAAAAGTCAATTAATTTCTTCAGTAATTTGTTAAATAGTATTATGGCATATTTGAAACCAGAGACTAAATAATTTTAATGATTATTTATTCTAACGATATCATATTTAAAAATATAAAATAATTATTAATATAAAATAATATGTTATTAAATATTCATATAAATAGGTAAACAATTGTTCAACTTTAATGAATTTAATGAGTTTATAAGTAGTTTATTTTTCTAAATTTGTGTGGAAAAATTCTTTTGATTCTTAAATTTGCGGGGAAAAATGTTTTCGATTACAAATTTGTGGAGAAAAATGCTTTTGATTCTTAAATTTATTTGGAAAAATGCTTTTGATTTTTAACATTTTGTTAATTGCATAGTAATCTTATAAATATTAATTATTTTCTGTTGATGCAAAAGTTGAGTTTCAACTTTGAATTTAACGGTTATTTATTCATTGTTATTGTTTGAAACTCATATATAATTAAATTGAATTTACTTTGCTGACTACTTCTAATTAAAAATCAGTTTTCTATTAAAAATTTGGTTTTAGGAAGCAGGTTATGATCATATTTAATAAAAAATTAGAAAAAGACAAAAAAACATTTTTAATGCACAACATTGATTTAATTTTATTATTAAAAATATTATTTTATTTTTAATTTATTTATTTTTTGCAAATTTTTTAATAATACTCCAAAGCGAAAATAAGAGGAGCCAAACTTTAATATAAAAAATTGATATATTTTGTTGGGAATGTTAAATTCACAAAGAGATCATTCCGATTCCATTTCTAATTGAACTTTTAAGATGCAAATAAATGTATTTAACGTCTAATCCAGACATAAATTGGAAAACAAATTTCATTTTATGTAGCATCTTGTTTATATATTATTTACTTCTTTTAAATTTAATATTTCAATTACAGTACAAATTAAATAACATTGTATCTTTTATCCTCCTCCTTATAATACGTTTAAAAATGTTTAACAAATTCATAAACACATTAATTATATGTAACAAGTAATACCCATAATGCACAACCTGTCAAAATAATGCAAACACAATAGGGCAGTAATCTCCGATAATTCATACTTTATTTATCTGCTATTTCATAAGAAACTTTAATATTAAAAATTGATATATTTTGTTGGGAATGGGAAATTCATAAAGAGATCATTCCGATTTCATTTCTAATTAAAATTTTAAGCAGCAAATAAATGTATTAAATATCTACTCCAGATTTAAATTAGGAAACAAATTTCATCTGGTAATTTATTTATATTTGTTTGCTTTTCTAAATAATATATTTCAATTACAGTAGTGCAAATTAAATAACGTTGTATCCTTTAATAAATCTACTATTATACTAGTAAGACGTTTCAAAATGTTTAACAAATTCATAAACACATTAATTATATGTAACAAGTAATACCCATAAAGCCCAACCTGGCAAAATAGTGCAAGCATAATGGGGCAATAATTTCCCAGCTTCCCCTATAATGAGGCATACTTCATTTATCTGGTACTTAATAAGAAAGTTTAATATTAAAAATTGATATATTTTGTTGGAAATTTGAATTTCATAAAGAGATCATTCCGATTTACATTTCTAATTAATTTTAAGAAGCAAATAAATGTATTTAACATCTACTCCATATAAATTAGCAAACAAATTTCTTCTATTATATGGAGTAGATGTTAAATATATTAGATGCATTGCGTTAAGGGCATACATTACGTTAAATACGTTTAGATATACATTTAGACATACATTTAGACATTATAGCCAACACACACGTCTTACTAGTATAATATTACATTTACTAAAGAATACAACGTTATTTAATTTTTGTACTGCAGTAATTGAAATATAATATTTAGAAAAGCAAAAAAATATAAATTAGGAACCATATGAAATTTCTTCTATATAAACAAATTTCTTCTATTAGCATATTATTATTTCATCTTTTATATAGATTTTTTATTTTTTTTAAATTTAATATTTCAATTACAGTACAAATTAAATAACGTTGTATCCTTTATCCTCCTCCTTAAAATACGTCTCAAAATGTTTAACAAATTCATAAACACATTAATTATATGTAACAAGTAATACCCATAAAGCCCAACTTGCCAAAATAGTACAGGCACAATGAGGCAGTAATTTCCTAGCGCCCCCGATAATGAGGCATACTTTATTTATCTGGTACTTTTACGACCCTGGAGAAACAATGTTTTGTCCAAAATGCTATCCAATGACTTTAATGAAAGGTCCCGGACTTCTATTCAGACTCCGGCAATCGTTTGCCGGACACCTCCACCCCTTCCTTCTAATGAAAAGTTTCACCTTCAAAGAGATGCATGGCCGCCGGGTTAAACCGGGTGATAAATAGAGCCGGCGGCAATTTCTGGATGCGGGTCAGCAATCTTCTGCCGTTCGATTTAAAACGTTCGCTTTCCCATGATTCATGAGCATGATTTGCGCGGGAAGTGTAATGGAATCGGGATGCTTTCGAATATTTGTTCCAGCAAGCATTCGAGGTGAAGATTTCGCACTGTTTTCCCAGAAGGTGTTGAATAAAATTCTTAAAATAACCGTCGAGTGGAGGAGGATTAATGATTTGTTAGATGAAGGTTCTGGTAAGAGTGTTTGCACACAAAGAAGGATTGTTTGGAGTAACCTGAATTAATCAGACTTCATTGCTGTTGCTTTTGACATATAAGCTGCATTCATTTACATGAATTGCTTTAAAAATGAGATGCACGTTTATTTATTATGCATTGTTTGAACACTAAAATAATTTAAATTTGCTATTTTCCAATCTCAAGCATTTAAACTGGAGATCGATCACTATTAGAATGACAAATGTATGGTAGACTTAACATTATACGTTGGGTGCATTTGGGTACATGGTGTCTTTATTTTACCAACGCAATTTTGAATAAATCTACAAAGGTGCTATCTAGGTGACACGCAACATCCTCGTCTCTTCTTCGAGCTTAATTAAAAAAATGATTTTCATTCGGATTTATCATGTCCATCATTGTTGTAGAAATGTTGGTTTTCAATTAGTCTTTAATTGTTAGGTATTTAGTGGAGTTTTAAAAATTCAACAATCTAGATTACTTAATTTTTGTTTAAAATTTAAAATCATACAAAAATATTTCGTATAATCTTAGAAAAATAATTTATATAATAATTAAATAAACAAACTAGCAAACTCAATATGCAGTTTCAAAAAGTCTTTTAAATATCAATAATCAGACTTCATTTCTGTTTCTTGACATATAAGGAGTATTCATTCACATGAATTGCTATAAAAATGAGATTCACGTTTATTTATTATGCTTTATTTGAATACTTTAATAATTTAAATTTGCAATTTTGCAATTTCAAGCACTTTAACTGGAGGTAGATCCCTATTAGAATGGCAAATGTATCGCAGATTTAACCATACACATCGGATGCGTTAGGGTACAAGGTGTCTTTATTTTAACAACGCAACTTTGAATGAACCGAAAACGGTTCCATGTGGGGGACTCGCATCCTTCTCGTTTCTTCATCAAACTTGATTGAAAAATTATTTTCATGATAAAAATTAGATGCACGTTTATTTATTATGCATTGTTTGAACACTTTAATGATTGAAATTTGCTGTTTTCCAATTTCTGGCATTTTAATTGAAGGTCGATCACTATTAGTTAGAATGACAAATGTATGGTAGAGTTAACATTATAGGTTGGGTGCGTTAGGGTACACGGTGCCTATATTTTACCAACTCAATTTTGAATGAATCCATAAAGAGATCATCTTGAGGACCAGCATCATCCACGTATCTTCTTCGAGCTTACTTAAAAAATGATTTTCATGCGGAGTTATCATGTCCATCATAGTTGTAGAAATGTTGATTTTCAATTAGTCTTTAATTGTTAGGCGTTTAATGGAGTTTTCCATGGTTTAAAAATTCAACTATTTAGACTACTCAATTTTTGTTTAAAATTTAAAATCATACAAAAATATTTCGTAAAATCTTAGAAATATAATTTATGTAATACTTAAATATACAAACTAACAAACTCATTTTGCATTCACAAAGTCTTTTAAATATCAAAAAAATGTCAATTTCTGTTGCTTGAAATATAAGCTGTATTTATTTACAGGAATTGCTACTATAAAATTGAGATGCACGTTTATTTATTATGCATTGTTTGAGCACTTTAATAACTTAAATTTTCTGTTTTCTAATTTCTGGCATTTTGACTGGAAGTCGATCACTAACAGAATTGCAAATATATCGCTGATTTAACAATACAAGTTGATTGCGTTAGGATACATGGTGCCTATATTTTACCGAAGCAATTTTGAATGAGCCCACAAAGCTGCCATCTAAGATACATGTATACTTCCCGTTTCTTCTTCTAGCTTAACTGAACAATGATTTTCATGCGGATTTATCATGTCCATAATTGGCGTAAAATGTGTACTTTCAAGTAGTCTTTAACTATTTGCCGTTTAGTAGAGTTTTCCATGGCTTAGACATCCAACAATCTGAACTTCTCAATTGTTATTTAAAAGTTTAAAGTCATACAATAATATTTTCGTATAATATTGGAAATATAATTTATCTAATAATTAAATATACAAACTAGTATATTCCTTATGCAGTTTTAAAAAGTCTTTTAAATATCAAAAATGTCAAATCAATTTATTAGAATTAAAATTTTAAAACATATTTTATCTATTCATAAATTTAGTTTTAAAACATCGATTAAAGTTATTTACTGAATATAATAATATAAAATATTTTTGAAAAATAATATATTGCCCTTTACCAGTATGATAAGACTGCATTTTTCCATTGTATTAAATAGATCTTTCATATTTCTGAGTAATTTCTCACTTAAAAATAATAAATAATTAATTAATAAATAATAAATAATTTAAATTATTTTTTTTCATTAGCCATATTAAGTAAAAATTACACACACATTAATGGATGATATGATTAGATAAAATTTTGACATTGAATTATGTGATTTAGCTTCAAAGCATTAAAAATTCTTTCAGTTCAAAATTCATTATCCATTACGTCCGGAAAATAAATTGAATTCTTTATTACACAAAATTAAAATTGAGTATTCAAATCTAATTAATGTTCGCTTGCATATTAAATAAAATACGTAGTGTTTTTGCATTTTAAATTACTTTTGAAAATATTAAAAAGGTTAATAAAGTATCAATGAATTTTTGATAAAAAAAATATTATCACCTTAAAGAGAACAACATTAATTAAATTGCCACAAAAGCAAATCTATTCATCGTCCTTGAGAGAGAAGATAATGGTCATATATCACAAATTCTTATTGTTCTTTAAAATACAGTGTACCATAAATCTTTGTGTTAAAATTTTAACAGGATATTCAATGAATCCAAAACTCAATTTAGTAGATTGAGCTATGCTTAGGAATTGCTGTTTTTCAACACTCTATCATATTTCCATGGGTCAGAAAAGTGGACACACTTCATCACCATTATACTAAATTGAATATTTTTCCATGAGTAATTAAAATTAAATATTCAAATCGCAGTACAGTTCGCTTGCATATTACCTACAATATGTAGTGTTTTTAAATTTTAAATTACCTTTGATGATATTAAAAGTTAATAGAGTATCGCTGAATTTTGAATAAAAGAAATATTATCACCTTAAAGAGAACAACATTAATTAAATTTCCACAAAAAGAAATATATTCATTGGGCCTAAGAGAGAGAGATAAATGATAATGGTCATAGATCAGAAATTATATATAATCTCAATCTACTAAATTGAGTTTTGGTTTCATCGAATATCCTGTTAAAACTTTTAACACAAAGATTTAGGGAAGACTATACTTTATAGTCTTGGAAGACTATACTTTATAGTCTTCCATAAATCTTTGTGTTAAAAGTTTTAACTGGATATTCGATGAAACCCAAACTCAATTTGGTGGATTGAGCTATGATTAGGAATTGCTGTGTTTCAACACAAGTACTCATAACTCTATCAAATTTCCATGGGTCAGAAAAGTGGACTCAATTCATCGCCATTATACTAAACTGAATATTTTTCAATGAGTAATTAAAATTAAATATTCAAATCACATTATAGTTTGCTTGCATATCCCATAAAATATGTAGTGTTTTTTT